>CM035797.1:29130334-29730334 GCA_020466265.1 Siphamia tubifer
GGAAGTTAAAAACAATGAACTGAAGACAACAGTGTTTTTTTTTTACATGTGATTGTGTTTTTTTCAAAAGATGATATTTTCTTGGAAGAGTTTCATTTTGACAGTGAAGTGACATGTTTATCTCCAACTACTGTGCTTTATTGAGCTTGTGGGTATATATTTTATGCGCATCTCAGCAAGTACAACAAGAGAAAATGAAAGTTAAAAAAAAAACATGATTTGCAGAAGACGAGACCTACATGAGAAGCCTCAGCTCAGTTCAGTTCAGTTCAATTTATTTCAAGCACATGAAATCATTAATCAAATTGATCAACAAAAAATCTCGAAAAGGAGTGGGAAGAAGTAAAAGTCCCACCCCCTTTTTTACAAACAGATTCTGCATTCTATGATTTAACACACTTATTTATATTTATCATTTATACAAAACTTCCAGAATCATTTATGTACACATGGTTTTATAAGTCACCTCACACAATCCAATTTGTATAATCAACTATATTCAATTTATATTTACTACAAATACAGTATTTAATATAATATCTCATAATCATGATAGTTTCTATGAATTTTTCACAATAAAATTGTATTTATGCATCCTTCTACATTATAACTGAATTTTCACTTATTCCGATAATGTTCTGTATTTTGTTATTATACTTGTTTTATACATACATTTAAATACATGCATATACATCTAAGCCTCCTTAGATGAATGACAATCTGTCAATACTATATGTCAGACAAATAAAACGGCAAATGGGTACTTCCAACAAGCTGGTCCCTACCTAAAACAGGAGAGAGGGGCTAAAAAATAAAATGAGATATGGGCTAATGTTATGCAAGTGAGGCATTATTTTAGCAAAAATATTAAAGAGGTGTCAAAAAAATGTGAGATAAGATTCATAGAGGTGTTCGTATATATGTGTATATATATATATATATATATATATATATATATATATATATATATATATATATATATATATTGCATTTTTAAAAACTTTTTTTACATTAGAAATATCACAAGGCACACTACCAAAATAAAGTCTCACAAAAAGTATATTTATTGAAATATAACGCAAATCTAGTCTTGATTTACTTATTCAGTGCAAAACCCGAGCCTGTTTAGTTAAACACAAAGTAGAAACTCTTGCAGGAATTTAACAAAGACAACCGCAGCTCAACAGTTCTGAGTGGATCAGTGGTGTGTGCTGTTGTATGGATCTATAATTATGTCATTTTTCACAGCATACCTGGTGATTTCTCATGGCACACTGGCTGAGAAACACTGATTTAAACAACAGAATACATAACGAAGAAATGAGAACTGGAAGTGAAATTGATGATGACACAGGAGAACTGGGAGGAAGCATGCCAATCACAGTGGTTCTTAACCAGGTCAAACACATGGCATGAGTTCTGCTGGAAAAACATTGGAATATTTTTTTGTTACACCCATCCAGAAGAGACATGGAGGAAATGGGAATGCTTGTCGGAGACTTTGTGGTTGTAATGGAGCCAACCATTTCCATATTTTTTGGGACTGTCAAGTTATAAAACCTTACTGGGAAGAAATCCATAAACACTTACAGGACAAAATGTATTTAATTTAAGCGTCCTGTTTAAATCAAAGCATGTATCTGGATGATCGACCATTTGAGTCATGGAACATTAAAGATAAAACATTGCTGTGACAAGGAAATAGTTAAAAGTAGAACCACCCACCATTGATGAGTGGATTGGAATTGTCTATAAGATATATGTCATGGAGAAGATATTTTTCCATCAGAGTTGAAATAGATACATTTAATAAGATCTGGTCCAAATGGACTGAGTATATAAAGCCAAACAGATCTGATTTCATTTGACTGCATTTGTGCTTTGTGTGAACCTATCTACTATCAACTAAGGTTGTGATTGTAAGAGGTGGTGCACTCCCCTGTTCTGTTTTATTATTATTGCAACAAACTACATTAATGGAGAAGAAAGAAAAACAGACAAATGTGGATGTTTGAGAAGCGGATCCATGTAATGTAATGACTTTTGATGTGACTGCAGAATTTGTTCTCTGAACGAAAATTTATCTATTAAAAAAAAAAAAAAAATTAAGATAAAACAGATTTTTTGATACTTTTTATAACATGGAAAAAAGACCAAATATCTTTTTATTCTCTCACAGGTACATTTCGGGAATAAAATTAATTATGTAAAGTAAAGTATACAAACATGACATTCATTATTTATTTATGTTTAAATGGGCAGGTTCTGCATATAATGTGACAATGGGTTACACATAAAACCTGAAATGAGACTGCAATTTATGAAAAACCTGCTTGTCTGAATGAGAAAAAACATTTTTTGTGTCCATTTATACTACGACATAAGATCATTTCATGTTTTCTAGATCAGTTACACTGACACCTAGTTGCATCAGTGCAATTTATGTCTAAATAAATGTTATCTATCTTATTATTAGGTCTAAAAAAGCTGGCAAAGTTACCAAACAGATAGGTACAGGTACCAAAATAACCAAGTTTCATAGAAGCACCCAATAATAACTAATGTACCAGTATGACTGGTTCTGAGAAATTGTAAAGATAAAAACAGAAAAAAAAGACTTTCATTATAGTTCTGATCTGCATTTTGGGTTCCACTTACTGGAAACTGAATGACTTAAATATGCAGGTGGAAGATTTGCACTTAGATAAAGGCAGAGCAGAAGCAGACGCTGAAATAACCAGAGAGTGAAAGCATGAGTGATAAAAGATGAATAATTAATGTTTTATAAAAGCAATATTTCTGCAGTTAAAAGTTACCAACTTCATATCTAGCCATATTCAGGACATTCAGGCTCAGAAAATTAAATGATCTGTGTAGGAGTCATACAAGGGACTAATTTAATTTTGCATTTGATTAAATCTTTTCTGAATATCTACCACACTAACAACATTAAAGGGGAATTTGATGCTGCTGTTGGTGGCCTTGTCTTGGCAGGTTTGTAGTTATTTTGACATTGAGCATTTATTAAAGAAAAGGTCCTGTTTTATGTCAGCATTTGTAGCTCCCATCGAGCCAAAAGTCCTGATAGGCATTACCTCATTGGCTCAGATTGTATGTTGAGCTCTATGTCAACACTATGTACATAAAGATTTAGACTCATTGACTAAAGCATAAAAGCTCACTGTTTCCACACATCTGTATTATGGTATCCTAAAACGTATAGCTGATTATTTTGACAGGTGGACAAAGTAACACAGTGTCTCATAATCTTTATGACAATGATCACACACATAAAGTTTATGTGATGCATTAGCTGATAGTTTACATTACAGCTGTTAGCTTAGCTGTCTTTTCAGACTGAAGTGAAAACAGTAAAACCCCATCTTACTTTAATTTTCATCGCAAATGTAATAAAGATATTAACATCACATTATATTTATATATCATCATAACACTCATAATCAAATGTCACCAATGTAAAACAAATGTTGTTATTTTATTAAACTCAACAACAGTGCTTCTAACTTTTATGACGTTGTTACCTTTTTATGCTGCATTTCCACTACATGATACTGGCTCAACTCGACTCAGGCTTTTTGCATTTCTATTACCTAAAAGAACCTGGAATATGGTATGATATTGGCAAAAACTTTTTTTACCCCTGCAATATATATACTGTGACACGAAGTATATAATGGCTGTTTAGCGCCAATGTAAATGGTCAAACAAATAAGTTGTGTTTCCACCTTTAATAGTAACATGTGGAAGGAACATCTGACACAGAACACGTTTCAGTCTCATCCTTCTTGTAGCTGAAATAGGTAACTAGGTAACTCATGTTGCTTTTCTTTTTTAGCAGCACATCTTTGTTTTTCCGTAAGTTTCATTTTTCAATGTGGTTACCAGCACCTCACTCTTTGTGCAGGGGGCGTAGTCTGGTTAAAACTGGTTAAAAATTATTGTGATTGTGGATGAGAACACATTAATTAATTTGTGCTCATGTAGATTGTAATATACTGTGCAGCTCTAGTACTCAGGACTACTTTTTTAGTACTTACTAGGCTGAGGTTCCCAAACAGGTGAAGAGATAGTCAAATGTGATGTGCCATTGCGTCATCAATGTGCAACATGCAATTAAAAAAAAAGAAAAGAGATTCAGAAGTTTACAGCCTGCAAAACAGCACAGGTCAGTAGAGGAGGTTCAGACATGTCTGTTCTTGGAGGCTATGAGAAGAGTCGTCATGAGAACAACATGTACTGAGTGAGTTTACCAGCAACTCTCTGAGCAGATGTCAAGTGTTATGGAAAATTAATTAACTAATACTTTATATATATATATAATTAGGGAGACATATTTAACTCAATTATATTTAGGCCTAATAGCAGTTGGTTAAGATTCACCTCTTTGAGTCTTCTCATTGTCTTTTCATTAATTTAATGTCACAATCATAGTTTATAATCAGTTACAGTATCACAAAATATTTCAGCAAGATTAAAGTTACATAGTCAAGAGTCCTAAAGTCCAGTCTAAGGCTGGTTGTTGAGTGTACATGGCCTGAATGGCCACATAACACTAAGGGGGGGCTCAGACATACAGCTTTAACACCTTCCCATCAACCCCTCCTTCTTCAGATGTTATCTGTCTTTAGCTCCTAAAGCAGGGGTGTCCAAATCCAGTCCTTGAGGGCCGGTGTCCTACATGTTTTAGATATTTTCTTCTTCCACATGATTCAGTTTAACCCTTTAACTCCTGAGACTTTAACAGTTTCACAGTAAAAAATAATTAAAATAAGCAACAACGTGAGCAAAAATGGATAAAATGAACAAAAATAATAACCCTAATGACAAAATAATTAGTAACATGACCAAAGTAAGACAAAGTTTTTGTTCACTTTGTTGCTCATTGTTTATTTTTGTAAATTTGACTTTTTATTGTATTATTTTTTCTTTAATTTTGCTCCATTTGTGTCTTACTTAAATTACAAATTATTTTGTCAGTTTATTATTATTCATTTTATTGATGACTTTGGCCATTTTTGTTTATGTTGTTGCTTATTTTAATTCCTTTTTTTTTTTTTACTGTGGAACTGTTAAAGTTTCAGGAGTTAAAGGGTTCAACTGAATCATGTGGTAGAGGGAAATATCTAAAACATGTAGGGCACCGGCCCTCGAGGACTGGATTTGGACACCCCTGTCCTAAAGGGTCGTTGGGTGTTGGGTCTTCTTCTGGAGGCTCCCATTGTTTGTTCCTATTCTAATCACCTCAACCCCCACTGGGCCTAGGACCATCCCAAAATATGCCAACCTGCATTTGAAGCACATGCTTAAACCCCCAAGAATGTTACATTTTATATCAAACATTACTTTAACATGTGTATCTCTGATATTATTGTCATTTTCCAACACACAAGGAAATAATGCACAACCTTGCTTCAATGTAAAGGTGCTCAGGGTTAGTAGTGTCCTGTAATGGAATAGTACCTGGTACTGGAGCTGAGTTGAGTCGAGTCACATATATTAGAAACAAAACAAAGCTTTTGACCCTAAAAGTTGTGTCTTATCAGTTCTCATCCCATCTGGGTTAGTTGCTTTGATCAAAGGCCTTGTGGCGTTAGTTTTCTTCACCAGTAGATGAGTGACTCACTACTCCCTCTAGTGGTCGCACGCACCCAATTATCTAAAATAAATTCACTTCATATCACTACAATTTAATACATTGGCATAACTTCACATCCCTTTATTCTAAACACACTCCTTATCATTTTAAGTGATTTTTAACATTTAAAAGTAGAAATACAAACATCTAGCCACTTTAATATAATAAAATGTCACTTTCTCTGATCAGATATTGTTGACATTTTTGTGGGGGAAAAAAAAAATCCTCCTACTAATATCTAAACAAAATGACGTGCATGTCTTTCACTGCAGATCAGTTTTCATGAGGCATATTCTTTAGAGTAAAAGGCTGTGAGGTCGTTCCCCTGCGCATTTCTTATCCATGAGATATTTAATTGCCAGTACGTGAAGAGAGGGGATGTGGACATACTGACAGCTGGCTTACATCAGTTTTTTTGTGACACACACACAGACACACACAGAGTTACAGTCAGAGAAGGGTGTGTTCCTCTTGCTCTACAGTTTGGGATACATTGGCGCACACCGACAGCCCACAGTGAAAAGCACACACACACACACACACACACACACACACACACACACACACACACACAGACAGCCACAGACTTACACAAATGTTTGCACCAGCATTGTGAGGACATTCAGTACTATAGTATTTTTTCCTAACCTTACCTATCATAAGTCAGTACCTAGCCCTAGCCTAAACCCCAGTCTGAGCCCTAAAACTGTCCTGTGACAGTCCTTCTGAAAGTGAGGACCTTCCAAAATGTCCACTTACTGGAGGTCAGGTCCTCACATCAGTGGTTAAAAGTTCAAGCTGCTTCTTGAAATGATTGCCGTATAAAAACACACACACACACACACACACACACACTTAGAAAATTATAACTGTGGAGCCCGTTTCAAGATTCCATGGAAAATGTATTCTTGGAAGGCATTGTTTTTGAAATCTTGGGTTTACAAAGGTCTTGATTCCTGTTTTGGAAATAATATCACAGTTTATACCTCTTTTTTTTTCACTCGAAGAAAGACGGCACCAAGTTGACCACTACATTCTTCTTCTGGTCTTAACTGGAATCAAAAATGTCTAGGCTTTTTATGGTCTCTATTATGGTTTACACAATATTTGAAAAATATTTGGGAAGTGAAGCAGAGTCCAAATTGTCTAAGTGGTTGCATTATTGATTGTACTGATATTACTGTAAACTTTATTGACTGTTATGTGGCCAAACAGACCACACTTTAAAGTTAGTGTCATACTAAGGGAGCTTTGAATAAAAATCCTGAGGACAATAGAAAATTGCATCAAATGGTCTGATTTCTGACTTAAAAAAAATAGCTCATGCTATAGGTTTCAGTACTCCAAAAATGGAAGCACTGTGAAAATATACCATGTCCACGGTTGCTATTTCACCCTCCAGTTCTCCTATCTGTTAAGGGAAATAATGGCACAGACTAAAACAAATTCAATAAGGTATTTGTAAAACCCGACACTGCAGGAAAGAGAGGAGATGATGGTTTTCTATTTGCCTCAAACTTACTGTATATCTTATTTAAATTCTGATATACCTCAGATTGAAAGTGACTAAAACTTCTAACACTGGTCAAATGTGTTTATTCTCAGAACAAATAGCATCGAGGTCTCACATGCAGCAAACTAATAGAGGTTAATCCACATTTACAGCATTTTACAACCTTCCATTTGATCAAATTTGTAAGAAATATCTTTGTTACATAACACATAATAAAGGAATGCAAAGGCTATGTAATGCAGCACACCCGGCTTTCCGACAGTCTCCCTTTACAGACTACAGAGCAGTCACACACTCATAAAGCTCTCAAGACTGACTGCTCTTTTAAAGCATAATGTAAATGTCTAACATGTTTCCACTTGTTGGTAAAGTTGGTGTTCTGGGGTGGAACTCACCTCAAGCTGCTGCAGAGGAGCGGATATGTGAATGTGTGAATATGAGGCTGGGATGGGGAAGAAAAATCCCACATCCAGCTGACGTCAGGATATGGGAAAGTATCCCACAGAGGAAGCTGCAACTCACATCAAATGCAGATTAAGTTCAACTTGAGCAACTAATACAAACTTATATTTTACTAAGTAGATTTAAAGGGAATCACCAGATATATAATTGTTGTGAAACAGTACAGTTTTTAATACTCCTAAGAGCTCCTCAGAGAAGTGTTATTCCTAAAATCCAACATACTGCCTTCATATTCATTATTTGTTTTACATTATTATTTACCTTAAACTGTATTTATTAAATGATATGAAATGTTTACTTGACTATCTGTCCAGTGAAATTAAAATTTCCCCCCGAGCACTGTGTCACACACTGCATTCTTTTCTGGTAAGATAAGAAGTCTTTTACTTTGGAAAACTCCCTGTAATTTCCCGGTAACGTGAAGGTGTCCCCAGACAGTTCATGCTGCATTTACGTGCTGTCGGACAGATTTTAGCTTCGGGAATAAGAAGCTGAAATTCATGTTATAATCTTTATATCGGATATTTTTATGACGTAGTATCTATACGGAGCTCATGTAGTCATCAAACTATAAATTCGAGATTATTTTATTATAACATTTTCGTATTTTATGAGGTAGTAGTTTGGCTATATGAGCTATATACTTCATCGCAAAATGTTGTAATACACTTTTACATTAAATGTCTAACAACTACTTGTTTTACAGTAATTAAAAACAGCGTACCTTTACCAACAATCCTTGTGCTGTTTATTAGAATATAATAACCTAATAAGATAATACCTGAGCGTGAAACCGTGACACAAAGTTTTACACACAAAAAGAAACATCCCTGCATCGGCTTATATTATCAGATATCAATACACTGCAATATTGTAGCCTATATTTAAAGGGAGGCAGAATAGATAAACAATAATTTAATATTGAACACTGTATTCATTTTTCTTCTTTCACGCTCTTGAACGCAGCATTTAAAAGCGTAGTACAAGCTAGCTGCCGAATTGAACATATTCAAAAAGACATGAACCAACATGAAATCTGGACCTGAGTAGTCAGACTCGATACCCGGTCGGTTGGTAGTGGAGGGGGCAAACTCGAGGAGGAAGGCAGGGGTGGAGACATACTGGACAACTGACGGGCGTGTATCCACCAACATCCGCTTTGGAACAATCCTGCCTGTGAATGGTGCTGCGTTCATGGCTTTGTGGCTACGCTAGCTGCCTCCTGTCAGGCTCGCTTGTGTGTCCTTAATTCCCCGCTTTCCCTGGACGTTACAACGCTATTTACATTATGATACGTATATCTCACGAGAACTGGGGTATTAGTTAAATAAATATGGATTGGAACATGATTCAACACGCGTTTCTCCTTGGTGTCTTGGTACAAACAACGTTAGCCAAAGGTAAGTCCGGTGTTTTCCATACTGAAGCAAACATTGTTGTGCATTAGCCTAGTATATATTTATATATATATATATACCCAAATGTCCGAATATTTTAAAATTCGACATCTGTTTGACCATGTGGACATGTCTTAGAAATATTGGGATAAAATATCCTACACGTATTTATTATTGATGCTAACATGATCTGCCACACATCACGCTTTTAACTAGAAATCCGTGTTAGCTATTTACTGTAAGTAGGTCTTTGTAATACTTAAGGAGTGGCTAGTTTAACCTACACGGTAGCATATTGTTTTGTGCATGTGACTCAAGTGCATTAAAGCTCAACAATAGGCATTCGAATGAGGTGTGTTGGAAGAGGGGTATATCTAAAACATGCAGAACAGGGGCTCTCTAGAACCAATGTTGCAGACCCCTGCTCTAGGTTATTGTTACTGACAAGGATATAAAAAATAATTTTGGTTCTTGCTTCCCCCATTATAATCCCTGAACACCACATCCTTTAAAATGATACCATTTTGATGTAATTTCTCTGTAATTTACTGATATACATCTATAACAGATGTGTAGGAATTAGACTATCAACTGTACACTGAAAAAAATTAAACATTGAATCAACTTTAAAAAAAATCTTCAATTTTGACTTTTTATCTCATAATTTTGACTTTTAGTTCAGACAATTAAAATTTGCAATAGAAATCAGCTGCAATGAGGGTTATTTTGATAGAACGTGTTGCACTTGATATATTACAATGAAAGATAAATATGCCTTAAAATCACAACTAGGTAGGACTAGTGTTATGTGCATTTATAGGTTAGTATCACAGTCTGAGATTCCCTATGTTAAGGTCATAAATATGTAACAACACTATCATTAAGGGTTGATTGTTTGTTTTTCTTAGTTCCTCTTAGTACTTTTCAGTATTACCAAAGGTCTTTCAGTTGTGTAATATAGACTTCTTTTTTTATATAAGACCATGCCAGTTCCTTAATGACTACATCCTGTAAAATGAAAAGGTGCCTGCATTCCTTCACACAGGGAAGACCTACACTGAAAAATATAAAACATTGACTCAACTTAAAAATTCTTCTTCAGTAGGTCACACATAAAAACACCTAGTTGAGTGAATCCAATTAAATTAAACTAAATTAAAATAACCCTGACTGTATGCAATTAAATTTGGTTCAGTCAACTAGATTTTTTTATGTGTGACCATAAAAAGTCAAAATTATGAGATAAAATGTCAAAATCATGAGATAAAAAGTCCAAATTATGCGATTTAAAACTCAAAATCATGAGATAAAAAGTCAAAATGATGAGAAAAGGTAAAAATGATGAGATTAAAAAGTCAAAATTGAAGATTTTTTTAAGTTGATTCAATGTTTAACTTTTTTCAGTGTACAGTTGATAATTCCTACACATCTGTTATAGATGTATATCAGTAAGTTACAGAGAAATGACTGTATCTTTTTAAAGGATGTGTTCAGGGATTATAATGGGGGAAGCAGGAACCAAAATTATTTTTATATCTTTGTCAGTTACAATAACCTAGAGCAGGGGTCTGCAACATTGGTTCTAGAGAGCCCCTGTTCTGCATGTTTTAGATATACCCCTCTTCCAACACACCTCATTCAAATGATCAGCCTATTGTCAAGCTCTGCAGAAGACTGATACCAACTGTTAGGTGTGCTGGAACAGGGATACATCTCATATGCTGGATAGGATCACGCTAGGACCTAGAGCAGGGGTGTCAAACTCATTTTAGATCAGGGGCCACATTCAGCTAAATTTGATCGGAAGTGGGCCGAGCCAGTAAAAAAAAAACAAACAAAAAAACCCACAACAACATATAAATAATGTCAACTCTAAACATTTCTCTCTGTGTTAGAGTGAAAAACGTAAAATTACATCATGAAAACAAACAATATTAGGCTTTAGTTTATCATTTACACATATACATTCTAATTTACAGATCGCAGTGGCTCTACAGATACACAAAATATTTAGTAATAGGTGGAATGTTGTGAAAATTGTTGTTACCGGTACTTCTCTAAAGACATTTCTAATTTTTCATATTTGTTCTGATTATTGAGATTCTTTTTGGGTGAAATTATACTTTGTTTTAGTGTCACTAAATGAAAAAAAAATACATTTACAAAGAGGATTAACTAAAATTTACAAATCATTAACTAAAATGATTTAGATCTTAGTGTAATTTTTGCATTTTATAAATTCATCCAGAGGGCCGGATTGGTCCCTTAGGCGGGCCGGATTTGGCCCCCGGGCCGCATGTTTGACACCTCTGACCTAGAGGATGCTCAGGCAATTTATTTTCATACTCTGTACAAGCCAAAGACCCAAATATTCACCATCGATCAAACCTATCTACTGATCTACACTTGTTTAATACCTGCTGATCCACTATTTCTACCAATAAATATTAGAACTTCAGGTGAAATGCAGTTATTTGGGTTCTTCTGTGGTCGTGAGATATGACCCCACTGGATGTTCATCAGATACTACATAATTACCATGGACACACTGTCATCTTCTACAACATTGATTCACCAGTAAAACTCATGGAATTGGATCCATTACAGTGGTTACAAACAGTTGTTCTATTTCGTTCCTACTGACCGCCAGGCGGTGCTTTCAGCACTGAATGTTCATCGCATGCTTACATGCGATGAACATTCAGTGCTGAAAGCACCGCCTGGCGGTCATCCGGAACTCATAGAACCGTGGTTACATACGTAACCCATCGTTTTAATGATCAGTTAACAATAGATTTGCTGAACTGGTTTTTTTTTCTGCAGTTTTAGATGTTTTTGATATAATAACACTCACATTTATGCAGAGCTTTTATGAATATCTACATAAGTTCATCAAAAATAATGAAATGTATGATTTATACTGAGAAAAAAAGCAAAATACAGATGATAATATTACAATGAATGGTGATAAATCACTTAAGGAAGGTTAAGTAAAGAGAAAAGTTAATTTTGGAGGTACCATAAATGTAACACTGGCTCTTTATGGGTTAATACTGATGGATTGAAAAAGGAGTTAACACTTCTTTACATCCATCATCCACATAGAACATATTTATTGATCTGCATCAGTCTGATGAACATGATGTGAAGTGGTCAAAGAGTCATTTCTAAATACAGTTAGTCTGGTAGTTCATATTTAGATGTAATTGTATAGTCTTGTATGTAGTGTGTATGTATAAATGTAAATACATTTGTTGACAAGCTGCCCTTGTTTAAATCTTTTTTATGTATTTTGCTCCTGGAATCATGTCTGATTTATCAATTTAGGCCCAATGCACACAGAAGAGCAAGCTGCTTTTAATGATTATTTTTTTAATTTTTTATGTCTAAAGGGGAAGTGAAGTGTTTTGGAAAGTGTCACTCAGAAGTATAGTTTCTTGCATAATGGAGTTTACTTCATCATACATCTCTTGCCATTTGCTATATAAATGGGCGCATGCTGTTGGTTCACGTTATATAATAAGTATTTCTGTAAAGATTTCAAGTATATGGGCTTTGTGCAGCAGTACCTTCAGAAATTAGTTCACCAAAATCTTTAAAAGACAATGCTGCTTTTGTACTGTAACTGAGTAAGTCTTTCTAATAAGGGTCTTGTGGGTAAATCTGTGGGTCTCTGGTTATAATGTGACATAGTCTCTGGCATGTTAAGTAGCTGTGGCTTTCACACCATGTCTAGATGTGTTTACAGTAATAAAATACCTGACGCCTGCTTTCATTATCAACTACTAGTGCCGTGACTATACCGGATGTACAAGCCACAAACATTTTACACTAAAACTATCTACAATAGTGCAAAGTATTAGCTCCTATTTGTGTGTTTCACTCAGACTTTTTTCAAAGACACTGCCACCTTGATCTAATCTAAACATTTTTATTTCACTGTTACACTGCCACACATAGGCTAGGCTACAACACAGTACATCCCATTATCATTAATACTACACTGTAAACCCGAATGTTCAGAATAATATATTAAGTTTTAGAAATAGTACTACTAACTTTAATGCATTTAGTTACTGTAACATGTTCTTCTTTTTAAGTACTTCCAACTAATATTTTTTTTTTTATTAAGGGGGACTATTGTGGATATAAGTGAATATAACTTAACATATGAGGCACAACTTAGTAGAATTAAGTCATTAAATGCTGAGAATGATATTGTTCTGTTATTTCTATTGTTTCAAATAAGGATGATTGAGAAAAAAATTAACTTAACTGATGTAGTTGATGATGAAATATAATTTCAGATCACTCCAAATAACCACCAATATCTATCACGCCAAATAAAAATTACAATCACAAAACACAGTAGTTGTATTCAGGAGCGGCTGTGGTTCAGTTGGTAGAGTGGGTCGACCAATGTCTCTGTCTGTCCACATGTCCAAGTGTCCATGGGCAAAGACACTGAACCCTGACCTAGTCTCCCAGTAGGACTGACAGAACCTTAGAATACTAAGGTAATAAGTAATGTTTTAATTTAAGTATACTTTAATAAGCGTCTACATTTTATGCTCTGGGAACTTGTATTTTTTTAAGTATCATCAACTTAAAATAATTGAGGCAATCGATTGTCTTAAATTTGTGGAGTTCTGCTAACTTATTTGGGTTTACAGTGTATAGGATGTACAGTTGTCCTGTCATGTTTACCTTGTCTTGTCTCTGTCTACGTGTGACACAGCGAGAAACTGGATTTCAATTCCTTCCTTTGTATGACCAGTGCATCTGAAGAAATTGACAATAAAATAGACTTTTATTTAGATTTTCTCAGTTTATGTCAAGATGCACCTGAATATAAAGGAAACATTAAGAAATGAAGAGAAAAATATGAAAATGTTGCGCTTTATCAAATAATTCAGACTGACGGAATAAACCAAGTGAAAATGCAAACTGCGTTTTGTGAATGAAGCTTTGTGAACTATACCACAGCTCTACTGAGAAAAACTGAAACAGCCAAACCAAGACGATTTGGCATCTGCAAAGAGGAAATGGAGAACACATTTTATACTGACTTTTGTCTGTAGGTGCCTCTTTGCTCTGCTTTTGGTTTAGTTTATTTTGTTAGAACAATATGTTTTTTCAGGGTTGAAGATGGCTTTAAAAGACTTTTAAATGCTACTGTCATTTATTTACTGCCTGACGTATAAGACAAAGACAGGAAAATATGGATATGGCATTTACCTACAAGATTTATAAATGATTTACTTCAGAGATTGAATGAGCTAAATCTTAAAAGGAAACACAATCAAATGAAAGTGCAGGTTAGTTATTGTTTTCAAGGTATGTGACAGTGTATTTTTTTTGTTTTGTTATTTGGGAGGATTTTTGTTGATAACATGAAACACAAGTACAGACACGTACAGTAGTCCACTCCAAATCTAGATTAAAACAAGACAACAAAATAAGCACACAGACTGCTAGTTCATAAAAGAATAGTCAGTCCATCACACACATAGACATTGAGCTTATATTAGTTTATGTACATTTATACAGTAGTTTAATAAATGTTCCATTAAAAAGAACCTGTAAAGGGAGTGTATTGTTAGACTGTTTTGAAGAAAACCTAATAGCTTTGTGACAAACACACGCCTTTTGAGTAAATTCCACTTCTCAGAATTACACATTTTGACCCCAGGCTGTATCTTGGAAAGTAGGTCAACAGCCAACCAGCATTTCTGTTTTTTTTATTTCTTAATTTTTTTTTCTTTATCAGTAACTCATAGCTGGTAAAGATTTATACTTCTCTTATTCTGAAGATGTTTTACTTGTACACCAGTGTTGTCACATGCATTTGTTATTTTTGCTCGACAGATCACTAAAACATTTAAGTAAATAGTTGT
Organism: Siphamia tubifer; assembly: GCA_020466265.1. NCBI lineage: Eukaryota > Metazoa > Chordata > Actinopteri > Kurtiformes > Apogonidae > Siphamia > Siphamia tubifer. The sequence continues at coordinate 29,145,260 of CM035797.1, forward strand.
AATGATCATTTAAATGAATTGTTAATTTTGCCCGTTCAAGACTAATTCAGATTGAACTGTGTTTGACTGTGTAGAATTTTGATAGATGAGTCATACTGTGTGATAGTTATGACAAATAGAAACTAAAGAAGGTATTCCCCATTCACCAGCTACATAATTGGGACACTGCACTTCTGTACAACTTTTATCCCTGCTTATTGTGAACGGGACTTCCCAGGAAAGAATTCCCTTTATCTTTGCTTTCATTTCTGCGTCAGAGTAGAGTTTCCCAGTTTAGTGTTTCTGTAAACATTAGCGTGAAAGTCAAAACAGTATGATATGTGATATTCACATATTTATCTCAAACCTGGTGACACAATGTATTTATGTGCACGTCATTCATTTAGCTTCAGTTTGACCCGAGGACCTGCCTATGTCAGCTAATTAGTTGTTTTGCCTTCTGAAAAATGTCCAAAATATTTAAACCCGCAGTGCTTACTTGGTCTGATAAAATGTCTAAACATCAAAGATAAAGCAGGTTTATTTTAAAGCTCATTTTAACAGCAAGACAATACAGAAAACTATTGTGTTTCAGTTTTCATCCTGTGTTTCTGAGCTCTGGGCTCCATGTGTCACAGCTTTTACATACTCTAGTCTAATAAACAATGGCATTCTCTTACCTTTTTTTCCTTGTAATCTGAGCAGTTATGTGCTGATACAGGTGGGGTGGATGTTCAGGACATCTGATCCAGTTTTTTTTTTTTTTTTTACAAATACATTATTATTGAACCATTGTTTAAATGTAAAAACCAGTATGCAGTTCTCAAAGATATTTTTTGTGCACTTGTTTTTCCAGCTGTCCATTATGTAGGCCTAGATTTTGTTTAGGGATTCCCCCCAGTCACATTGGATCTGTTAAGTACAGAAGTGGAAATTAAAAAAAAAAAAGTATTGTCTCGTCATCTGAACTTGCTTTATCATCACTAGGGTAGTGGGGGTCACTGGGGGCCTAATCCAGTTACAATGGTTGAAGGCGGGGTACACCCTATATGAGTCTCCAGTTCATCTCAGGGCTGAACATATATAAACAAACAATCACTGTCAGAGTCACACCTATGGACAATTTAGATTAACCAGTTAACCTATCAGTGCATGTGTTTGGATGGTGGGAGGAAACCAGAGTGTCCAACGAAAACCCACGCGGACACGGGGAGAACGTGCAAACTCCACACAGAAAGGTCTGGTGTGGGATTTGAACCAGGGTCCTTCTTGTTGTGAGGCACGAGTGTTAACCACTGCACCACCCTAAAATAAAGTCCAATATATTAATGATTATAATTATTATTATTTGAAGAAACGAGTCAGAACTAAATAAATATATTCATTCATTTTCTGAACCCACTTTATCCCCACTAGGGTCACAGGGGTTGCTGGGGTCTATCCTAGTTATACTTATGGGCAGAGTCAGGGTTCACCCTGGGCATGTCACCAGTTTATGGCAGGGCTGACATATAGAGACAATCACACTCACATTTACACCTATGGGCAATTTAGATCAACAAATTAACCTTACAGTGCATGTGTTTGGATGGTGAGACGAAGCCAGAGTACCCAGAGGGAACCCACGCAGACATGGGGAGAACATGCAAACTCCACACAGAAAGGTCCCACCCCCATGGAATCAAACCCAGGACCTTCTTGCTGTGAGGTAGCCAAGCAGTGCTACACTCCTAGTGGCAGCACATGTAATGTACTACAGTAGTAGTAGTCTAGTTACACTTGATTCAACTTTTGGCTAGATTTCCCTGAAAACAACTACTGGTGGTGATGTCCTTTTATCAAAGATGAGTGAAGAATGTGAGAAAACATCAGCAATCTTCTTTTTACAGAAGTGACAACAGTCGTTACGCTCCATAATCAACCAATTTTGTTTAGTCACTCCTAACTTTCTCTGGACTCCTCTGTGAACTTGTAATCTAAAAATTAATCTAAAGTTAATTCAGTGAAATAGTGTGTGTGTGTGTGTGTGTGTGTGTGAACCTTTTGTTGTTGTTGTTGGTCAGGCTGTGTAGTATGAGACTTCTGGATAAACCCAGAGATCAGCATTGTTTCATTGAATGGTGCAATAATCTATTATTATGACAGAAAAATGCATTTATACAGGATATTTTTCATACACTCTTCTCTGGTGGTTAAACACATCTTTTCCATTTTTTGATTTGTAATTATTTCTTCAGTTGACTGCTGTTTTGTGTCTTGATTGGACTTCAGTAAATAAATGTTTCTCATTCAGTGTGTGAAGTGTGGTGCATATAGATATAACCACTGACCTCCTTTGTATTTTGATAATTAATTAACTTTATCTTCCTGCTTCAGAAAGAGATTGCATCGTAGGCAAAAGTGTTTGTCTGCCTTTTTTTCTTTCTTTTTTTTTCAGGGGGGGGGGGTACTCTTTTGCTGCTACTTCACTATAAAATCCTTCCTCACTGAAACCATTTTTTCTACTGTTTAAAGAAATATTGTTTAGAATCTTCAAGTTATTATCTGTTGGAGAGTTTTAAAAAATCTGGTACTAAATGACAGTCAGATTTGACTATGAAATAAAATAATCCAAATGATCAGAACCATCCAGTGAGTCTGTAAGATAATAAAACTGACTGAAAAATGGAAACAATATGTGGTTAAGTATATGTAAGTATGTGGTGACATCCTTCATTAACCATTTATTTACTGTTGCAGTTTTCATTTATTTTACTCGTGGGCTCTTATGTGATTCGTCCTCCACTCTCATGTTGATGTGTGGGTGGACTGTTGTCATATATTGTTAGCTTCATGTAGAGGAAATGAAAGTAAAAAATGTGCGTGTTTTTGTTCTCTAAATCTTTTTGATCACGTGTGACTAAGTCTTCAGTGAAAATCTGCTTTTTCTTCACAACTAAACCTGAAAGAAACCTTTAGTTCAAAGCACCAATACTAAGGATCCAAAGTATTAGCTTCATTTTATTTGTTCTACTTGAGGCAGATTCAATATTAGATCATTTTTCTTCTACTTTGTTGTTTTTTTTTTGTCAGATTTTGTGTTAGAAGTGATTCTAACCTGGTTAAGTGAACATCAACCCCGAATTTATTGTTTGACAACGTTAGCACCATTCATGATACATTAGTAAATAAGAAAGTCCATATAAGTTTTGCAATATATTGTGTTATTTCCTTTTTAAAATATTTGTCTGATTCTAATGTAAGTAAGAAATGCAAGCTAAGTGTTTCTGTGGTATTTACAGACGATAACTGAAATCCTGAGAAACAAAACTGCTTCCTGTAGCAGACTTTAAGGCAGACCAGTGAAAGCAGTTATGGGATGGTAGAATGTAATTTAATCTCAATGTCAATATCATGTCAGCAATCATCTTGAAAATTAAATAAAGGTCTAATGGAAGGATCCTTTAGAAAAGAGGCAGAAGACAGAAGGCAGTGTTCACTTTGACATGTTTGATTTGAAGAAGTGCAGCGTCATTCATTTTTATGTCTTTAATCCACTATTAATGACGCATGTTTTGTGAGATATTAGGAGTTCACTACACAGTCAGAGCAAAAATGATTAGACTATTAAAAGTAATCAAAAACAATAGTCATGCAATCAAAGAATATGTGTCATTTGATTAAAATAGACAGAAAATATGGAATACCTAAAAGCATTTTTTTTTTTTTGTCAGTACAATTCCATGGCTATTGGTGTAAGAACTGAAGTGATTTTTGGTTATAATCAAGAAAACTTGGAAAATCAGCTCTGAAATTAAACTCTTTTGACTAATATTTGTTGTTGTCATTATATTTGCCTCCCAAAAATGTACCTTTAGTTATACCAGGTATTAAAATGAACAAGAAATTGAAGAAAACAAGGGTGTTAGAATATTTGTTTCCACTACTGTCTCACAGAACCTCTTTTAATACATGCTCCATAATTTGTAGAAATTCTTCCATTTGCAATTTTATTTATATTTATAAAATGAAATATTTTACGGGATGAGTTAATATAAAATGAAGACTTAAAGAGACATAACAATCTAAGCTTTCAACATGTTTCTGTTGTTGTGCAGTGCCCTCTAGTGGACAGCTGTGATATTAGCTAAAAGCCAACATTCATAACTGTTGGAGGCAAATGTCAATGTGAGGGTTATATGAAAGAAATTTAATCCTCAAGAAATCTCCCAAATCTGTCCATTTAAGCAATGCCCTGTCCAACATCTGTGTTTTGTGGTTTTATATAGTGGATTACAAATGTTTTGTGTAAATACGTCATTGCTCATTATACATTAATTTCTGTTTGATGTGTCCCTTCTTTCGCAGTTCTCACACCGACAAACGTGACCCTACAATGCCACAACCTCCACAATGTTCTACGATGGAATTATGATGAACTCTCCCCAGAACTTAAATTCAAAGTAGTGGTGGCATCAGAAACTAGGTCAGTTTGTGTTTCTTTGTGTATGAAACCCCACAATAAGTTAATTTGTTTAAGAGAGAATCCTTTCTAGACTTAAGGTCAAACTTTTACAGATGTGGAAAAAAAAATGTATAGAAGCATAATCGTTTTTCTCCTCTTTTGTCTGTTTTTAGGGAACCTGTTGATCTGTGGGTGAAGTCACCAACACTTCAAGTCGACTTGTCAAATTTCTCAGATCCAGACGATAGTTATTTAGCTTCTGTATCTGCTGTGATGGGAGATGATGTGTCCCCCCTCTCTCAGGGAATATCATACAGCTACTCTCAGCTTGCATTTGTACAACAGACATGTAAGTAAGATGTCAGTATTTTCCCTAATCCTTTAAAATAACTACAGTGTATGATGGTGTTGAGTCTGAACCATAAAACTGTCAGAGCCATTTAAATGTATTAAACATTTACATAATGGTAGATGAAAGGACATAACAGATCATTCAGTTATAATATTAACAATTAAATTATAATACCATACATAGATTATCTTACATTGGTCTATCCTTGTTAAGTCTTTCAGCAGAATTTCCATGAAATTTGAAAATAGTGGGTAAATAAGCACTATTCACTAGTTAAGAGTGCACATTTTCTACCAATGACAGTTTTACTGTAAAAGGAAGTCAAACAGACTTACAGAAACCGAACAATACATCTCAGGTATTTCTGGTTTTGTGGGTTTGGTGTAAAAGCTGGAATAGGTTTGATTTCTTCAAGCTCACTGAACTGATATTTGTTGTAATGACAGATATTTTCCAATTCTAAAGTGTTATCAGCAGCCTAATGCGGACAGCATGTCTATGCTAATGACCCCATTTTAACGTCACAAATTCTGGTGACCTCAGACATTCAGAATTGCTATAATATGTTGGAAATAAACATAAATTTTAGATGACATTTACTCTATATGATGTATATTATTATGAACGAAGGCAGAAAAGCCAGGTGTAAATTACTGCATAAAGTGAGAATCTTAGTTTCCTTGGTCAGGATATGTACAGTCAGTCCAGCTTGTATTTACAAGGCTGACAATTTATATAATAACTCAAATTATGAGCTGCAGCATCTGAAACTGACCACAGTGAATATTAGACATAAACTGCACCACAGTACTTCAGCTTCAGACTGACAGTTTGTTTTATGTATTGTAATTGTCACACTCAAATTACCATATATTTTATATTAGTACGTGGGTTTTTTTCGTTCTAACTTTATCAATTACTAGAAATTCCAGCCAACCTCGTTTCAATTCCAGGCGACCCCACATTCAGCCCTGATCCCTAGGTTGAAAGACAGTGAGCTACATGGTTAGAAGAAAGGATACTTTATGGGATTTTTTTTTTTTTTTTTTTGATGTTTTATTTTACAAATTTCAAACGAAAAATTCTGTGGGATGGTAAATTTATAATGTTCCAAATTTACTACATATAACTCAGACTAAACGTTTCCTGAACTTGATTTACCACCTTTTCTGAAATCCAGATCCCTGATGCAACCAACCTTCTTCTTAAAACTTGTTAAGCCATGGGGTTTTTTTTTAGAATTTGTGAATGAAAAGACACCCATCAGTCGAATTATTAACACTTATCCTCTTCTCAAATACATCAGAACAATCACCAGATGTCACTATTTGCACTCTATCAAATGCTTCGAAGCAGTTTGTTGTATTTCGGGCAACTGTGTCAGAGTGGTTCCGAAAGCTTCAGTTTCTCCATCACTACCCCAAACTCACCTATCATCCCAAACCTCACCAAACCTCACCAAACTACCTTATACAAACAAAACGCGCTAAAAAAAATGACTGGTATGGCAGCAGGGTCAGACCAGGACCAAAAAAAAAAGAGTGAAGTCATCAAGGAGAAGCTTTTAAACTGTCTACTGAGGGTTTATTGGTTGGATGAAGCTGATTGGTTGCAGGATCCAACCACAGGCTGCTCAGCCTTGTGCAGATGGAATCCAATTTACCAACTCCATACAGAAAACAAAAGAGAGAGAAAAAACAGCGTCCTGTGTCATCTGACATGTATCATTCAGTCAGTGTGAACTGGCCAATGTCCAACCAGCACAGATCTGCATTAACACAATGAAATACATAGACTGGAATTAGACACTCCCAGTCACAGGCTATGATGGTTTTATTTCTGCCCCTTTCCTCAGTGAAGGTGCGACACCTAGTGGTCAGTCTCAGTACGTCTGTTTAGTCCAGTGTTTGGCTTCATGTTAAAACCACTTTTCCACGCTCCTTTTGGAATCTGATGGCTCACCCCGAGTTCCCAACACATGCTGCGTTTGCTGCGTGGTGTATCCCCCTCCCATTCATAGAAAACAACACAGAGAAACAAGCAACACAGAAAAAGCCTGTCCACAATATGTCATGTGGATATTGGCGTCACCCACATGAGGTTAAGCCCGTCCCCCATTGCAGCGAATCTGCAGTAGCATTAGCATTAGCATCTACAAGAGAAGACGGCGCCACAGTAGCTGCTGCACAAACTGGCGGATCAAACTGGTTCATGTGTTCTCTGTGGAAATAAAGCCTCATTATTTTCCTCCACATTTTCAAAACAAGCGATGGCACGAAACGTAGCTGGATGCTACTCTCGAATGCTAAACACACACAGAGAGCAAGAGGGGAGGGGGGAGTGTTCCTTCACACAGCTGGAAACAGCTGGAAACAAAGCAACCGGGACGTTTTTTTTAAAATAGAACCAACACACAATGTATTCAATAACAATGGAGAACACAGAAACATTATGACTCCTTTAAACCAGTTTGTTCAACTTTGCATCAGCCCAGCACCACTTCAGATGTGAGGTGATTTCTTTCACCTGTTGAGTGTCTTACATTAAACTTGTAGAAGAAAACATCATACTATACTTAACTTGTGCATTAAATGACATTTTTTATGTTGTCATATACTGGAGGACTCGTGTTTATTTGTTTATGTTGACCAAACCCCAATTAAATGTAATACTCACATGATAAAAGAATCCAGGGTGGTGTATTTATGCCTTTTTTAAACTCAAACTCAACTCTCTTGCTTATAAATAACACATTCTTGATGGTTTGCAGGTACTGTGGACTTCCCTGCAGTGAATGTCACCGTTTCAGAAGACAGCGTAATCCACCTTAGGTTCGATCACCCGTGGGTGCTCTACAATACTGATCCCAAACTGAAGTTGCCTGAATTTGTTTACAAAGTTAAAGTCATCAATCAGGTCAGGCTGCATCCAATGGCTTCTGTCATATCGAACAGAACTGCATGATTTGGTGAAAAAGTCCAATTATGACTGATGTGAACTACTTTGTTATGGGTCTGTTAGCTTGGATATGAAGGAAACTGAACAGGTTAATAATAATAATAATAATAATTTTGGAATTATGTGTGTACAATGCATGTTTTCTATTAATTTAATATCAAAGTTTAAAACAAATGTTGGCACATCTGGACGTGTGACAAGTGCATCCTCCACAAGCTTTTAGTGTCATTTTCAGACTTTTGACGGTTATTTAATTTCATACATGTTACTGTTAGATTAAACATGCAACTCTACTTTTATGGTTTGTGTCCCTATTGTTATGTTACCTATTTCTGTCCTTGTTTTCTTTGTGCAGACCAAACCTGCTCATGAATTCAAGTGCAAAAAGAAAGTGTGTGAAGTGAAGAAAATACCAGTCGACAACACCCAGGAGGAATACTGTGTGCACGTAGAAGGAACAGTAAACAAAATATCTGTTCAGCCTGTACAGGATTACTGTTCCTCATCTCCTGAACAGACAGCAGGTACATACAGATTAGTTTAATATTACAGTGATAATATTTCATGTATTTGCACGTTGCTGTGAAGGGTGAAAAAAATACATCGTACAGTATGTACTCCTGTAGTTTTTGTGTGTGTAAAGTCATTATAGATTGATTCATTAGAAGAAACACCGACAAGACAATCAGTTGGTTTTATTCTCCAGGATGCATACAATTGAAATTTCTTCCAGAAAACAGGAACTTATTTTTCATCTTTTAATGCCAAATGTATCATATTTGATACATGAGTTTTTACATGATCAGCGTGATAGTTTTTGTTTTGAAAAACTTGATGCATGTAATTAGATACATGCAATACACAGATAATCCACCAGGGGGGGATGAAAAGGAAAAGCTGCAGGTTGTGAAGTGTACTGTAATTCATTATGATCTTTAGCCCCCTACCCGTCCTTCTGCCCACCCCCAAATTCCATGAGTAACTCAAAAATCCTACATATAACAGATTAAATTCAATACACAACACACAAAATTGCTGGACATATCAAGGATAGTGGATGATTGTCAATAAAGAGGCAAAACTTCACACATTTTCAAAAGAAATGGCAAATTTTGTTTGACATGTTTGTGTTATATTATGTTTTTGTTTGTTCAAAAATAATATGTGAGCATTGGGACCCACTGTATCAAATATGATACAACAATGAAACTCATACATCAAAATTGATATTTGAAAAAAAAAAATTTAGATGGACCATTAACAGTTCCAGTTTCAAAGATGTAAAATTTTCTGTCAGTGATTTAATGGTTCAGGGTTAAAGAAATATTCCTATATTTTTCTGTTTCTGTTGAAGTCATAGTTTTAGGGTAGATGTTTATGATGACACAGTTAAGGCATATATTGTAAAAGGCAAATATATCTAAAATGAATGAATTTCAGCTTCTAGGAGCTCCTTTTAATGATGGATGTTTCTGCTTTGTCTAGAAACCTCTCAGATCACCAGTGTTTTAGTCGGGACTTTTACCCTCATCTGCATCATCATCATCATCTTCGGCATCATGGTTTGCATTAAAAAGAGCAAAGGTTCCGCAAAACTGCCGGACTTTCTGGTGTGTTCACTCTATCAGCTGTGATTTTACTGAATACTGTTTGACTTTTGCACTGACTCCATTTATAATGTCGTATTAGAGGAGCGTATTTCCGCTGATGGTAGAGGTTTAATCATTTTAACATTGGCTTCTCTCTGTTTTGAAGAATGTCAACGGGTCAAACAAAAAGCCCTTCATCCTAGAAAGAGATCCAGAAAAGACGTGTGTGGTCGAGGTGGAGCCTTTGTCGCCCATTTCAGAAGCCGATGACATCACGCCGCTAAACACGCTGCCCAATGACTATGAGGGCCGTCTGCCGATCGGAGTGCAGACGGAACACCCTGAAGTGGATGATCAAGCACAGGCAACTCAGCAAGGTGTTGAAGAGGCCGGATACGAGAAAGGCAACGTGTTGGATGAAGATTCTTCACAAAACCAGGACTTCTGTGATTCCACAGGATATGAGAAGCGTGATAGATTGAACTAGTTACGTCCTGGAGGACAGGGGTGCGTATACTTGTTTCTGCCAGTACACAGAATCATCGCTGAACACACCGAGTCTTTGATAAGTGACAATAAGTGACACTTCCTCAACTTAATACACAACACCATTCACAGTATCTGTCACAAAACATTTCACATTTAAGTCACTGAATCATACCTTTTGCCTTTTGTAGGAATAGGGCACAGCAACAACAGAGGCTTTTGTAAATGTAAACTACTTCATAGAAAGTGACATTAACACTTCAGTACTAGGTTGTTACAGTTTCAGAATCAGCTTGTAGTCTTGCATCCTCAATTTCACAATTCACAGACATAAAAACTTTAATCAAACACCTGGATGTTTGCATCATTCATCATTTATCTGTTGCTTATACGTCAACAATTTCAACCTCACAGTCTGACGAGGGATTCAAACATCTGAAAAACCTGCAACTAAAGTTCTAATCCATGATCGATTTAGGTTACGTTTTTTTATTAGTCTAGGTTGCAGCACCATAAGAAAAGACAACATTAACAGACGATAGAGATTAAAAATGACATGCGGTACGTTGCCGATGGGACATACAAAAGACAAGGATCTAATCAGATAATGGCTCAGAAACACTGGACGATTGAGCTATGATTGGACTAAAATCCCATTACAACCTGTCTGCAAATTGTAATTAAAATAATGTGAAAGGAGATGAAACCTCAACACGTCCCCCTGACTCTTTTCACAGGCTGCAGAGAAGAAACAGATTTTGACCCATAGTGAGCATTAAAATATGACTGGAAGCTTTATGTATAGAATGTGACTCATTATATTTAGTCTGATTACTAATCTGATGATTTGAACAGAGGTACAGAAGGTGAACGCTGGCAGCCTGGCACATCAACACCAAAGGATGAACTCGTTTTAAGCCATAAAGACTCCACCTCCCACCGAAACATCCACTGATCTAAACCTGGTGATCCACTAATCCTATCAAGACATGTAAATAATTGGTGTAAAATACAGTTTGTCATCTTTTCACTGTTATCAGATATGACCCACTGGTTGTTCAGAAGCTCTGTGGATAATGTGGAAACACAATCATCTTTTACAATATTGAGTCACTAGTAAAACCCAAGAATTTGGATCAATGACAGTGGATGGACACACTTGTTTTTTGTTCAGTTATTGATATCTTGGCTGAAAAACTCACTTTTTCTTTTTTTTTAATAATAACAACCCTCAACATTTCTCTGAGCTTTAAGGAACATCTATGTGATCAGTGAATTAAATACACGAAAATACATGATTTATACTGGAGAAAAAAAGGCAAAATAACAAAGATAATATTACAATCATTGATGATAAAGCGCTTACGGTTAAATATAGAGGACAAATTCATCTGGGAACTACCACAATGGTAGCAATGTTTTTTTGATGTGTTAATCTATATCTGGTTAATTTGTGTACTTGTGTTTTCATCTATTTGATTTGGAAAAAGAAAGGGAAACTGTTGCACGTTAATAGAAGAGAAATTGAATATTTCTATCTCCCAAGTATTCAGTTCAGTTTATTTCAAATATGCAAAAAATCAAACAATCCCATGCAGTCCCTGTTAGTGAAACAGACAAGATATATATATATATATATATACATATATAAATAAAAAGAACATATACATGAAAAACTAAACAACTTAATTTACATATTTGAGAACGGAGTAGGGGGAAGTCAAACTTTTTTTAATCCCACCACTTCTCCACAAAACAGATTACTATAGGTGTTGTTTTTTATTATTTTGGTTTTTGTTAGTTTTACTATTATTATTTTATTTGTTGTAAGTCCGTCATTAAGTCTACAAAATGTCAAAAAAACTGAAAAAGCTCCTTATGATTATGTCTTATTATGAGTTTTCTGACTGACTTTTGTGCCTACCTGTGTGTAAAGACATGACAATTAGTGCCTTCATGTCATCAGACCGATTCATAAATGATGTGCCACTGTGAAAATAGAGTCTCCATATGAGCCAGGCTCAATGATGCATTTAGGGTCCGTCACCTTAAATATAATTACAAACCCCTGTGGAGGTTTGGACTGTTAGTTACTGTTTTTAGTTACACACAGACCAGGCTCCTCCAATGAGCGACAACCCATGGCAGCAGTCACCCAAGAATTCTGAACACTTTATTAATCTTAGGAAGAATGATTGTGCTGCTCCATTCAAATATAATAAACCATAACATGAAAGAAAAAAATAATAATCTACACAAACATACATATTTATTTACAGAAACACACCAAACATACATGTTGAATATACCTTTTTAAAGACACAATTACAACAATAATTTGTACAACATTTACTAGACAATATCTGATCAATGTTATGATGAAATACACATAAGTGCAAACCTATTGTAAATCTACTAATGCAACAACAAAGAAAAGAAGAACTGTCAACTTAAGACTTAAATAGTTCAGAGCATAGCTTGATTTGAGTCCACGTGTGTTCATTTCCAGCACAGGAAATGAAGAGTTTCCTGTGTGGATGTTGAATGGTTATAATCACAGGCATAAAATAATTAAAATGTTGTATTTTAATTCAGAATAACTGTTACATGTTCTAACGTGGTCTCCGTTTCAACTGTAGACCACTTAACGCATGCACCTCAGCTTGGGTCGACTATATATTGATGTCATCATATACTGACTGATCTATAACCTCACACATCCTCAGACATAATTCACCACCGCTCATATTTTGTGACATGCTGAATGTGCCGGGGCTTTGTACTTGTAAATATGTTGTTGTTTTTTCTCTCTTTTTTTTGGACTTTTGTATGAATATGTGTTGTATTTAAGAGGATGAACTTTTTTGTGTTGAGGCTGTTGTTATTATTCATTTTGTCGTTGTTTGAATCAACACTCACCACGTGAACATCTGATGAAATTTTAGGTTAATCACCAAATTATACTCTACACTGTGGAGGTATATTCCAATTACTTCATGAAGATGATAATAATACTGACATAGCTGCTGCAGTGATAGATAGCATTAAGCATCATACAGTAGAACTGCCAATTATTGTTTCATTCTACAAACTCACGGGTTCCTTCTGCACATGCTCAGTGAAACAGGATGTTTCAGTAAAATAATAAAACACATTTAGGACATGACATGCTGAAACTGTCATGAATTTACTTAATAAACAGGAAAAACAAAACTCATTTTCATATTGCATTCACAAAAATATATTTTGCACAAACATCTCCTGGCAGTATTGGACATTGTGTAAAAGTCTAAAGTTGTCTGAAAACTTTTTTTTTTCCCACTACTGTATAATATACCAAAACTAGAGACACTTTAATAGAAGATAATTGTCATCTTTGAACTCCACCACTGTGTAATTTGATTTGTCCTGCACAATTTTTTTGTGTATCTGGGCTTAAATCTGTTTGTTTTTTTCTTTGCTTTTTTTTTAAGGAAGTTTTTTTTTTTTCCTCTATTATGACATGTTTAAATAAAGTTTACAAAAAGTATGTATTCTCCTGTGTTTTGTAAACCTTCTAACCAATGTGAAGCATCAACAGATTATTTGAAGAATTTAAAGAAAGGAAAATCAAAAGCAACTACAGTTCAAATCAAGAATATTTGTCAAAGTTAATACAGTTCTTTTTTTTTTTTATCTCATTTCCTGTTTTGCGTCTTTGTCTTGGTTCATTATCGACGGTGGATTCATAGTGTTTCCACATGATCTGGTACAAAGGCAGTGTTAATGAAATGGGAAGAAAAGTAGTGCAGCTGCATTCTGTCTGTGGGAATGACTTTATATTTAATGACTGGAGCAGATTACTTCATGTAATGTTAGAGAAGAAGGATGACTATTATGAGGTTGACATTTGACTCATCCACAGTGTTCTTCCTCTGGCTGGTGAGGGTTGACCTCTTCCTCTGGGTGTTTGCATAGATACATACTAAGTTTCCTTCCTCTTTGGTGCGTATGTGTTGTAGAAGAGGATGTTTTTGTTTCCAGTAAGAATCGATAATAGATGTTTATCGATAGTAAGCGGCTTACAGCATATTCTTGGAAGCTCGGCAGAGTTTACAACAGTTTTCAATAAATGTTGAGTCATGCTGACACATTAATGCAGGTTTGACCTGCCTGCTAATGTACCTTCTCTTATATTCCCTCTGATGGGGAACTGCTGCCAAAAGTGAATTTTCAGTCTATCAAACATAATATATATATATATATATATATATATATATATATATATATATATATATATATATATATATATATATATATATATATATATATATATATATATATTAGTGATGCACGGGTCGATGTATAAATGACCTGCAACAGACTGCTTTTTAACTAACCCGCCTGCAGCTCGGACCACAAAAAATATTTGAAAAGGACAGTCCCGGCCCGCTTCTGGACCCGCATTATTTTTTTTTTTAAATAGTCAATGGTCTTTATGAACATCACATGACCTTACTCACATACCTGCATTTATTTCTGTGTTCAAATCTGATGTCATTGTTTGCCCACAGCATCTAAACCAGGGTTCGACAGCCTGTATCACCCAAAGAGCCATTTGACCCTGTTTCCATGGAAACGAAAACACTGGGAGCCGCTCATCATCTTTAAAATTCTCAGTGAATGTGTCCCAAACCTTACTTTTTTTTGGTAGTATGTTTCTGGAGCTTCGACTCTACTAACTTTATTTTCTCTCTTGCTCCCTCCATACTGTAGAATACTGACGACGTTGTACGTCACCTTTACGGAAATTCACTTAATAAAGCACATTCACCAGCTTATTTTAATGTTTACCTCAAACAACCCGACCAACTGCAACCCAAATATCTTTTTTTTTTTACAGGTTTTTTTAAAGAATTTTTCAACTTCAGACTAAGATTATAATATTTTTCTTTGTTTTTAATTATTATTATTATTATAGTTTAGTTTTATTCAGTTTTGATCTCCCTTTAACTGGGTTACTCTGCCAAGGAACAGTGGACTTATGTTTTTGGTGGCATTTATCTTACTGTTAGCAAAAAAATTCAAAAAGGTTATGGATGGATTTGGCTTAAGTTTTCAGGAAATGTTGATGCTGGCCCAAAGAACAAAAAAGTGGGGGTTGTCAGAAAACAATTAAAATCGTAACTAATCCATCAGGTTGAGAAAATTCAGATTTACATAATTTGGACATAATGTGTGGCTCTAGGATAAAGTTGACATTGTCAGTATCCTGAGTCTTTTTTTGTCAGATCACAGCAAATAATGAAAAATGAATTTGCAGTGTTTAGAGATATCACAATTTGGCCAGTTATACAATGAGGCTAATGATATTAAAATAAGTAGGTTAAAACTACTCAGATATAGAAATGAATGGGAAAAAAACATAAATTATGGAAAGGTCAAAACACCCAAAATAGAAACAAAAAGTCATAATAAAAGTAGTTTATCTGAATATTTATAACATTCACAAGTTGCAACAACTATTAATAATTAACATGAAGTAGAAACATGAAGCATGAGCGCAGCAGTAGATAAGATAATCACCCCTTTCCTCACGCACAGCCTCAGGTTGTGCAACACATTTCACGTAAACTTGATGTTTCCAGTTAAACGTTGCGGTTGCGTGTAGTTACTCGTTATTGCAACTAGATATTGTCAGAAGTGAACCAAATGTGAGCAGCAGAGATTAATGAAACCCATGTCACATTTTCAATTTGCATATATTCCATTTTTCAATAAACGTTTGACAGATTAAAGTGTGACATGATTACTATTTCTGCAAAACAGATGAATTACAGAAAAGTAAAAAAATTAATTAATTAATAATAAGAAAAATTATAAGAATACATTTTATTTGTATAGTGCTTTTAATGGCACTCAAAGACACTTTACACACAGCAGATAAAACATATACTAAACACATGAGAAAACAAACAGTAAAAGAAAAAAATCATGAAATGAAAAAACACTACATTAAAAACAATCTAAATATAAATGTATAAAGCAATCTTTAAATTCATTTTAGTTTATGTGTTTTGATTGATTTGTAAAAGTGTTTTGGTAAACTTATAGACCTTTTTTTTCTTGTTTAAACTGTGATGTGATATATATATTCTGTATATATGTATGTATGTATGTATGTATGTATGACTAAATCCTCTTAATCAAGACACTCAGATGTTCATTAGATCTAGTTAAATGATCCTCTGTTTTTTGTAAGTGTCCAACATGTACTTCTGTAAAATGAAAGCCTGAGTAAAACTCTATATCACACCATAAATGGTCGATGCATCAAAAAAAAAAAAAATAGAGGAAGTTTTGCATGTTAAAGGTGGCAGGGCGACCTCCTGGGTCAGTCCACAGCGCTGTGGCTTCTCTGTCGTCCCACACCAGAATCATGACCCGTGTTCTGCTGGAAGTCGTTCTGCTGGGAAACCTGCTCTGCATCAACGCACAAGGTAACACTGGTCTGTGTGTCAACATTCAACAGGTTTATTTTCCATTCGTGCAGAACAGATAAGAACCTTTGTGTGGTTGCTCCTAAGATCATATCAAATAAAACAAGGACACAAGACAACGTTAAATTGTATAAAAAACAGCTAAGAGTATGTACCTACATCTGTCTGTGTGTGTGTGTGTCTGTCTGTGTGTGTGTGTGTCTGTCTGTGTGTGTGTTCCAGTGTATGGCAGATCCACTCTTCAGAGGTGTTAGTGTTGTAAAGTGTGCACAGATTGTCAGGTGTGAAGGGTTACTGTTGAACTGTCATAAATCAGATGAACTGTGCATTAACTGTCATTCTACTTGCGATAACAAACACAATAAACAGATAAATAACATTCCTGCTGTTTATAATTACAGTATCATAATAATGATAAAAAAAATCTGTATTTTACTTCTTGTCAGTAATTATCTAGATAAACGGTTAAAGAATATGTATATTTGTTATGTGTGTTTTTTTTAAAGGTTATTTATTCATGGTTTAAAGCTTATTTATTGTTTGAATGACAAAATATTTCAGAAATCAAGTACCAGAACATTTAACAATAACTCTTTTTTCTTTTAAAATGGTGTTATTTTATAACTGTTTATTACTACAACTATTACTACTACTACTACTATTACTACTACTACTACTACTAATAATAATAATCATCATCATCATCATCATCATCATCATCATCATCATCATCATAATAATAATAATAATAATAATAATAATAATAATAATAATAATAATAATAATAATAATAATAATAATAATAATAATAATAAACTGTTGCCCTACAGTTTGATCCCACTGAAAATTTGTCCCAGTTCTTTTGTTAATGTAGTGAATGTATGAGTACTTTCTGTCTTTTTTTACTCTTTGTCCTGACATATGCAGGTACCATCCATGGCATTAGTTTAGTGGGAGTTCCTTATCTTCCAAAAAAACAAAACAGTCCAGACAACAGAAATGACTGAATTAAAGGGAAAAAGGAAATGATGCTATATAATATTATAATGACTGGAGGCCTAGTGTCAGATTCATTTATTTATATATTTATTTTTTTTTAGAGTTTTAGACTAAAAACTAACTTTGACTTACCATGACATGTATGTTTTGATTGTTTGCTGTGTTATTTATTACAGTTTAAGTGGTGCTTTTGTGTCCTTGTAACCTGATCAGTAATGTGTCTCAGTTCCAGTAACACTGGCTCCACCTGCTCAGGTGAGGTTTGACTCAGTGGACTATAAAAACATCCTGCACTGGACTCCACCTGCCAACAACACCTCTCTGCAGTACTACGTCCAGTGGAAGATGTACGTGCACTCACTAAGGCTTAGTAACACACATTGCATTTCACTAGAGATCAGAGGTGTCAAATGTGTGGCCCAGGGGCCAAATCTGGCCCTCCAAAGGATCCAGTCTGGCCCCTGGGATGAGTTTGTGAAATGTAAAACTGATACTGAAGGTATAAATAATTTGGTAACACTTTATAATACCTACACACAATTCACTATGTATTAACCAACGTTTATTATTTTTAACCAACAGGGGCAGTGTTTACAACTGTTTCTTTGTTTACCTGGAAAACAGATATACAAACACTGCACCTGTTGGTTAAAAATAATCTAATTTTACATTTACACTAGTATGAACCTTTACAAGACATTAACAAATAGGTAACAAATGGTTAATACATAATGAACAACCCATTTATAAATGGGTAACAAATGGTTAATACATAGTCAATTGTGTGTAGGTATTATAAAGTGTTACCAATAATTTTAGTTTAGGCTTCATATTCAAACCAATTTAATCTCTAGTGGGTCAGATCATTAAAATGCTCTCATAACAACGTATAAATACTCACAACTCCAAATGTTTCTCTTTGTAAATGTAAAAATGTTCATGTCATTTTATTGTATTTACACTATAATGATCATTTCACAAAAATGCAAGTAACCTGCACAAAAATGAACATTATGAAATGAGTTTATCAATATTCTGCCTGTTATTTAATGTTTTATGTATGTTTTGTTGATCTGCTGTGATCTGAAAATTGTAATTTACACGTGTAAATGATAAACGGACACATAATATTGTTAAAACTGCACATAGTTTTCTTAAGAAATTTCAGTTCGTCCATGTTATTCACATTATTTTAAAGGATGTACACATTTTCATCATGTAGCTTCACTTTTTTTCACTCTAGAACATAGAGGAAAGTTTGGAGTTGACATTCTTTTTTATATTATTATGTTATTATTTCAGTGGTCCAGCCCTCTGCAGATCAAATTTGGCTTAATGTGGCCCTTTAACTGAAATGTGTTTGACACCCCTGCTATAGTTTCACACATGCATCACCTAAATATAAGTGTAATATTAGACCTGATATAATAACAATGAAATGAACAATGAATGTCAGAATGTCTTTATTGTCATTGTCTAATGCACACAACACAATTTAATGCGCAGTCCTTAAAGTGCATTTTAAGAATAAATAATATTTTAAAAAAAAACAACACACACCATGTAAGACCAACACATATAACCACACTCATAAAAACATCCAATAAGACCAATAAAAAAAGAAAACTGTGTAAATGTATACAAGTCATAACAGAATCATTTGTTCAGGTGTTTGCGTCGCTATTACTTAGAAACTGCAAAGTAGTTGCACTGGAAACTGCGTGGAAATTACTTGTAATAGGCCGTTACAAAGGCATTATTACCATGAAATTACATAAAAAATTACAACAGAATTACCACCTTATTAGCAAGCTGTAATGTAAAGTGTTACCATAATAAGTGTACAAATGTTTTACTCAGAGAGGGTTATCCATCAGCTGATTCAATATTTTTATACATATGTTTTTATTATTTCTTTAGTTGTTAAATGTCAGTCCTTCTGTGTGTGCTCCTCAGTTATGGTGAGCCTCAGTGGTTGGATGTGGACGGCTGTCAGGGCATTGACAAGCATCATTGTGACCTGAGTAGAGTGACCTCTAACCCCAGGGAGTGGTACTATGCCAGAGTGCATGCTTCCTCTAAGACTGCTAGTAAATCTGGTTGGACCCTGTCCCCCAGATTCAGCCCCCGCTGGGACAGTGAGTGTTTACGCAGATCTTCCTCCTCCTCCTCCTCCTCCTCCTCCTCCTCTGCACCCTCCTCTCTTTGTTAGTTAAACATCAAACCATGATAAGACCTGCTCTTTTCTTTGTTTAGAACCACATGTGAGGGGGCTAAATAATAACCTCAAATCCTCTACCCGTTCAATGTTACCCTCAAAATTACCCAACTTACTTTAGTGGAAAAAAAACTGCACTGCTTATTGTTTAAGTTTCCACTCTTTTCACCTCATGTCTCCTCAGGATGGACATTTACAAACAAAATCATCTTGACTTTCCATAATGTGGTCATTTTTCCTGACTTTTACACTGTTGGAACATGTTTTAATGTGTATTTGTACATTATTTTTTTACCTTTAATTCATTTACATTGTCATATTGTTATATCTTTTCTCACTTGTTGCATATTTCTATAATTTTCTCATTGCATATTTTATCTTTTGTGTCATTTTCTTCGTATTGTACGCCTAAATACTGACAGTGTTCCAACACTAATCTGAATTTTTATCTAACTCAAATCTCTTTCATTTGCTTTTTATTCTCTTTATCACACTGTAACAAAAAAAAAACAAAATCCCATTATTTTTATGTTAAAAAAACTGGCAGCTGTGTACCTCTTACATAGACCTGCAGATGTCCACGGTGTTTTCTAAACCCACCAGTTCTAAGCTAGGAGACATTTAGGGTTCAGTGTCTACAGAGTAGGAATGCAATGTACCTTATGAGCTATTTTTATCCATGGTTTGAGATTTTTTTTCATACCGTTCTACCGTTCATCCTGTAGATGGCAGTAAAGCAAAGTTTCGAATGTCCACAGGCTACCTCTAAGAAGCAGCTAGCATCTTCCTAGATGTTGTGTTAGCAGAAGCATTTTGTTTAAATAAGCTACGAATATAACATATATCGTTTATATGGTATACTATTGGTTATAATGACATGTGGTTCCAACATATTTCGATTCAAGGCTCTACAATGTACAGGGTGACTGAAAAGCGAGCTAACAGCTAGTCATGACAACCATAGAATTTATGATGACAACAAAACAATTGTGCTAAACGTTAACACTGCCTTAAATTTAACACACTGCACCAGACTTAATAACTGTATGTTACTATGTCCAGTTGAGTTACTATTGGTCATGCTATCTAGCTGGTGTTAGCACCTAAAGTGACCCTTCAGAGTGACAAACAATTTCGTTAGCGATTTAGCTAACGTTAGCATGCTAACCGCTGCTACAGTTGCTACCATTGAGATGTTTTGTGCTATGAATATGAAGAAAGTCTGCACAAATATGAAAGACTGTACATGGGGCTACATGACCACTAACAAACTGTTCTGGTGTCATTTATAGTTTATTTATTATTTATGTATTGTAGCCTACAAAAGTACTACACTGTCATATATAGTGTCAGTGGCTCAAATAATACTGAGATATACATTTTCGGCCATAACGTCCATTCTTACTACAGAGTTTGTTTGTTTTTTAACAACACTTGGATATGTGAACAGTCAGAGCTAGGATTCAAACTGCCAACCCTTTTGACATCGGACGACCTGCTTTACCAACTGAAACACAACCACATGCTATTTAAAAAAATGTAAACTGTTAAATGTTTACTTTGTTTTAACTTTTTTATTGAAAAAAAATAATAGGCTATATTTTAACATTGTGTTTTTGCAATTTAAACAGCACTCCATTATTTTTTACTTTAAAATTTTGTGCTCTCAAAACAATAGAAATACATAATTTCTACATACAAATCTGCTTTTGTTAACATAACTAAATCAACTAAACTTAATAAAATCTACAGCTACATTTGATTTAATCATTAACACAAAAATCATTGTGTTTTCACACTGTCACTCAGTTCACCACTCTACTTTTTATGACTTCCCTTTAATGTTGTGTACTTTATTTTTTGCTTGTACTAATAAATAAATATTTCTGCAGCCAAAATTAGCCCACCTGTACTGAGGCTAAATGTCACAAAGCGAGGCATTGTGATCCATGTCAAACCTCCCCGGCCAATCGTCAGGAAGCTGCACAATGATTTGTTCTACAAGATCTACCTTACACATGACAACAATGGAACTGAGGTACACAACTAAAAACTTATGTCCCATACTTCAAGAAAATGTACGTAAAGTAAAGAAACTGGAAGGAATTGGATAATATATAATTTTATTCTATTTATTACACATTAAAAAAATCATGCAAGAATGTTTTTTGTTTTCAAAGTTTTACATTTATTGCCAGATATTGCAAATTATACATTCTTCAGATTAATTTGTTTTGTTTATTCATAGATTCGATATGTATCATGATTTTTGATTCTTATAGTAATTATAAAACTACATAAATTCTAAAATTACCAGAACTTTTCGAGAGAAGGTCATTTTGTTTGTCATATTGGTTTTTGTTATCTGATTATTTTATATGTTTGAAATAAAACAAAATTAACTAAAGAACACCCCAAATATTAGGAGCAATGAACACAGAACTGTTATGAGAAATGGAAAATTAAATTATATAAAATAGCATGAACAAGGTTATGAGAAAAAAACCTGAAGAAATGTTGACAAATACAGTCCTGAATGTTTTCTATAGTCTTGTGAAGACTATATAAAAGCACTGTATTTTTCTTTTTGTTCCTTTTTATTCTATATGGGAAGAAAATAACTTGATAGAAAAACTTAATTAAAGACCCTGGTGGTAAAAGTACTGATGTCACATGTTTAGATATTACTTTACTTTAGCTTCCTTAATAATAAAGTAACATATGTTTGAGTCCTAATAATGTCAATAACAGTGAGTAAACAGATTTGGAAAATAGATTACATATTGTAACTATCTAAATGATAGTTTACAGAACTTATATGACAGTGTATTGTAAAACTATTAAATACCAACAATGGTAAAGGACATAACACATACTGACATGGTAAATGATGACAAGCACAAACCAACAAGAGTATGAAAGCAGCAAGGATGGAATGGACCAGTAGTTAACAATAAGCCCCGCCTTCCCAGTACTGTGACCAGAACATCCAACATTTTGGCATTCTTTGATGTCTATGAAACAGAGCACGCTCAGTTGGTTTGGACAATGGAACAATACTGACTTAAGGGTGGTTCTTAATGTCATATACCAGCCAGCATGTCCATGTGGGCCTCAGAAAGGTCCCATTTGGACTGCAGAGATGACCCCCCAATTAAGGTAGAGCTCTCAGATTCAGTGCAAGACTTTTCAGAAAGACAATAAATATCAGTTTGTTTTTTTTAAAGTAAAAGGTACAGTTATTTGCATAAAAAATAAAATGCAAATGGACAAAAGATAAATGTCATTCATAAATAGTGCAAAAAATAAATAATATGAGATATTCAGATCTCTGATTCTGATTTTGATATGGGCAAACACATGTGGGGTCACCATGAAAACCGCAGACAAACCCACATTAGACCCTTATATGCAGCCCAACATAACCCGTCTGGGGCCCATATGGACATGCTGGCTGGTATATAACAAATGCATGATGTGTCTCAAAGCTTTTTTCCATCACTGTAATATTATGCACATGGTTGTTGTCAAAATGTCATACAAGTTCTTTTAATGATTGAACACTTTATCTGTGTATATGTGTGGGAATCCTATTTCTATTTCAGCAAATATCCATAATGACCAGACCACAAACATTTGACTGACCTTTATGCATGTTATACATACACACTTGTATAAAGGTCAACCCCAAATAAATAACCTTTACAATGTTTCTACCAGTTTAACAAGATGAGGAAACAGAAAAAATAAGGGAGGAAGAGGAAGATTAAAACAAGAACTAACACATTAGCACATGAAAACAGTTATATAATAAAGATGATAAAACATGTGCGAGTCATAAAACACCAGATATTTCACATAAGTGCAGTTGTGATCAGCTCCTATCATCTTCAGGAGGAGTTTGAGATGGGGTGCTGCTTACACAAACTAAACCTGAAGAAGGTGAAACAGAAGGAGAAGTACTGCCTCCAGGCCCAGAGTGTCATGGCCTTCCAGTCCAAACGCAGCGCCCGCAGCACAGAAGAATGTGTCACTACACTCTAATCAAGTAAGTACGAACACACACGTGTCTGTTTTAGTTTGACTATGTCAACATGTATTCAGACGCTTTATTTATCACTTTGCTTTACAAAATGGACCTGAAGTTCCAAAAATATAAGTAGTCCTTAGAAGTAGTGACCAGTGTTTTAGTACAAGTAGAATAAAAAACAAACAAAAAAAAAAACACAAGACATTGTGTATTAGTTTAATTTATTACCCCGCCCCCAGAAGGGGAGAGGGGCATTGTTCTTGAGTCAGTTTGTAGGTCAAAGGTCACAGTCACAAAAAAATGTGTTTTCACAAGGATAAGAGATATAGGGCAAATCAGGTAAAATGTGTGTGTATGTGTGTGTGTGTGTGTGTGTGGGGGGGGGGGGGTGGCACCACTTGTTTTATTGTGCAAAACATTATATTTTATTATCCACCAGTTCCACCTACCTGTTCTGCTCTGCTGGGTGTCCCCTCGCTAACGTGTTACTTACTTATCTAAAAGTGTTTAAGTGTATTTAACTTTAGATCTTAGTTAAATGTAAGTTAAAGGTAATTAAAAAGTTCATTAATCATTACTTTTTTTTTTTTTTTAAAGGCAAACACTTTTTTTAGTTTTTGAAAAAAGTAAACTCTACTTATCTGGGCTTACAGTTAATGTTAAAGTTGTAAAATAAAAGTGTCCATCGATGGGAAAACTCAGTTATTCTAGAATGCATGTTCCAAGTGCAGCAGATGAGTTGGACAGTATCGTTACCAGTGAAAGGGAACCTCTCCACTGTAACAAAAGACGACAAAATGAGAAGTCAAGTATCAGCTGTCACATAACAATCGCCTGAGGCACAGAGACAGAAAGAGGGAGGGAAAATGAAACTCCTGAGGGAGAAATCTAAGCACAGGAGTTTCTCTACAATGACTATAATTATGTCTGCTCACCCCACCCTGGAACTATTTTTAGATCCACCACAGACGTGAAGAACAGGCATAAAGTGATTCTATACAGTAGCTCCTCATTAACGTCTCCTCTTTTTCTCTCCTCTGTGATCGTCTCCTCCACCTTCATTACTGAAGACAAGCATGAGGAGAAGATTTGGATCAATCACATCAGCTTTAATAGTCATCGCTACCTCGACGGCAAAAACCAACAAATGTCTTTGTCATTGAGTATGTTTACATGCACTTAGAAATTCAAATTATTGCCTTACTCTGGAGTTGTGAATTTACATGCCAGGAAGAGAAATTCAAATTATTGTTCCACTCCCAGACACTAGGTGGTGCTACATAGTCTTTTACGTTAGCATGATTCTGGTTGGTGCCATAGACAAAAAACAATAACTAAACAGGGTGGAAGCAGAAGGAAGAAAACAACACCCAGACGACAAGGATGCAGCAGCTCAGTACATTTATTACATGTAGGGTGTTGTTATGCCGTGTCTCTGGTCACTTCCGGAAGGGGGCGTGACCAGTCAAGATAAGGTTAGATGTGGTAGATGCTAGATTGGATCAGCCGGATGCATGGGGGGGCGGAACTATTGGGCGGGACTAAGGTCCAGACGTTCTAAGCAGCTGCTGATTGCGTTTCTATGTCCCGAAATATGGCACTCAAAGAAAAGCTGAATCAGGGTGCATGTCATTGGACATATTTCTTTGTGGTGTGCTATCCAGGGAAGGAGAAATCAATCGATGTAATCTGTTGTTTCATTCATGTTTCAGTTTTCTGCTGTCTAATTTGCTACTTGAAAACAAACAGCAGACATTTCGTAGCTGATAATATAACTGAAACCCTTGTGTACTTTTCATTTATTCATTTTTCTTTCATGTGGAGCGATTTGGCAAATCTAAGCACCACTAGGATGGAATATAGTTTTTTATTTATTCATGACTTTTAAAACTTTGATTTCAATAGGGGTAAGGCAATAATTCAACTTTCTCTATGTGCATGTAAATGTACTCATTTAAAGGCATGCACTTTACACTGTTCCACAATTACACTATACTGTACCATTTCATTTTTGTCATTCATTTCAGATGCAGAACAAGTAAAACAGCACAGTTCACACGGGTTAATGATTAATTATCTTAAGGATTTGTTGCTTAACTGTATTTTTGTTTAATTTAATTGCATCAGTTGATTATACACTACATGTAAATTGAGCATCTAGTAAATGGAGGAAACATGTTAAATATATAACTACTGTGTATCTAATACCATCCTTTAAATGTTGTTTCATGTGGAAAAAGAATCAAAAAACTAATGGTCAAATTGCAGTGTGTTTACATTATTCATATGTACATTTTCTCAGAACGCTAATAAAAAAGTGACATAAGTTATGTGTTATTTCTCTTTTAGTGTAAAAGTTTAATGTAAAGATTCAAGATGTGATATTTGTCTGAAATTGCAGATTGTAGTCAACTCATATGTCAAGATTATCACATTCGCTTTCACTTATTTAAAAATATTTTTCAACATATTGACAAAATAATTCTCACATTTTATTCGTATCATAAGAATTACTTATTAGTGAAAATACACTAATGTACACTAGTGTGTGTTTTAAAGTTTTTCATCACAAAAACCCAAATTGCTGGCCCTGACTTGGGGCGTCCACTTCATTTTAGTTCAATAAACTCCAAACTTTTCTTTATGTCTTAAAGAGTGAAAAAGTAAAATAATATCATAAAAATAATTACATCTACAAAGCATCCATTAAAACAAATACGATTCTCACGTTTATTTCTGGAGGATTCTGTTGTGTTTCTGTAAATTGGCTTGAGAGTAGTTTAAAACCAGCTCTAAATATAAAGTGTCATGACATAACTGTTGTTATGTGATGTTATATACAATCATTTGTCTGATTGATTAATATGAACAATCATAAAAAACCTGAAACTTGTTAAATAACAGTATCATACCTCATCTTCTAATTCATGCATATACATTGTAACTCAGATCACAGTGGATTTATACCATCTGAAGAACATCGATAGAACCAAGGGTTTTCTGTCCAAACCAGACACAGAACAACTCATTCATTTTCAGTAAATTAGATTATTGTAATGGTGTCTTCACTGGTCTAAACAAAAAGACAACCAGGCAGCTTCAGCTGATCCAAAACGCTGCTGCCAGACTCCTGACCAGTACCAGGAAACTGGACCACATCACACCGGTCCTCAAATCCTTACATTATCTTCCTGCGGGTCAAAGGTTCTAATTCTAAATCTTACTCCTGGTTTATAAAGAACTAAACGGCCTTGGACCCAAATACATCTTAGACCTGCTGGTTCCATATGAAGCATCCAGAGCCCTGAGGGACAGTAAACCATCAGGGACAGGTTTACTGTGTGTTCCCAGAATCAGAACCAAACAAAGTGAAGCATCATTTTGTTGTTCTGCTCCTCACCTGTGGAACAAACTACCTGAATACCTGAGGTCTGAGAAAAACTGTCTGTTTATTTAAATGAGACTTAAAATATTACTGTTCACTGGAGCTTTTACTGAAATTCTTAATTGTTTTTGAAATGTTTTATGTCTCTTAATTTACCTTTTAATGCATTTTAATAATTTTCTTGTTTTATGTAAAGCACCTTGAATTGTCCTGTACACAAAATGTGTTATACAAATAAATATAGCCTTGCCTATAAGCAAACTGAAAATAATTTGTGTATTAAATGCACTATAATAAAGTGAAGCCAGTGTAAAGTGAAGCCTGTTGTATTGAAATTAATATTGCATTGGTGAGACATCTTGCTCTTCATTCTTTTTCTAATCTTTGTTTTACCCCCCGCACCCCCCCCCCCCCCCCAAAAAAAAAAATAAATCCTTAGAGTAAACATGGAAAAAATACATCCCTTTAGCGTCACAGTAGAAATATGGACTAAGGAGTTGATGTTCATCTTAAATACCCTCAAAACACACTTCCTAGGTTGTAAAGAAAAACAAAAAAGGCAAATTTAGTCTTAATTTAGACTTTATTCAAAATGTTGATAAACTTCTTGATCAATCAGGTGTGAAATAACCAATACTGTAATGATAATAACCAATCACTGAATCGGATGAACTCAAAGCTGACACATTCAGATGTGTTCAGTGATTTAACAGGAAGTCTTGTCATTTGTTCAGAAAGCAACATCTTTTTTTTTTTGTTTTTCCTTTTCTTTTCAGTGAAGCATCATTACTGTGCCTCTGAGGTTGTTCTCTAAAGTTTTCATCCTGTAAAGTTTTCTTTTGTAAAAACTCCACACTAGCAGCTAGTCATATTTTTAGTGGTTTTGGTCCTGAAGACAGAGGCCTTAGTGCTGGGTCGTGTTCAATTTGGTCCCATAGCCAGCAGCCTGAATGCACCGTTTTGGAGAATATTATTGCTACAGCTTGTCAAACTGAGTGGAATGTTTCCAGGGTGTTTAGAGCGGTTGCCAACATTAAGTTTAGCCCAAATTCTTGCGACTTTTAGCAGATTTAAGCTTCAAACGGAAATCCAAGATACAGCAGGGGATACACTTTTTAGTGATCCCCCTGAATTCATAGGTACTCGGAAGTCAGTGGTTATTTCCTTACGAGCTATACCGTTTAGCACATGGGTGATCAGTGAGGCCTTTACAGTGTCGCAACTGGTTTTAAACATGAGACAGTAGTTGTAAAATACAGAACAATTCACATTCTAAATCAGCAAGAGATGCCACAGTCATATACACATGAGGAATCAAAATCATATTTACACCATTTGGGAATTTATGCTGTAAATGTGTCCTTGTATTTAAAAGAAAAAAGGACACATTTTTAAAGGAAATTCTAAAAAAACAAAAAAAAAAAACCTTGACTAAAGGTTGGACAGTGATACAAGTTGAGGGATTTAACCATCAGTCAGTCATTAAAAACCCATGTCATTATTTGATTAAGCATTAGAAGAAAAGCCAAGGAGTGGCCATTTTACCAGAGAAGTGGTTTTACCTGCACATTTTAGCTCCATTTTTCTCAACGTGATGCAAGAGAAATGCTGGTGGAGATGCAAGGGACCTTAAGATTTATATGAACCTGTGGTAAATGCAATGAAGGAAAGAGCCCCGACTAGATGAGTGGAAAAACGTCACTGCAAAGTTCACATGATTTGGTGAGAAACGTTGGGGACTGACAAAACTCCACAGAGCTCTTTTGAGTATATCTGTGCGTACAATTAACAAGTACATAAATTTTGAGTGATGGAAAAAAAGGAATATTGCATAATTATACACAAAACATTTGCATCTTTTTGTTAACCATCCTCCTGTCACGTCTATGGCCACTCCCAGGCTGTGCCATCTTCTAAATGACTCATTATAATGCCAACCTGTCAGCTGTCAAGACAAGAAGTAAGGAAGAAAAAGATCAATGACATAAAACCTTTCTATAAATACTCTTAGAAAAATCCATATTAGCAACATGTGACCCCCAAAGGGCATTACAAATTTGATCCAACTTCTGAAGGAGAAGTGTCCAGGTCTGTTGTGTAGGACCTTGGTTATCTTAAAAAAAAGACAAAAAGCATTGTGGGAAACAGTATGCCACCTGCATCAGTACACAAACTGTACTGTACATCGCTGACATTAACAGTCATTACAGCATATTTGTAATACAAAAAAGCTTCCAGCATTAGATGGATAAAAAGAAATATTTACAAACAAGGCATACAGATGTTTTTGTTCAACATTTTAAGGGTACATGCATGCATGATTCTCAAGTCAAAAAAATCTAAAAGTGTAGGCACACGACTCATGCTAAAAGTAAGGTCAAGTCTCTTCATATTAAATTACCTATAAAAATATATATATAAATAAAAAGGTGAGGATACTGTGTTGCGAAAGCTGCAGCAGCGGTCAACGTTTAGCTGCACCAACAGAATGAAGAAGAAGAGGGTGATGACGAAGGCAGAGATGAATTAACGAAGGCGGTAATCGAGCACCGAGGGATCAGTGGAAGAGCTGCTGATCCAACTGTGGACTGTTCTGATGGGGTTACGGAACAGCCCACATGTGTGTGTTCCAGAGTGAAACAAGGCAGTGGAAAGGCTACATCCACACTAATATACTTTCATCTTAAAACAGTGATGAGGGTGATGTGAACGGTGTCCGCAAAGACAAGTAAGAATTTGTAACCCTAACCCCTGAAATGCAGATCATGTGAGCACACCGTCGAGCGTATGTGAAGATGGCTCAGTGCTGCCCACACCTCTTGTGGAAAAGCGACGGCTACATCCAGTGTTTACAGGAGCTGCTGTGTATTTGTGTATTTGGAATTAGATACATGATGAATAGTGACGCTTCCGTCTTTGTGTCCAATCATTTTTTGTGCACGTAAACATTTACAGCTACAAACCATTTTCCGTTAGCATTGGTTCAATAATGACATCTACATAAAATCACCAGCATTTACTGGAGGTGTATATTTGATAAACACTGAGAGCGGTAAACTGGAGCCCCCCCCCCTAGGAGTGGAACACCTTGGGGGGCCGGGGCTGCGTCCATCTTTAGATCCAGTGTATGGCCCTGTACTGAGGACAGAAAGTCCAGTAATTCAGTATGTGTGTGCAAATAAAGGTTGGTAGTCAGGCACCAACTTTGAAGAGAGGAGCAAATGAAAATAAGGAAATGGATGTGACGGACATGTAGTGACTAATGAGATGAAAACAGATGGTGACGTGGAGGTTTACATCCTTCCAACTTATGATGCTATCTTGGTATTTATCAAAGCAGTTCCAAAAAGGTTTTAGGGATGATAAAACACTGAACTGAGTATAAAATATAGATGCTAGGTCAAGTATTTTTATTATAAAGTCAAGTATTTTAAAATAAAAACATACCAGTGTGGACGTAGCCTAAGACCTTACAAAGAGGTGATCAAACTGAACCGAGGTGCTCTCTCTAAACCTGGTGACAGAGATGATTTCTCAAGTCTCAGACTTGGTAACGATGACGTCACTGTGCCTTAGAACTAACACGAAGTTGTGTCCTATGTTATAGAATAGTAAAAATGGGAAAAAAAAATAAGGCAGCCTGGTTCTAAACCCTCCAGGAGTTCTAAACCACATGTTCTGTGTTGGATTGTATATGATGAAGCAGATGTTCAGTCCCAGGGGGCGTGTGTCTGTCCAGTCTGGAGGCCTTCATGACAGGAACTCCTTCTCCAGTTCAAAGACAGACGGCCGTCCCGGGGAACTCTGAATGCGGCAGAGTGGCACGGTGCAGTCTCGTTTCTGGCCCTCGGTGTCCATGTCCAGCAGGGAGCAGCCCATCCCCACCTCCGTCGACAGCACCATGCTCAGGTTCTTGGCCGTCTTCTCTCCAGAGTAGTGGCCCAGGGAGTAGCTTTTATTGCGTCCCCGCAGCAGAGCCCAGGCATGGGGTTTGGCCCGGAATGACACTGGCCTCGGTCTGGGGCAGCTGTCACCACCTGAGGGCTTCTCTGACGCACCGTTCTTCTCCTTCTCCTGCTTCTTCAGTGGTGTAGCTGGAGGTGGCAGAGTAGGTGGACCATTGGCTAAAAACAAAACCAAGGGTTTTTATCAATAAAGACCAGTGTAAGTCATGTTCCAAAACCTTTAACAAAAAATAACACAATCATGAAAAGTCATTGTGCTTAATATGAGTGGGGTTTTTTTGTTCAAATCTCAGAAGGCTTTAGACTTCAGTGATACATTGTAAAGGTACATTTTTGAGCCAAAATCGAATAAATTAAAATATAAACTCATGATGAGGGTGTTGTAATTGAAGGACAGTGTTGTTTAAAATGAGAATCTTCATTTGTTTAAATACACATCCACCATTCACACAGAACGAACAAGCAGATTATACTCAAACTAATCTGTTCAAACATTATTTCACTCTCCTCAAAGTTTAGCTTCATTCCCTCTCTGTGTATATCTTCTGTATCATCCAGCTCTAATGTCCCCCTGCTGTTACTCACTGTTGTGGTTGGTGTATTTCTTCCTGCGTAGACGTGTTCCTGTGTTATGGTTGCTCTGCTCTGGGGCCTGGCTTTGGGTTTGTCCTGGGGTCTGGAACTGGGTTTTCGCTGCCGTCCTGTTGCTCTGTGTCTCTGCAGACGGTGCCGCCCCTGGCTTCGACGGCTCTGTGTGATGATTGGCCGCCGTCACCTCCACCTTTCCTGGGCTAGTCTCTGACACTTCGGCCTCGGACTGTAAAAGACATTTGGTGGAGTTGCATTCCATAATGGCCGACATGGAAATAAGATTGACAGGTTGGGAGGGCGTGTGGTTTGACAACGCTTCGTCTTTACGGGAGCGGTTGCTCGGTGGGGACGTGCTGCGGCGAAACCTGGTGGCGCGCTGAAACAGGCCCTCCTTCTTCTTCTTCTCTTTCTCCTCCCGTTGAGGTTCGCTGTCTTCACCCGGAGCCGAGTTCTTGAGAGCCTCTCGCAGGTCGTAGCCCAGGACGACGGACGCCAGCAGCGAACCGCAGCCGTACAGCACGCAGTCAGTCTTACGGCGTACGGATGCTCGCTTCAGGCTGTTGGTGGGGGTGAGCTGTGGGGTGGTGGAGGTGGACGAGGTGGATGTGGTGGTGTAGGGGTCCTCTGGGGTCTCCGTGGGGCCACCCTGACCTGCTGCCCCGACCGCAGCGTCTCCCTGCCCACCCGGGCTCTGAGGCTGGTGCTCGTCCCTCCACAGAGGTAGATCAATATACACCTGGTTGGGGAACTTGAGCTGCTTTGGTTTGGTACTGGTGTCAGGGTGTTCCTGGGAAAAGGTCTCGTCTTTACCGGCCCCTGCTGGACACACGGTCAAAGAAGCCACACATTAAGATACAAACACTCATTTCTCTTAGCAATTTTAAAAGCACCATGGAGAATGTAGTGAAGGAGGAATGTCGCTGTTTTTCTTGATGCCCTTATGGGCTGAATATTTGGTATTGTGTTTTATTGTTTCATTGTGTATCATGTATGTGTTTTATATTGTTTGGACTTTGAACATTGGCTAACTTGGCCAAGTCTCCCTTGCAAAAGAGATTTCTGTTCTCAATGACAGCTCCTGGTTAAATAAAGGTACAATAAATGAATAAATTACAAATCAATACACAACTGAACACTCGCTATGTACATCCTCTACCCTCCTGAAGCATCAGGAATATCAATATGGCTGGAAAAAGAAAAGAACCTGATTTAAACGCTAAAGCTTTCAATGGAAAATAGACAAACTACATCTTGAAGACAAACCTGTGAAAACGGAGAAACATCAGGAAATCACTTCTTTTCTAACCCTTGTTGTCATTTTAGTCTCTAAACGTGTGCTTCTGTTATTATCTATGCCTGTTGTATTTTACTCTACTCCATTAGACTGATTTGTTTCTCATAAGCCTATTTAGAACCAAGATATAAGAATTAACACTGAAATTGTGCCTATCCATTGCATTGCAGCATTTTATTTTTCTGTACGAATGCTCATATCTTTTGTTAAATAGTGTGCATTAACACATATGTCTATTCATAATGTGTTTAGTATGTGCCGAATCACAGTTTTTCTCTCCTTACCTTGTTCGGCAAAAAGGGCAGCGAGAGGGACAGACTTCTGAGACTTGACCAGGCTGGTGGACCAAGGGTTACTGCCATCTGAGAGAGGACGCACTCTGGGACACAAACACAGATGTAGGTGACATTGACATTAAAGCACTACTGTCAGTAAAGCAGTATTTATACTCAGATACTTAGACAACCAAAAGTCATTAAAAAGACAATCATGTACTAAACCTTGTGTGTGTCATGTGACTAATAATAGAAAAGAAAACATGGGATTCCTAAAAGCACTGTCTTTTTCAGTACAGGCCCATCGCTATTTATGTAGGAACTGAAGTGATTTTAGTTATTATCAAGAAAACATGCAAAATGGATAAGATATCAGCTCTGAAATTAAACTACTATGAGCTATTTTTGTTGCCATTATATTTGTCCAAAGAAATGTACCTTTAGTTGTACCAAGCATCAAAATGAACAATAAATTGAAGAAAACAAGAGTGGTTTAATAATTTTTTACTGCAACTGTATAGTATTCAATGTGATGCAGTAAGACATGTATAAGTACAATATATGTTTTTAGTCACAGTGAATGTGTGTGTGTGTAGGTTGTATGTGGTCACTACCTCTCAGCAGCATTAGGCCTTTCTTTGCTCTGTACAGAACTGGGGCCCCAGGTTCTTCCTTTCTTCTTGATTCCCTTTTTCACGTCATCAAACTCCTCTGGCCTGAAGAGGGAGCTGCGTCCCCATGTTCGGTTGCTCTCATCTTGAGTAACTGCTAAAAAAAAGTGACCACGAGTGTTACACGAGACACACAGTTGAAGCAAAGGTAGAAACCATAACCCGACAGAGCGTCTGGTAGATAAGCATTAGTAGGATTAATGCAGCGTCTTAATCTGAATGTGATCTGGTAGTTTCTTTGGAGTCCCTCTCTATCTATAGGAGAAATCAGCACTTGTTGTTTTTTATGAAAAGCAGAAACCAAAGCCTCTCATTTGTGTTAGTCTGTGAAATTGTTATTAAAGAGGTGAGGAAAGTAAGAATCCAACACATTGACACAGACTGAGGCCAATTGTTCCAATAACTAAATAAATGACAGTGACTCATCAGCTCTGCACTTACTTATTAATATATTCCTGTGCTTTGACATGATTATTAAATAAACAACGTTACATTTTGGCCTGAGTCTGTGGCAAAAAAACCTCACATCATTGACCTTTATGCAGTTAATGACATATGCTTTAAAAACACCATTGTCTTGCTGTATCCTGCTTATTTATCCTCCACTCAGCACACACAATACCCAGTGATGGGAAGCAGTT
This sequence comes from Siphamia tubifer, assembly GCA_020466265.1. Classification (NCBI taxonomy): domain Eukaryota; kingdom Metazoa; phylum Chordata; class Actinopteri; order Kurtiformes; family Apogonidae; genus Siphamia; species Siphamia tubifer. The sequence goes on from CM035797.1 coordinate 29,179,616, forward strand.
AGGAATCAAACCATTTCAATGACCAACGTTAGCCAAACATCACACCAAGAGCTCGGTGCTGTTAGCCACACCCATGCTGCAACTGGGCAGCTAATAGTAGCTTGCCTTTCCTCCTGAGCCCAGTGTAGGCTGTGAGCTCGCTGGTCAGATCAACGTCCTGTTGGTAAACATACAAACTGTCCCTCTGCAAATGGGACGTCACTGGGAAGGGGAGACATGCACGTTACCTCCACCAAAAAAGATCAAAAGAGGAATAAATCAAATAATATACCAATAGTTAATCAAATTTGTACTACCACGAGACTCTACCTAATGAAATCTGTGTTATTCTTGTTAATTAGACATTTCCTGTAGATGGATGCTTCTGTCTATGCATTAATACTTGTGTCTAAAAGAACATTTTGTTTAATCTTCATTTCCCTCATTTTAACCTAACTCATAGTAAAGCACTTTGTATGAGATACCGTTGTACACATACATTTAAGACTTAAACAATAATCCGTGTCAGTGTCTGAGCATAAAAATCCACAAACTTGTTCTTTAACACATTTCCAGACAGGCTTAAAAAAAAAAATTAATCCAGGGGGAATTATGAATTGATGTATATACATCACATTTTAGTTGCAGTAAATGTATATGATAAATGCAACACATTAGAGGAGAAATGTGAAACTCTTCCAGATATTCTGACATTTCATAGCAAAATTACTATGTTGGTCTTTCACTTCAAAATTACATTTCATGTCACATTTTGAAACTTATATCTCAGGTACGTTGTTTAATTTCTTTTAAAGTGGATGCCACAGCTGTAAAATGTATAAAAAGTATGTACTTGTGGCCTCTGTCTGAATGTCATATGTGAGAACTTCTATCAATGTACAAGAGGAATTTGTTGCGGTTATTGCAAGGGCGTTGGTGCGTGACTAAAGCCATTATCAAACTGTTCAAACAACTGGCCAACAGCTTGTGGCTCTGGAGCTTTTGTTCACATAGCTCCTGCCAATGTGAATATTACCGCCCCCATAAACCTTACAGTGAATTGCACAATAAAAACCTTCAAAATAATCAGCTTTGTACATATACAAATCTGATTCAGTATAATTTATACTGCTAACAATCAGAACACGTTGCACTGGTTTGTGTTCCAACTTACGTTGAAAGGCTCGTAGGCGAGGAATGAGCGTGGGACTGCTGGGAGGAGAGGAGCTGGTGCTGTGTAAACTCCGCCTCTTGTCCATGGAAGGCGATGCCTGCACTGTGATTTTGTGCTGGAAATCTACAAAACACACCAGATTTAAATAAACAGGTGTTATTTGGTTATTGACTACAATAGACATACAATAAGGTCACATTCACATGATTCTGATTTGTTCAGATCTAACTTTTTGTTTGACTGTCCAGATTATTTTTTCTAATGTTATCAACATCAGATTCCAGAGTGAAGTGGTCATGACACACACACACAAAAGCAGTGGTGTTTTAAGTGTTAGTCACATTCTTTATTAAAATTTTAAACATACACAATAAACATACTCCAAACATTATTTCTAAGTTAAAACATCTGAACCTGATTCTTAGCTTCATTATTTTTCTAATTGCTGAATTTTTATCAACATAAAAAGATCCCAGACTGTGGTTTATTATGACATATGATGTTTCATTTTACTGCTTTATGCTTAAGATTGGGCTTATATCAAAAACTTTAAGGCTTGTGTGTGACTCTCTCCAGTGCAGAACTGTGATGAATCTCAATCCAAAAGTAAAACTTGTATTAATTCTGACCTGCCTGTTTAGACTAAGGCAACATTGCAAAAAATTTGACTCAACATTCAGGGCAGGGAGCGTGCAAACCATGGTCAGAGCACAGAGCGCTCTGACCTTTTTCAATTCAAAAGCCAGAGCGACATTTTTGTTTTGCTCCCATACGCTCTCAACGCGAGTCAAGGATGTGAACAAGTACAGGAGGTCCTAAGGTTACGAAGAAATTCTGTTCCTACGCTGGCAACATAACCCAAATTTCCTCATAAGTTGGAGTTATTCGGTCCCAGTCCATTTTAGAAAGCTGCTCGTACCCGCGCACATTAGACCCATAACCAGATCCATGACTAAACACAGTATCTATTTATGAACTGACTTTTAAGGGCTTTAATTTTGGCTAAAACACACACCATCAATTCTCCTCAGTGACATCTGTGGCCATATATAAAGCTCCTTCAAAATAAAAACAAACTGGCTGTGGCTAAACCACAGCTCCATGATTTCATTCATGAATCTCGTTTTAATTTTTCACTTCCTGTCCCGCTACCTGCCCGCACTTCCTTTATCAGGCAACGATACTGACCAAATTACAGAGCACGAACACAGACACTCTACACTACAGGTGACTGGAGACAATATAGCAGATGAGACTCAGGCGTCATAAAGTCGAAACAGCGTAGGTCGAGTACCACGTAATCCGAGGACCTCCTGTACACAAAGACTCACATCATGTGGGGGTTGATGGAAAAAATGTCAGAAAATTCTTTCTCTTGAAAATTTGAGCGAGCATTGAGCGATGTCACCAGAAAATAAAGGTGAGTGCAGAGCAGATTTTGAGCAGAACTGTACAATAGCCCTGGACCACATATAGAAGTGGTGTAGATAAATCCTAGTCTGAAGGCATATGACTGTGATCATGAGGAAAAATAAAAAGATCCAAGTCTAACGTGACTGAAAAAAACTAAAATGTTTTCGCTGCAGTGCACAAACAGTATTAAAAGCATTGTATCCCAAATAAATAAAAAGTTTAAGAATGAGAAAACATTCTCTATGTTTTATAATAACTTAAATATTGACCAATGAAAATACAAAGAAGTGGTATTTTACACAAAAACAACCATTTTCTTAACCAGGAGCAGTAATTCCTCTCATTTATTTACCGATACTAGATAACCAGTCGTCTCTGAACATGTTTTTCGGGTGCATTCATTTACCTGAGGGCAGGCTGATGCGGTTTCCATCCTTCAGCTTGAGGCGGGAACGCTTGAATTTGCCTTTCCTCTTCTTCACGTTGGGTTTGTCTTTGTTGAGCTGAAAAATAAGGATGTTAAGCTCTCTCTCCAGGACATTGATCTCTCTTTCTGCCAGCTGCTGCTCCCGCCGCTTCAGCAGCTCCTCCTGAGACTTCTGCTGGAGGGCGGCCCGTGTCAGCTCCTCTTCCCTGGAACGGAGCTCCTGGAGGAAGCAATTATGACAATATAAGACTGTGGGCCATGAGAGATCACTGGCATAGTGTGGCCTAGATACTGGCTTAGGCAAGCTTTAACACTTTGTCCATGAAAAAGAAACAAGCCTTTAATTTAACTATTTGAAGTGCAAGTTAAACAGTGCCTTTCTCTACTGCATGTTTTTCTCAGTCAGTGAGGAACCCTTTGAAAGCATCAGTGCTCAGTTTTTAAGTGTTTATCCAGATTTAGGTGTGTGATGATTATTGAATTTTAAAATCAAATTATTTATGCTCCTCTCTGCATCTTTTAACACCTAAATATATCAGGATGAATGGCCCTAAGACACTTGAGAATAAAACTAAGTGTTAGTCGTTTAATGAACCACACCTGCTCTTACAAATTATGTCCACCAGATTACTGCCTCCAGCTTCAGGCGGTGTTACATGGCTGACTCTGCTCTCATGGCTTAGTCTGTCTTCTATTCCTCTATTTTCCCTTGAACAACTCCCAGCTGAGTCATAATAATCTGCACTGGATGACTTCCATAAAGCAGCTTTACACTCAAACCTCTTCAGCCACCCACCTCGACAGAGATTAATGGTGGATGTTTACAGGAAATCTGTTGATGGAGTGCCTAAATCCACATGTAACCTGCTACAGTTGAGATGGGAAAGTGTTATTTAATGCTGTTTGCCTCTTATCTCATGAGTATCATTAATAATTTCATTAATTTGAGTTTACATAAACTTAAAAAAACTGATCATTTAACTAAATGGATGCAGTAGAACTAGAATTATGTTAATTATAGATTCTGTATATTTCATTGAATGCATTAGATGCTTTTCTTCTATTTGTGCCTTTTAGGTATTTTAATGAATTTGACTGAAGACAAACATGTTCAGCAACTTAAAATGACAAATTTGCAAAAATTAACCAGTACAGTTTTCTGTGTTATTGAGTCATTCAGTATGTGATCCACTTTCCTGCAGTTTCTAAAAACACTAATGAACCGCCCCTCCTTTAAGCCAGTGACTGGAGACTTATACAGGAAGCAGATTAAGGTCTTAACAAGGGGAAGTACGCTGAAGCGCCTCAACACTAATGGCTTGCTTTGTAAAACTTGCGATTAGTTTGCCCACTTGAAATAACCAATTAAACCTTAAAGTCTGTTAAAGCTGTCCCGAGTGAGATGACACAGATCAATTCAACATCACAATATAAAGCAAAAAGAGAGGCAAACGGTTCAAGTGGAAGGTTGGGAGGGTGTTGATATGTATATGCGATGGGTCTTTGGTACTTAAATCAAGTTCCCACACAGGTCTGATACACAACGACCCAGAAGAATCAACTTAAATCCATGTGCCACTCCCTGCATGAATACATATTAATGTGGTCGGTGCTTACCTTCTCTTTGGTCCTAAGCTCATCAAACATCTCCTGGATTTCCACACGCCAGTCGTCCTGCATACTGTGGAAGGAGTCCTGGGGCATGGTGGCCATTACTGCCTCCTCAATAGCTGACAGTTGCTCCAGGATACAGGAGAAGGAGGGACGCACATGTGGGTCCTGGTCCCAGCATTCTGGACAAACACATTACAAGTTTAAACAGAGTGAATTAAAACTGGTTTCATCTTCTAATTAGATGAGATTAAGGAAAGCACTGTAGGAAAGCGTTGATGCCTGCCCAAAGCAAACCAATTACACTAACCATTAATTATTGCAATGCTGTTGAGACATAATTACTAAGTGTAGGACAATGTCTAAATCCAAATATGAGCACACTGTAGACACACCAGCACTAATGGATGCTAAAATCAGCTCCAGGACCAACATCCTCCATCAAAATATGCTACAAATACCATTTAAGCATCAAATATTAGATTGTATCCACATTGAACCCATCTCTTAAAACATACTTAAGCCTCTTTATCCGAGTTGCTGCAGGTTTCAGTCTGTTAAATGTATGACTTTGAAACTTATTTCAGACAATTGTGAATGTAACTTAAAACCATTTTATATTCATACAATCAACGAAAAGCAAAACTGCAAGATTATTTGTACTATAGCGTTAAGAATCCATTAACTAACACTAAATGGGCTGTTCCCAAGTTCCAGGAAAGTTGATCTGACCTCCAATAGATGAATGTAACGATGATCGAAGCTATTGTAAAATAAGTTACTTTATTATCATTATACAAAATGTATAATAACATTTTGGTGCACTGTCAGGATGCGGACACGACCAATAAGTACTTATAACAACTATTAAATTGTATGATTAAAAAAATGTGCATCACTCACAACATCCATTCATTCATTTCCTCACATATCAATGTTTATTCATTTATCCAGCAGTAACATGTCTCACACACACACACACACACATTAGTGTCAATGTATGCAGTGCAATGTGTGTAGTGCAAGTAAAAATGTCTATAATTCAGTAGTTGACTTCAGTGTGGTTATGGCTGTGGGGTAAAAAAAAAAACCTTCAGGAATCGTATAGTGGCTGTTTTTATGGATCTGTAGCTTTTGCTTGATGGCAAGTGATTAAAGAGGTGGTGGACAGGGTGGAAAATAGTTTCTAATTACTGGGAATACACTGAAATAATGGCCTTATAATTTGGGATTAATGCACTAGTATCAGATCAGCCCGACTCTACTCAACTCAGGCTGCTTTGGTGCATTTCCTTTATGAAAAAAGACCTGGTGCTAGATTTTTGGTATCACCTCCGCTGAGGTTCCAAGCGGCCCCATGCGATACTAAAACATGACTTGTAAACAGCGCAGACACAGATTGGTGGAGTTGTCTGCATCACTGTGTTACCAATATGTGACCCGCCATTTTTTAAGAACTAGTCACAGTAAACAAACCGGTAAGTTAATTTAGTCCGCAACGCAATGATGGCAGTCCGCAAAACAACACCGTGGTTTGTTATGGAGGCATTTCTGTTTTTGGTGGCTGAGGAAAAAATTCAGCGTGAGTCTGATGGTGCCTCACAATTATGTCTAGGTACTGTCGTATCTGTAATAGAAATGCTCTCAAGAAATAGTGTCCAGCCAGTACCATGTAGTGGAAAAGCAGCATTACTGACAGTAGTACCTGATATACAGTACTGTACCAGGCCAACATGAGGCTTGGTGGTTTGAGCCCACTTGATAAACAATGTGTGCAAATTTACTTTTTCATGTTGATGTTTAATTTCGCTTGACTTGGTCACCTTAGCATGTGTTTAACCCTTTTGTTTGGACAATATGAGATTTACTGTATTAATGAGGTTGTGTTTTCATTGGGGTTTGTCTGTTCGTGAGCTAACGCAAGAAGTCCCGGATGGATTTTGATGAAATTTTCAGGAAATGTTGATACTGGCACAAGGAACAAATTTTTACATGTTGGTAGTGATGGGGGGTGGGGGGAGTGATCTACCTTAGTGGAGGTCAGCGGAGTGCTTTTGTAGTTTTCTGATGTTTTATAACAGGTTTCATTGAACACATGTCAGATGTTTCTAAGTCTTTGTACCGTTTCTTGTAATGGGGTCAGAGGTTTTTAACTTTGTGGACATTTATCATTTGACTTTTTGTGTTTATGTTAAAGCTGTGCACATACATTCCCCACACGTTCTTGTTGTATCAGATGAAAAGAAAAAGAGAATGAGAAATAAATATGTATGCTCATCTCAACTCTGCAAAAGCAACAAAGCTAACAGTGGCCTAAGACTTCTGCACAGTACCGTATGTCTGTGCTTTTCTACTGAAGATTTTTTTCATATCTTTCTGGATGTCATTGTTATCTTACCTTCCATGAGCTTTGCGAAGGGTTCAGGGCAGGTAGAGGGTATTGGTAAGGTCAGCTTATTGACCGCAACGCCGTAAGCAACAGCGAGGCCATCAATCCCACGATAAGGCACCTCCCCTGTCAACAGCTCCCACAGCAAGACGCCATAGCTACAACAAACGTGCACAAATATGACGATAAAACATGACATCAGTGGGACAGGAAGCCATAAATGTAAAGTGAGTCTAAAAGAGGCGGAATCATTTAAAAGACTGAGGGAAATGCGAATAATGACAAGTGACTCAGTGTAATAAGTTATCTGTGGGCTTTGTGTGGTGTGTCGCATCTCATACCTCCAGACGTCACTGCCTTTGGAGAAGAGGGATGACTTAATGACCTCGGGGGCCATCCAGGAGTACGTGCCCGCGGCAGACATTTTTGTGGTTTTGTGCCACTCCCTTGCCAAGCCAAAATCTGTGATCTTCAAGGTCTTCCTCCCAATGTCATCATTCTCAATCTTTTCAAGTAATAAAACTGATCAAGAATAGAAAGAGGGAGGGGGAGAGAGAGAGAGAAAAAGAGATGCATTAAGTGGATTATTGAGAAAGGTACAGGAAGACAACCGCAGAGACCGAAAAGATTTGTAATAATAATAATAATAATAATAATATTAATAATAAATAGCAAAAGTGGAAAAACAGGATTGAAACGTCAAAGATAAAGGTATATACAAAGAACAGGAGAACAGTGACAATCGTGCAGGTGAGGAGATGATAGTCGATATTCAACAAGGCCAACAGCGGTATGCAGACCATTTATTACTGTAGTAACAGGAGGTTGACAGCGCCACAAAGCACCTGTCCTCAGGTCCTAAAAGTGTTTAACACATTAAAGGCAGCAGGAACCCTCCAAACCAGCCGGTAACACTACACCGGCCCTGCCACTGTGAAGCCACAGCCCACTGACGTGTGAAGTCAAGAGCCTCTGATGATGTGGAGAAAAATAGAGCGTTTACTTAAAACTTACATCTTTCACATACTAATCCTAATGTATGAAATGATGCAACTGCTTACAGATGTCTACACTGTGCACAATATTGATATACAGGTGTCAGTTCTGCTCTATAGGGGAACACTGGCCGATGTTGAATTTATAACATGATTCGAATATTAGAAAAACTGCGGCAAAGTGTGACAGGTTTGAACAACATACGATAGCTTAATAAGAAAGTGGGGAATTTGTAATACTTGAGTCAAATCTGTTTTTTTCACTCATTATGACATAACATGTTACCCCCCCCAAAAAAGTGTCCCAACAACTGGATTTCTCACAACTACTATATCACTATTGCATCAAAAATTAAAGCTGACTTTAAATTCTTTTAAACGGACTAAAGGCAGATACACACAATACAATTAAAAGGGGAAAAAAACATAATGAAGACGAATGAACCTGGTTTGCAGTTAATTAATTTAGTAAGACATAAATTACAGCCACAACTATAAAGACAAGGACATATCAAAGAGATGCTCGGAACAATCTGAAGACATTCTTAAACCAAAGTCAAATAAGCAATGATGGCAAAAGGAGTCAAATCAAGACCTGAAGACCCGCTACTGTTCCATCCACAAGCTGTAATTAAAATTATAAATACAACAATTTAAAGTGTTAGGAAGAGTGTTAGGTGACAATCATGACCAGGTGATCGTGACACTTTCCTTTCAAAACTCAGAAATCTACACAGCACACTACTAAATCTAATTTATCATCTTTGATCGTAAAGAACCTTTTTCTGGGGAAGTAGTGAGTAAACAGACAACACAGACTCTTTGATCCTTTGATCCTCTCGGTGTTATTTTCAACATTTGTTTTTAACCCCTGCCAAGATCTACTCGCATTACATCCTGTCCCATTTCATTATCGACATGCAGTGCTGTCTCAAACTGTGTTAAATTTACAAACTGTCAACTCTGGCTCAGACAATAAGATGTGATCTTAAAAGTAGTTTACCAGAGGCACTTAGATAAAGCATTGGACAATAGAGTGAAAACAATGAGCACTGATAAACCACCTGAGTCCATTGTTGGAACATTACTCTGCGTGTTCATATTCCCAAGGGAAAGAGAACACAATGACAGAGGCACCTAGTAGAAAGTAAAAAAAAAAACACATTAAGATATGTGAAAAGTCCACTGGAGAAGGTTACATGTTTGTTTGCCAGCTACCAGTGAACAACTTTCAACACAATCTGATGTGTGTATGAGTTGAATGCCTTCTGCAGCATCACTCACTGACCTTGGATTTTCTCCTTTACAAAAATACACAACTGTAACATGCCAAAAGTCATTTAATCCCTGCTACAGTTGTCCAGTGTTGACAGAAAACGACCAACTGTACTTGTGTACTTTCATAAACAACTATATATCTATGCTTTTCCTATCATATGCAAGGTCCCAGTTAAACTAATTGTAGCTATAATGTAATCAAATGCAGATCCCAGATGTTATTGTTTTGGGAGTGGTGAAAAATAGGACAGCTGGGGCATGTTCCAGAAGGAACATTTATCAGATTATTTCAATGAATCCGATTCATCTTCAGTTAATTTGGTTCAATGACATTACATTCAGATAGTTTCCAGCACATATTATCAGAGTAAGTAAACCTGATCTGTGCTGAAACCGACCCGGTGAAGTGTGGGACAACTGATTATGTGCTATGAAAACCTAAGACAGAGGTAAACCCTCCATTATGGATCAAAAATTGACAAAGATCGCACAAGTACGTACTTGTCACCAAGATGCACAATGAAGTGAAAAACATCAGCAGTATTGTTAACATGTTAAAATGTATGTAGCTAGCCGCTTGTCTATACACATAGTTATTAGTAGTACAGTGACTCTTCATTAGTTAACACTATAAACCATATTCTATGTAACCCTATAATAAACTTTGCTCAAGGTAAGAAGGTCAACAATGAATAAAGCTAATCAAGACCGGAATGTATTTACATCAACTTACCATCAGTGATAAGGATGTTAATGATAGAAAAACTGTTCGTTTATGGCTAGTAGTTGCATGATATGGCTATGCAGAATAAGGTATACATTCATAAATCTTCTATGACTAATGGACAATAATGATGCAATAAATGTAGTTTCACTTTCTACCAATCCAACACTAATATGTGTTATTAAATGAATTATCTCATGAATCAGCCTTGTTTTTACTCCATGACAAATTATTACATCAGGTCATCATTCAAAATCCATTCATGAGTACGTTCTACTTCTGTCCTGTGCTGCAACTACAAAAATTCTGCATGTTTTTTTTTTTACCCTCCCCCAAACAAAAAAAGCCAAGCACCAGTCGTGCTTGGTACTTGTGCTTCTGATTTTAAAAATGCCAGGTAACTTTTCTTTTGAGCCATTTTCTTTGGGCTCTCTGATGATACACTGTAGAGCAACATATTTCCAAAACTACTCCCAGTAGTTTTATGCAGTAAACCTGTATTAACCCTAGTGCGACTCCTACGGGTCTTCACTAATAAGAAGGGTATTGGTGCCATTACTAGCCTAAGGCACTAAGGGGATCCTCTACCCAGGCTGCAACAATAGGAATTCCATTACAAACAGGTTTCACTAGACCAATGATATACTCCTACTTCCTGTTGTCAAGTTCTCTCTCAGTGATTCCATAGATTCCTCCCAGCAGGCTCTGTAGGTTTATAATGACTTATGGTGGGTTAGTTACACAACCTAGAAGAACAGTGGTTTTGGGATAAACCCGTCTGTGTTGATTGGCCTATAGAATATCATGCCAAATACTTTCTTTGTAGCTCCATGATACTTCAGTGTCAGCCCTCTAGAAATTTCTGATAAAAGACCTACAGTATCTCCTGTCTACATGACTCCATGCTGACGTGATGCTACAAAAACACCTTTAAATGCAGCCATTTTGTTTGGCTGCTGGGCTCTATGGTGACCAATCTAACGCAGTGAAAACACACGCACGCTCACTGTTCTGTTCAGAGTCCGTACCATTACGAAACTCAGGAGCAACATCTCAGCCAGTCTAGTCACTACTTCAGATCAATATGTCAAATCATTGGGAGTTTTACACCAAATATGAGGATTGCAGTTTACTTTTTTTAAAGTCTGCTCTAGCTTTACTTTTTTTGCACACGGATATGACTTATGTTTCAAAATTAAGTTAAACCCAGCCAATCGGACAGCACCCATCTCCTCTGAAAACCTAGAAAAAACCCCATTAACATCAGTCCACTGCACATTTTTAGAATTCTAACCATAATGTGAATATGGACATATTTAAGTGTTTTACCTCCTCCAAAAAAGCAGAAATGTGACAGAAATGTCTTGAAAACAAAATGTAAATAACAAATCTGTTCATCCATCATAAAACATGCGGCCAGATTTACATTTGGGTTTCAATCCTTGACTGTTTTGAAGGTTTTTGAGAATGAGTAAATGTGATTTCAGTGTCTAACTGAACTAAACACAACATATATTTGATTAAATATCATTTAATATTTGACATGTCACTTTTAATTTAACTACCTCCCCCTTTTGCATTTTTAAGAAAATCACCAACATGTCCAAAACAACCGTCTCTTCTAATGATGTAGAATTATTATTATTATTTTTTTAATCCAGGACTATCTCCTACCAGTACTGAGATGTGTTACATATCACATATGTGTGGCATACACACAAACAGACATGTATATATAGATCCGAGTCCAAATCCCATGTAAAAACAAATTTACTGGCAAACATTTTTAAGTGTTAAATGTTTGTAACTGACTCCCACTTTAATCAGTCCTCAGTTATCCATCAATGACAATACAGTTTCCTCACAGGGAACATATGTCTCAAACTATCTCTATAGTCATGGAAAAAACTATTAGACAATTAAAAGTCACCAAAAACAATAATTAATACTAACTTCTGTGTGCATCATGTGATTAAACAGACAGAAAATAAAATATGGAATACCTAAAAACATTATTTTTGTCAGTAAAATGAAACAGCTATTGATGAAAGAACTGAATACATTTTGGTTATTATGATGAAAACCATGAAAAATGCTTAGATATCAGCTCTGAAATTAAATCAGGTCACTAGATTTGTCCAAACAAATGCCTCTTTAGTTATACCAGGCATTAAAACGAACAAGAAATTCAAGTAAACAAGGGTGGTCTAATACGTTCTTCCACAATTGTAGATGCAAGTATCAAAACAAAATGGACAAGATAAAGACTAGCATTAACATCCAGCCAAACACAACAATAATGTGAGGTGTGAACACAGCACAGTTTGAGGATGCATCCTGAAGTGGTCTGAAGGTCTGTGCAAATTACACTCACAATAGTAGTAACACTAATGTCACATTACTGAGACGTCTGGAAAAACAAACAAACAAACAAAAATAAACTACACTTGCTGAATATCAAAAGACATGTTCATGCAGAGGTTGATAAAAATCCTCTTTTAAGTCCACATTTTGTGACCTCCTTTAATTTCTAAGGTTCTCCAGGAAAAATTGGGCAAACTCTATATCATGATAATGTAGCTTGTCCTGTGACATTACTCTACATATTTTTTTTTCTATGAATTCCAGGAATGTTGTATATTTGCCATACAAGTTAAAAAATTATGTAGCTGGGGAAGGCATTAGTACGAATAAAATGATTCCAAGTGCTGAAAACATTACTGTGTATATCTGAAGAACAACTTCAACAATAAGATCAGCTTATTTAGAATGAAAACATACATATTAAAAAAGGTATTTGTATAAAAGGTACAGTCACAGAAAAAAATAGCCTACCCTTGTTTTCTTACATTTATTGTTCATTTTAATGCCTGGTACAACTAATGGTATATTTGTTTGGACAAATATAACAAAAAATAGCTCAGAAAAGTTTACTTTTTTATTTTTTTTAACCTTTATTTAACCAGGAAAACCTCATTGAGATTACCAATCTCTTTCATAAGAATGTCCTGGCCAAGATGGGCAGCAATAGAATACAATACAATTTCAGAGCCAATATCTACTTTCCATGGTTTTCTTGATAAACAATATCACTTAAGTACTCTGACTAATATGTATGTCATTGTACTGACAAAAACAGTGCTTTTAGGCATTCCATATTTTCTTTTCTGTCTGTTTTAGTCACATGACACACACAGGAGTTAGTACTTCATTGCATAACCATTGTTTTTGATTACATTTGATGGCTAATTGTTTCCTCAACTGCATTTATAACATGCCAGCATATTATTTAAAATTAAACGAAGTATACGTATAAAATGCATAGATACAATGTCAGCAGGTCAGACTTGAAGCCAAGAAGCACCCTTAGAACAAGGCCCTGTACTAATAAGACAGATAATATTCTGAGTATAAGCATGCAGGACTGAAAAGCAAAGATTTATGGAGCAGTTACTATAGAACAGAAACAAGAATAAAGGCTGTGACTGGTTCTCCTGGAATACTTAGTTCCCACAGACAAATGGCAATCTGTGTTTGGATAAGATTTATTTTATATGAGGAGGAGGGGAGACGAACGGCTAATTATTAGTTTTACATCTCATCAATCTAATCCTGCTTGAAAAAGGATGGTATAATTTACAAACAATCCCACACTGGCTAAGACTCTGTGTGTTTATAAGTATCATTAAACACATATCAACAGCCTATATCAATGTTGCATGTGTAAGTAAGGTGTAATTTCTTTGCCTCTTAATGATCTCTTTAGTAATCTACATAGATGATCTTCGACAATAACAGTATATGTTACTTGGCAAGTTCACCTTTGTTTTATTAGCATATTTCCCTGAAGACAGAGCTGCATACAATTTGTCAAACCTTTGTGATGTTTTAACAATGTTCAAATGTGTTACTCATAAAAACACTGCTTCTTACTCAAAACGTAACATTAAAAGGATGTTAGAACTCAGCGTATCTTAGAAGTATGGAGCTATTGTTTTAGGTACTACTACTGCTTTTCCTTCATCTATATTTTTTCCTCATTCTTCTTAAAAAAGTAGACAACAGTTCAATGCAACTGGAGATGGTTGTGCCTCCAAGGCAGACCCCACCCTCAGTCCAACCCCCTATTTCATTCCCCTTTCCAAGAGTGGATCTTCAGGCACAGCTATCGTTCATGGAGGAGCAGTGGGAAGATCAGAAGCAGAGTTGCTACTTTCAAAGCAGGTCCCACGCTTCTTCCCATTGCTTTCTCCCCTTCAGGTCAAATTTAAAAAAAAAACTTTTTTGGACAGTCATGACTTTCTTCTTACCTCATTAAACTAAAAAAAGAAACAAAACAAACAAAAAACTAACTACAACAATAGTAAACCTAAACAGATAAAAATGATTATTATTGTTAATAATAATAATAATGAAATAAACTACATCTTTGAACACACACTTTTGTCTGTATTTTAAAGTATGTGTTTTTCATGAACATTTTGCAGCCAATCCTCTGAAATCATTATATATCTGAAGTACGGCATTTATTTTCAACGTTGAAGACAAATTCTAAGAAAAGAAAAAAAAGGTGATGTTAACAGATATTGCGTGATCTTGTGTCTTATCCCACTAACACATTTTGACATAACTCTTTTTACTAGTGTAACTAATATTTATTGTATACAAAAACCTGATTACAGATTCCTAACTTGACATGGCACTATTTTCCTAACTGTGCCAACAGACTAAGCATGAGAGCAAGTGTGCTTCCTGTAGTAAGCAGAAACAAGGCTGCTAAACATTCCCCGACTGGTCTGTCTCTCCCCGTTGAAATGAGAGTGCCCCCAGGCATTCTGGGTGATGGGAAAAGGATCAGGGCTAATGGCTGGCTAAATCCATCTAACATGGTCACGTCTCTCTGGACCCCTTGTTCTTTGTCTGTTCTCTTCCTCTCCTGGTCTGTGTGTGTTTAAGCTTGAATTAACCCATAACTAGGCCAATTAAAACATAACAGATGTTAAAGGTGTACAGCAAGTACCTATCTGGTGAATTAGCATCTATCAAAGTGATACTGAGCCAGGGAAGGGATTGGCTGATTTGGAAAGCAGCTCTTCTCAGCTGTGGGCCCTTTTCCTTTTCACCCTGTTCTACAACAATACGTGCAGTCAGGGAGAGGTCATAAAAAACACAGTGAAAGCATCTCCACTCCTCCTCTCTCCCCTCTGCCCATTCTCTCGTCAGAGAAAAGACAGGCAGTAACTGTCTGTGTGTCACCAAGGGTAATTGTGGGGAAGCCAGAGCAAAGTTGCCCTGCAACACATAGTCAACCTTTGGAAACACGTCCTCTTAGTTTCAAACTATTTCAGAAGCACAACAATACAACAGGACATTATTCGACCCTCTGTAAGCAATATCACATTAAATGGTTTTGTCTTCTGCGCAAAACTTATTTAAACAACAGCGCTGGATGTGGTTTAGTGATCTATTGCGTCCCATAAGACATTGCATTTCAAAAAAGAAAAGAAAAGAAGAAGCAAACTATTGTTTAATAAATGATTAAATACATTTTAAAAATAAATAAATAAAAACTTCATTCCACAATATGTATATTTCATGAAGGTAGAAAAACTAACAGCAACACAATCTATGGCTCAGAGGTATTTCCCTCAGTAAGAGGAAGTGCCATGGTTAGGACTAAATCCACATGAATATACACATTTGTGAATGTCATCTAAACATGATTGTTGACAATACATTTGTGCACTCGAGTAGAATTATGTGTAAGAACAACTTTCAGAGTGTGATGGTTACCTGCCTAAACTCTTTGGGCTAATTTCTGTCAAATGATAATTTTATCTATATCTGATTTATTGAAAAAAAAAGAAGCATATTTCAAGTTAAAGGGAAAGTTTCATCTATGGAAAGAACAGTCAGTGTCAGATGTCAACTGATCTGCAGAGGTGATGTATGTATGTAAATATGAGGAGACAAGGAGGGAAGGAAAATAGACAGCTAAGGAGACCCAACAATTGCTTCAGATTGATGTAAGATTGCACAGGCTCCAAACAAACTCCATCAGTTTCAATAGCACTCAAGAACACATTCCTGACATACTAACTGCCGCACCAAGATGTGAAACTCTAAAGTTTATGGAGGTTATGCACATTGGCCTTGTGCCAGGTTTCACTGTGATTTTTTTTTATTATTATTCTTATCTATTACTCTATGAATAGTGCCACTCCCAGATTGAAGGACTAATTTAGAATCAGTGTTGCAAGATGGCAAACTTATCTGCACGTACCATTTAATGTCACAGCCAAACTACATTTGGTTGCATTTTAGTTGTAATTTTTTTTTTTAAATATTAGTCTATTGCGAAATAAAATTAAAACAAAACTACACATTGTGGAAATTGATAAAGTCACAAAATGTGACACTATATTTTTTTTTAACATATTTTAAATACTTAAATAATTATTTGAGCACACATAAAGCTAAACTGCAGCTCCATATACACAGGCAAAACTTAAAGAGGAATATTAGAGGTTTCTTCAACATGCAGTGACTCATATTAAAAATAGATTTTCAGTTGTAGTTTGTATTAGCCTTGAAGCAGGCATACAACAAAATCTGGGGTAAGAAAGCAGATAAAGGGGCAAGAGAGGGTAGGTAAGTAAGGCAAAAAATAACTAAGCAAGAAGGGAAAACCCCCTCAGTTTCTACCAATAAAAGAGTACCGCTGCTCTCTGGGAGATTAAATATGAACGGAACAAAACAAAACGAGGGCTTTGAGACCCTCCGAGTTCTAGCCATTCTTCTGGCCACAGTAGCCTAGCAACCGCTGCTTGACCAGTCCATTGTGCAAACGTATGTTAAGCTTTTATCCCTCATTAGCAACATTCCTCCCTGCAGGCTGGGATTTTACAGATTAGGTTGAAAAACACAAAAGAGATTGGACAAATCTCACTGACTTCCAACATATTACTTTACAGGCTAATCATTGATCAAATAGCTGTATGTTTGTCTGTGTGGAGCATGTGTACACTGCAAGTTGATAAATGACAAGCTGAAAAGTTGAGTGGAGGGAAAGATTAGGTGTTTTTCTGCCTGTATACCTGTGTGTCCCCATTTACCCTGAGAAGCCAAGTACAGATGCAGACAGTGATACAAATGAAAATACGCTTGAAACTTATACCTGGTATAACGAAAACCCTGGAACACTCGCAGACGCTTCGCCCATTAATGGTCCAATAC
Organism: Siphamia tubifer; assembly: GCA_020466265.1. NCBI lineage: Eukaryota > Metazoa > Chordata > Actinopteri > Kurtiformes > Apogonidae > Siphamia > Siphamia tubifer. The sequence goes on from CM035797.1 coordinate 29,196,842, forward strand.
TGACAGACTACAGATTAAAACCAGCAGAGGAAACGTATCTCTTCTTTATACCCCCTGTGAAGATAATTCTCACTCTTTTTATTCATGTACACCGGTCAATATACCCACAGTCAACACAAACAGACAGACCCACACTGGCAGATGTGACTACTTCTCTATACTGCCTTACTCTAGGTTGTACAGAGTAAACAACTCAACACACTGCAGGGTGCCGTTTTTGAGTTTCTTTTGTGAACTCACTGCCCTGGTTAAAGGTAAACATACACAGCTTTTTTCATGCTCTATATTTAGATGAGACTGAATATTGACTACAAATGTTCAGACTTCTGACCCATGGACTATCAGTTCCAGCAGTTAGCAACCACCCTACTGAAAAGTGGTCAAACATAATGTTTGCTGTGTTGAGGATGGCTCAACTCAATTTCTAGAAAAAAAAAGACTAAATAAAAACTATACATCTGCTTACCTGATCTTTAATTTATAGTTAAATACTTAAAACTGGAGTTGGATTTTCAGCTCAAATACATCTGAACGATGAAAAGCACCTCATTGACACCAAAATGTCTTTGGTTTCAAAGTGTGGCTCTTCACTTAAAGCCTATGCTGTCTCTAGGTCACAGTGAAGTGGCAGGACAAACACAATGACCTGTTTAGTAGCACTGTGCCTGCTTGGGGGAGTTCGTTTGTGTATGTTCACCAAACATCCGATTAGCTGCAACAGTCGCAACAGCAGTTAAATCCTTTCCCTCCATCTGCACTTTAATTACCATGGACGTTAATCATTAAAACCATCTTCCCCATAGTATAACAAATAAAAGGCACCATTTTAAACTTCTGAGAAAGTTATGTCCAACCACAGTGGGTGGTTGGACATATCTAAATGCTAAACATTATTTCATTGAACTGATCTAAAATGTTTACACAGGTTGTTATAATTCAACATTAGACAAGATTATTTTTCTTTAAAGTCAACATATTAATCGTCTTTGGGCATCAACTATATATTCCTGAAATTAATAAATGACATATGTTTTACTTACGTTACTTAAACTGTGTGACAAAACTTGCAAATTAATTTACTTAGAACATTCACAGATGGACAAACTTAAACCAGAGCTGCTCCCCACATAGCCTCAGGTTGATAAGAGTCTCTGGTCACAAAGACATAGTGTTTGGAGTCATATTACACATACATACACACCTGGCTTGAAGTGGCTAGTCTGTGACTCAGAGTCAGTTTCTTGCAGAGTCCAGTCCATTCATTATTTAGTCTGGGAACTAAGAGCTGAAATCTGCCAACATGTCGGTAAACACTTAATGAAGAAAACCATAGTACAGGGGGAGTCCAATGGATCAGCCATATGACCCAAACAATTACCAAGAAATTCTAAACATGACGTTCAACATTGAAAAGCTCCTAATTTTATTTATCATTATGAGAAACACAGATACCGGCATCTAAGGTAAAACCATGCAGGCACTCCCTCCTGAAAAACCCAAAAGATGTGTGTTTATGTATGTATGCATTTCTTCCTCAGATGAAATATCTATTTTTTCTGTTCAAAAATGTGTTTTACTCTATGACCTCTACTAACAGCTAGAAACATATGGTTGGTCAAAAGCATTGCCTGATAGTGCAAGACGAGTCTGTCTGGTCAAGTGTTTGGTAAATCACTGACTTTATTTGTACAACATTTCAGTCCAGGGGGGATAGGGGGCTGGGAAGGTGTGCCTGTGTGTGTGTTAATAAAGTGAGGGAATGAGGAAAGGGGGGCAGCCCAGCTGAGCAAACTGACCCTATTTCACATCCTCTTGAGTGTATTCCCCCACTACTTCATACACCCAATCTCTTAAAACATTCTAAAATTTAAAAGTCCTTTGTACGCAAGACTCGTAGTTCATTTATGGTGACAGGGCAATGCCAAATCAATACTGCTGTAGGTGATTATTTTGAGTTTTCCAGAAACCACTTTTAAAATTGTTTCCCTCTTATTATATGGTAAAGATCTCCTGATGTCCTGAGGCCATTATACTGCATCAACAGAAAAGTACCTGGTGTTTCTAAATTAAAGATATAGTTCATTCTGAGGTAGTTGAAAGTGAAATAAGGTTTGGAAAGTAAACCAAACTTCAGTGTAAAACTACAGAATCACATACAGATGCTGCAGCAACAGGTGGATCATGTGGTAACCGTACAACTGCGCTAGGTTTTGGAGTGTTTAATCACAATTTGTGTTTTCTATGCCAACAAAAACACTTCAGTGTATGCTTACTGTTACTAGACTTCAGGTCCCGGTGGATAATTGGCACCACAGCCTCCTCGTGCAGATAGTGCATTCCTCGTGCAATCTGCACGGCCCAGTTGACCAGGATGTGTGGAGGGATGCGCCTTCCGGTCAACACCCGGTTGAGGGTCCCGCCTCGGGCATACTCCATGACCAAACACAGGTTAGGCTCCTCCAAACACACTCCCTCCAGTTTAATAATGTTTGGATGCTGCAACATAGAGAAAAGTTTCGCTTCTTGTTTAACACTGCCAGCGGTGGCCGTTATGTCCTCGTCCGGGTCTTGTCGAGCCGCCTTCACAGCCACCTCTTGATCTTTCCATGTGCCCCGGTAAACCTTGCCAAATCCACCCACGCCTATGATCTCCTCTAGTACCAGTTCACTGAAGGGGATCTGGACTGGTGAGCCAGGGACTCGTTCTCGTACCCCAACTGTCCCACTCGTGGCAGGCAGGCGGTAGATAGCTGGCTGGTACGTGACATAATTTGAAGGGAAAATCCCCACCCGATGGTTGATTTTACCCGTCCACCACCCCTCGTCCCCGGAGATTGCAGCGTCCTTGGAGAGAACCTCCACCACGTCTCCACGCCGGAGGCTGAGCTCGTCCTCGCCGCTGGCCTCATAGTCATACGCAGCCGTCCACAGGGACCGAGTGGGGCACAGAGGGGCAGAGTGAGCCCACGCCCGGACTGTGGGAGAATCTGTCCAGGCATGCTCCCCGGTCTCACCGCCGCCCGGCCGCCCTTCACCGTTTGGGAAAGCGGCCTGCGAGACATCCATTTCTCGGTGGCCGTAGCGGCACCATAGGGTGCGGAGCTTTTAAAACAAAATTCAAACTTTAAAATGAGAAAGGATTACTTGTATAAACTATCATCTTGTCACATCTATGACACTAACAGATGGAAGCAAAGGGGAATTCCCTGCGTAGCCCACGGCGATTTCAAACAGTGTCCAAAGTCCTGTGTGGGAAAGAGCGTCTGCAGCCCAGTATCCACGTCGCCACTCCGGTACAAGTGTCTGAGGGTCAATAACTAGTTAGCTAGCAAAGTTGCTGGCTAGAGTTAGCCCAGACCGTTTTTCGCTAATGTCACCACTTTTCGGACAGTCCGTTAACCCATAAATCGCAGGAAATAAGGCCGTCACGTATTACATTTCAAATATATTCGACTGTAAATTAAAGATAATTCCACATCATAGTATGTTTCTCATCGAGGCTAATGTGAACAAGCTAAAGCTAGCTCTGTACCGATGGAGCTAGTTACAAAGTTTTCGCAGGTGCCGCAAGAGGTGCACCTGCACCGTCCACTCCGTTTAAATGAGACTCACAGAGGCAGGTTTCGCTCCGAAAGTTATCGCTAATCCTCATCTGGTCACCGCTTCCCAAAAACTTAACTTTATATGCTCCTTCACAAAAGTTATTCAGATATGTAAACTGCATTCCAGACTTTTGGCTAGCGGGTTAGCTTAGCATAGGTCAGTCCGTTGCCTATTAGAGCAGTTGGAAAAGTTGCTCATCAGCTTTAAGATCGATCATTCCGACGTTTTTCTTTTCTTTGTGGATCTGTACAACAACCCAAGAAGATTTAGCACGAACCATACTGATCGCCACTCAACCAATTAAATTATAAAAAGCTGAAAAATTCCGTCGGTTTTAATCAAAACAACCCTCCCATGGCAGTTGTCGCCAGACGGAGTCGGACCCAGCAGTGGCAGTACCCAGGATCTGAGGACACTGCTGCTACGCTCGCTGCTGGCTGTGGTATCCTCTGATTGGCCAGTTGTGTGACACGTGACAGCCGCAGCAGTTGGGGGGAGGGGGAGGAGCCACTGGAGGAATGTGAGAGGAGAGCGCGCCTTCAGGGAAATTATGGGAATAGTGGACTATATAATCTCACACACAAACACACACACACACACACACACACACACACACACACACACACACACACACACACACACACACACACACACACACACACACACACACACACACACACACACACACACACACACACACACACACACACAGCAGATCAGGAAACGAAAATATTGTCATCCAACCGAGGATATATTATTTGACAAATTCCATAAATACAGGGTCAATATTATTTATTTATTTATTTATTTATTTATTTAAAGTTGATTGTAACTGATTTCTCCAGCCTATGAGGTGATGTTTTCTAATCAAGACAGAGTAAAACGGTTGCTTGCGCTACACGCTGTGATATATCTGTGAGTACCCGAATACGCAGAAGTAAATGCATTGTACACTAGTACTAGATGTCACAATGTTCTTAATTCTGCTGTATCGAATTAATGTGTTCTAGGTATGACCTTTGCATAAGCTGCTGTGTGCACAATATAGGCTAATTACACTGAACATATATATATAGCATTTAAGGGTTTTTGCAAATTCAAACCGTTTCTCCATGTTTGTGCGCAGATGCACATTGAAGGTGAGACACGCATAACAGGACAGAATGGAGAGGGAGGGAGGAATAGTGGGAAGGAGGGGAGGCGATCTGGGCTGCGCATCTGTAGCCTATAGGCAGCTGAGGAGAGGGAGAGAAGCGAGCAGGACAAGATGAGAACCACGGTAATGGACGTATCGACATTGGGATGGAGGATGGCAGAGTGTAGGACAACACCGAGGACGAACGATCAGGCATGAAAGAGAAGGCGAAGGAGACGTACTGTATCGCCCCAACATGGAGGCGTAGCGTCAGTAGCATGCGTTAAAGGAGATCATTTTATTGTAGCCTAGCAGCAGCAGCATCCATCCGTCCAACCTGAGCGGAGAAGAGGAGAGTGGGGGAGAGATGGGCTCCCAGGTTGTGCAGACCCTGCGTCAGGGGGTCTGGGCATCCTTGACAGGCGGCTGGTACCATGATCCGGACCAGAACAAATTCAACAACTCATGTCATCTCTATCTGTGGATTTTTCTCCTAATGTTACCCCTGTCTCTGCATCTGGTGAGTTACAATTTGGGTTCAAAACATGACGCTCAAGGCCACGAAGGGGGTGTGAGGGGGTACACAGTGGTGCGTTTTTTTTTTTTTCATGCGCCCTTTTATCCTTTCCTGTATAACCATGCGGTGGTCCAGCATCCTTCATTGTCTGTTCATTGAAACAAATACTGATCGAGAGGAAACGGTGCTGTCGCAGTATTTTCCCCGCATGCAGTGACGGAACGCATGGCTGCTCATGGATATACGGCACTGGGAGAACCAGAAGGCGTGCAATTGTGTTGTCCTATTATTCCCATGTCATTACTATTTATATCATCGATATCATCCAACGCCACTCCTGTATCTGATCTGTCTTCAGCCCAGATATTTCCATTATAGCTGTGGGCCTATTAATCAGTATCAAACGAATTGTATTATTATCGTCACAATTATTCTTTAAATCCTTCAAGATCTTTTGTTGCTCATCTCTATGGTATGCTGCTTCATAACTCTGTGATATCTGTGACCATCGCTGTGATGCGGGATAGCGTGTGACACGTGTTTTCAGGTCCCAGCTTCATCTGTAAATGAGCCTAGGACAGTGATCTCATTGGGGATTCTTGCCAACTTGCCATATTTTATGCATCGCTGGTTTATTGTTGCATCCATCTCTACAATCAACGTGTTAATGCTTATGTCTAAACACAATGCACTGTTCTACCTCATGTTGCATTCAAGTGTTTGTATCCATTCATACCAGACTGACCTTATAGACATCACCACTGAAGCCACAATGTTGTCACTGACAGTGTGTTTTGTTAACAGTGTTTGAAAACAGCTACTGCTTCCCCTGCAAAAAGACACGCTTTCTGGGAGAGATGTAGCCCTGTTTCAAATTTCAAGTTTCTTAGCATTTTTTTACCCCCAAAGATCACAATACACTGTAATAGCGAAAACTTGGGCCAGGACTTTGGCAAGAGCAACAAAACACTAAATAGTCAGACGTTATGGATGTCATAGACCACACAGAGAATCCATAATGAATTAATTCCAAGTTAGTATGAATCAATATGGATCCGATTCATTAACCTCTTCAATGTTATTTTTAGTTCAGTAAATATGACTAACATGTCAGTTTTTACAATGACATTACTTTCCTTCTAATGCACTGAGGAATTAATTTGATATGTGATTATATTAGCTTTCACTTCCAGTTTATACAACAGACAGGATAAATAATGATGATTTTTTTTCTCCATCAGGAACAAGCAGCAAAAGCAGGAAGCATCTTAGTACACAGTCCCTATTGGCAACCATAGTCTAAAGACATGAGATGCTGATTCACAAAAGCAGTACAATTCCTGTTGTTGTTGAGTCACTTTAATAATGCTCTCCTCTCCTCTCCTCTCCTCTCCTCTCCTCTCCTCTCCTCTCCTCTCCTCTCCTCTCCTCTCCTCTCCTCTCCTCTCCTCTCCTCTCCTCTCCTCTCCTCTCCTCTCCTCTCCTCTCCTCTCCTCTGTTTTAGGCCCTACCCCCCACCACCATGGCTTTGAGCATCTACTGCACCTCTATCACCGTCTTCTTCATTCTCATCAAGTTGGCCAACTATCGGCTGCACGTGATGTTTGACGAGGGCGAGGCAGTGGTCCGTAGCAGCCTCTCTGATCTGAGCAAAGCTCCAGAGAAGAAAAGTAATGCTTCGGACACCTGTCTGCCTGCTGGAATAAGGTAAAACCACCACAGACAAAGGTACATCCCCAATGTACTGAGCAGTTGAGTCATTCTTTTGTCAAATTTGGCAAATATCAGGGTTACAGTACCAACCAAACAAAGGCTGCAGGTCTCACACAAGCTCCACATTTACATGATCTTATCTATTTATTTATTTTTTATTTAATTGAAAACTGGGAGTGATTCATGTGACATAGAGGGAGCAAGAACCCAAAAGGGACTTTGAGATAGTTATTTTTTTATTATGTAATATCAAATTCTTGTTGCATCAACATCTTAGCTTTGGCACATGCATCTTTTGAAATGTATTCTAAGTAGACAGTGACTGCAGTAGTGTTTGCATCCATGAAAAATATGAAATAAGGTACACTTTGAACTTCTAAATAAATGATATATAGTTACTTCTGCCAAGGAGGTTATGTTTTATCTGTTTTTTTTTTTCTGTCTGTTTGCAACGTAACTCAAAACGTTAAATTAATTTTGATAAAATGTTCAGGAAATGTTTATATTGGCACAAGGAACAAATAATGGAGAAGGACTGATCTGGCTTGGCCTCTGGTTGCTTTTCTAGTTTCTAAATGTATCTATATCATGATACTTGAAGGTCTCAGAGCATCTCTCTCTCTCTCACTCTCTCTCTCTCTCTCTGTCTGCACAGTTCTTTGAAATTCAGATGTTTTTAACTGGTATATTTAGTTCCTACAGTTGAGGAATAGTTCCATCTCCACATTAAATATCTTGGCAAGTTGATAGGACCAATATGTTGGAAGACATTGTTCATTTTGGAATACTCTGTCCCTTACAATCACGTTGCTTGGTTGACAGAAAGTGTAGTACAAAGCTGCATGATGGGAAATTAATTTAAAAACAGGAAACAGACATTTACTAATTCAGTCCCCAGATATCAGCATTAATCCATAAAGACTCAAACGTCCACTGTCAACGAAAACCTTCTACAGATCTAAACTGCTGATCGACTAAGCCTGTCAATACTTGTCAATAATTGGTGTAAAATACAGTTATTTATCTTTTCATGGTCATTAGATATGAGCCATTTGGACATTCAGAGGCTCTGTAGCGAACATGAAAATCTTTCTCATCTTCTACTACATTGATTCACCAGTAAAACCCATGGAGTTTAATCAATGACAGTGGATGGATACACTTACTGTAGTTTATGTTTAGTGAATGACATATTTCATTGAGAAAATAACCTTTTTTCTTTATTTGTTTCTGTTTTGATACAATACCCTTTGACTTTACTCTGAGCTTTTATGAACAACTACATGATCAGTGAATTAAATATAGGAAAAAAGATGATTTTCATGAGGAAAAAATGCAAAATTCAGATGATAATAGTATAACAAATGGTGATAAATCCCTGAGGAAATGTTAAATTGAGAGAACAATTAATTTGGGAACTGCCATAAAAGTCACATGTGGTCCTTATGAGTTAATATGACCCACAGGTCAATATGCTACGATGTTATATCTTCATAGCATATCTTATATTGGATGTCACTTTGGAAGGTGTTGCTTATGTGGACGTGCATTTGTCTCATTCCTCCTTGCAGGTCAGTCTTGTCTTGTTTTTGCAATTGTGTCAGAGCTACAGAGATATGTCATACTGTATGATACTATATGTACCTGTGAAAACATAGGTGATACTTCTTCCATGGTAGGTTATTCATTACAAAATCTAGGGCAGCGAGACTATCCCTAATGATTATAACTTAATTATTAATATGAAATTGCACAATTGTACAGAAGACCTCCTTTTTAGGATAATGCCACAAATACTTGGCATTTCTAAAAAGCTCCTATCTTGCTTGACATCATGTTTTTCTATCTGCTTTTTTCTTCTCACTGTTTTACTCCTCCTTCTTTGGGATCAGATTGTCTCAGAGTAGGATACAGACTCTTCTCCTCTCATTTCATAGGCTCAGTACACATATGCGCTAATGAGGGGAGGGCAATGAGATTCACTCCACCACTTTGCTCTGACACACTTGATCTATACAGAGACTAATAAAAGGAAATCCATGCTTCCCTCTCCTCCTTTTGCCTGCTCTTTTTTTCCTTTATTTTATTCGTCCTCAGCTTTGAAATTGATTCTTGAGTTTACTTGAAATGAGTTTGCACTTATTCTTTGCCACATTTTGGTACCGAGTAAATACTGTGACATATTGATGTATGAACTTCTCTAGCTTGCCATCTTTTGTCTCCCTTTATTCTCAATTGAAAGTATCTCTTTTTCTTTGTCATTGTCCAACAGGAAAAGCAGTACGGTCCCCGACAGTGTTGCCATGACGATGCTGACTCGGAAACGTCCCAGTCCGGTAATCCAGGTGACAGTGAAACAGACTGAAACCGACCCAGGGTTGATAGGGGTGGTGAGTCATAGTCAAATGCCAGTAAACTGCTTCTGACTGATTTGATTGATTTAAATTAAAGAATGTCCTAAAATTAATCATCTATTTCTGAACTGTCATCTGTGCAGGAGTGTTCGAAATCAGATGAAGCGAAGACTGGGGAAGGTGAGGCTGTCCTCTCATTGATGACTGGTGAGGTTAAAGGAAACAGAAAACATGACAAATGCAGAATATAAGGGGCTTTTAGAACCTTACTTGGACACTTTCTTAACTTTGTTGTTTTCTGCCCGTCAGTATGAAATGAGTTGTCATTCTACTACAATTTATTTTGTGGAAAAAGCACAAAATTATTTTATGGACTTGATGTTTTTCTTTTTGTCTTGTTGAAAGTCAGCATGAGTTTTTTTCATTATACTTCTAGTGGATAGCTCATCTGATTTATGATATATAGAAATCGTTTTTTTTCATCTTAGCTTGAGACCTGATAAAACAGCAGATGTGTTAAAAGTACTCACATTCTGTACTTAAGTACAGCTACTTGTGTGAAAAAATACTAAAAGTAGAAGTACACTTACTGTGTTGAAATTGTGTTTGATCAGGTCATAGTTACTCAGTTTTGTGGGTATGGGCAGAAAAATGAAATAAAAAGCCACAATTGAGATAAAAAAAAAGTCATCATGAGATTAAAAAATAAAAGTTATAAATATGGGATGAAAAAAATGCATAATTTTAAGATAAAATGTTAAAATGATAAGATAATAGTCATATAACTAATATATAAAGTCACAGTTTCTCTCCTCCACTCTGAAGTGACTAATTTTCAGTTTAATTTGAAAAAACAATGCATCTATTCTGAGAATGTAAAGAGTATAAAGTACTGATATGTCTATAAATATAAAGAGTATAAAGTACAGACAGTTATATAAATGTAAAATGTATAAAGTACAGATATTTAAAAAATGTAAAATGTATAAAGTACAGATATTTATATAAATGTAAAATGTATAAAGTACAGATATTTATGCAAAATGTAGGGAGTAAAAGTAAAAAGTTGCCAGAAAAATAAATACTCAAGTAAAGTACAGATACTTAAAACATCTACTGAAGTACAGCAATGAAGTACTTTATCTTAGTTACTTTCCTCCTCTGTAAAACAGCTATAGTAGCTGCTATAGTAGTAACACTATTAACTGTATTTCATCTGAAAAAATCTAGAAGATATGATGAAATGAGTATTAATATGAAACTGTGAAGAAGGTGCAAAAAAATTAATATTTTACCTGGTGAGGCATTGTATCTACCATTGGTTATGAGAAACAAGCCCACATACACAGTATATGGACAAAACCACACTATTGCTTCCACTTCCCTAATGCTGTACATGGCTTCATAGACAATATAGACTGACATCTTCCTTTCCTGCTACCACACCACTGTTATAAATCTGCTCAGACAAGCACAGAATTAGCAGCTAGCCAGTTAGCCACAAGATCAGCTGACTGCATCCTGTAATTGTATGATCCGATGTAATGTTGATTTGTCAACAAAATGCAACACATTTTTAATAGCAATAAGATGCTTCCTTATTCTTTTGTCCGTTTTACTGTATTGGAAATGTGCATCTTGTTATGGTCAAATATAGAGCAGATTATGTTTTCTGTTAATAAGAGTGGTGGTGTAGATTTGGTCTGATGTTTGAGGATGTCATTGCAAGCCATAAAATCATCATAAAAAGAACTTGAACTAATGATGATAAATCTGGGATTACACTCATTCTAAAATTATTACACTCTAAAGCTGCAATGCACTTTTACATTCTAATGTAATCCAGGGCAGGGTGAGAGTGCTGCAGAGGAGAGGCCAGTGGATGGAGGCCTGCAACCAAGTCCAGAGGCTTCTCCAGATGACCTCTCCAGCCCCAATCCTGATCAGGCTGCCCCCCTGCTGCAGGCCCAGCAGAGACCCCCATCCAGAGCCGAAAAGGAGGACATGCATCCTGAATCTGCTCATGGGACTGGGAACATGGAAGCAGAAATAATTGCGACTGGAGCAGTGAAAGAGGGAGCAGACATTCAGGGCTCTTTGACAGAAATTGAAAGAGATAAGCAGGAACAAGAAAAGACACCAGAGAAGAATTTGGAATGTGAAAGAATAGAAAACAAGAAAGAAGGTGAAGATAAAGAGACTTCAGACCAGGAGACAGCAGATGAAGGATTACCTCCCTCTAAGGGAAGTGAAGATGAGAGTGAGGAGGAGAGCGACGAACTAAAAGAGTCTTCGGATGCCAACAATAACTCAGTGGAGAGCCCCCAGAACCCTTTGGAGGAATCTGTGGACACATCAGAACCGCCTGCACAGGTACACAATATAGACTGATAGTCAAGTTTGACTGTTATGAACTATGTTTAAACCTTAAAGCTGTCATTCCATGGTTATTTCATTAATATCTCCATTGTTATTGAATACATTGTATGTTGGTTCTATTTAAAAAAAACCCGATTTGTTTCCAACTGTTTTTTCACAGTAGAAAAATTACTTGAGATTGAGAACAGAGTTTACCGGTACTTCCTCATACATGTCCATAACGCATTGATGAGGCGTCTCTGATTGGCTCAGAATGCATGAAGGAACACTCCCCCCTCCCCTCTCGCTCTCCATGTGTGTTTACCGTTACCAGAGTAACATCCAGCTAGGTTTCGTGCCGTTGTTTGTTCTGAAAACGTGCAGGGAAAAAAAACAGGCTTTATTTCCACAGAGAGCACATGAACCAGTTTGATCCGACATTTTTTTTTAGTTTGTGCAGCAGCTACTGTGGCGCCATCTTCTCTTGTAGATGCTAATGCTAATGCTACTTCAGATTCACTGCAATGGGGGACGGGTTTAACCCCACGTGAGTGACGCTAAAGTCCATCTGACGTCAGACGTATGGTCTTTTTCTGGGTTCCTCGTTCTTCTTGTTGTTTTCTGTGAATGCAGCCAGTGGAGGTGACGAACCACTGTCAAAGGAGCATGTGTTGGTAACTCGGGGTGATCCATCAGATCCCAAAAGTAGCGTGGAAAAGTGGTTTTTAGCGGAATGATCTGAAGTGTGTAATAACGTCTGAACCACTAAACCTATTAGTTCATTGAAATACAGTAATTGGTGTAAAATGTTTTTCACTGTCATCAGATATGACCCATTTGGACATTCAGAGGCTCTTTACTGTAGTTACCCTGGAAAAACTGTCATCCTCTATAACATTGATTTACCAGTAAAACCCACATATTTGATCAATGACAGTTGATGGAGACACCTATTTTATGGTCAATGATATATGTTATGGAAAAAAGTCACTTCAGTTTTCTTTGTTATTCCATATAATAAACTTCAACTTTAAATGGAGCTTTTATTAACATCTCTATATATAGGAAACCCCTGATTTTCACAGAATAAAAAACATGAAATGTACAAGATACTATTATAATAAATGGTGAAAAAAATATAGCACTGGGTTAAAGGGTGTCCACTTGACCATCACTAGCCATGTTCTAATAATAATAATAATAATAATAATAATAATAATAATAATAATAATAATAATAATAATAATAATAATAATAATAATAATAATAATAATAATAATAATAATAATAATAATAATAATAATACCACATTATTTACTTTATATCATCCAAACCCCTGTCCTTGTTTCTGTCTGTTATATTTTTTATGTTAGGCTGTGCCACTGGAGGAGATGTACTGCTCTGATGAAATTGAAGTGGTTCTGGTTGACAACTCTGGCGCTGGGCCTGTGTCTGCTCATCTGGATGACAGCGATACGGTCAAAATCATCATCACCATGAGCTGTGACCCTCAGACAGCTGCTCAGCTGGAGGAGAGTGTGAAGCAGAGCCTCCTGGAAAATGCACAGGTAAGCCCTTCACGTTCTAATGTGGTCTGTCTGTGCAGAATTTTAGACATGGATTGTTTCAGTCAATGTACTGCTTTCAGCTTCTGACACAATATGACATTTATACATTTTGGCGTTCTGTGTACACTGGGGGTTTCTGAAGGTTCAAATCAATGAGAAGAACTTTTCTTTGTGCCAACATTTACTTTTTATAGTTTCTACATCATTGTGATAAAGTACTGCATTAGGGAAACACTTAATATATGCATTATTATTAGTATTATTATCATTCACTGAGGTCATAAAACTGAATTATATTATGTTGTTTATTTGCTTATATTTAACACTTTAAAGAGACAGGGACTGCATATTAATGGACGTTTATGTAGTGGTTTTATTTTCAACTTTATTCCCCATTCATGTAAAATGACAGGGAAAGTACACATGCTATCCATTAAAACAGGAACAACAATATAGTACATATTATATACTTCTCAAAAACACTTTAATATGTAGATAACAAGACAGAGAACAAAAGCAAAGCACATGTTAGGTTTTTTGGATTGACTGTTTCAGCCATAATTTTAACATAAAATGTTTAATACCTTTTGAGCTGCTAAACCTATTAATATATTGAAATAATTGGAGCAAAATCCAATTAATCATCTTTTCATGGTCATCAGATAAGACCCATTTGGATGTTCAGGAGCTCTGTTGTGAATGTGGAAACACTATAATCTTTAACGACATTGATTTACCAGTAAAACCCATAGAGTTAGATCAATGACAGTGGATAGAGACGCTTGTATTTACATTTGGTTATTGATATCTTTCCTGAAAAAGTTACATTTTCATTAGCTTTCAGATAAATATAAAATCTGATTTTCTGAAATTTGACCCAAGTGACTGGTTTTGTGCATGTATGTTACATCACAGTCTCTGATATGAGATAGTTTCCGTGTTTAAAAAATACATGTTTGTATGTGTTCATTAGGCACAGAAGGATGCTGGAGAATGTCACATCAAGATCCCCGTCATTACCTTTGATTCCCCTGAAGAAGAGAAGCAGGATACAGAAGGAGGAGAAGAAGCAGCGGGGTCAGAAGATGACACAACACCCAAACAGCTACAGACGACGAGCCAAAGTGAAGAGTTTCATCTCTGCAGGGAAACAACCAGTTCTGAATCAACCACGTTGGAGTGTCCAGATCCAAGCCAGGAACAGCTCGGACAACATGTGACTAAAGATAGTACACCGAGCCCACAGCTGACGAATGACAACAGCTCATCAGGCATCGATGTCAACTCACACCCTGATGATACAGACCCATTGGAAGTCAAAGTGGATTCGCAGGGTTTCTTGCGTATTCCACCAGCGTTGGGCCGGTACGGACCTGGTGGGAGGACTCATATCCGTGGGCTGAGCATGGACAGTGGGAAAGATGCTGTTCTCCTGTCAGATCGCTCTAACACTGTATGTTGACACTTTCCTTTTGTTAAATTTGTCTGCGTTCTTGTCATCTTTACCCATCTGCTGAATAAATATTCTCTTTTCAGACCACCATGACCAGCTCCAAGTCTGATCTGGAGGCAAAGGAAGGCCAGATCCCTAATGAATCCAACTTCCTGGAGTTTGTTTCTTTGTTGGGATCACTCAGTACTAGAGGGGGAGGGGCTAGTGCACAAGAAGAGGAGAGGCCAGAACAGGAAGTGGAAGTGACAGCTTCTAATAAGGGTGAATGGCAACAATATATATATATATATATATATATATATATATATATATATATATATATATAGATGACACAACATTTTTTTTCCCCTCTTTTTTTCACAGTTTGTTATGTTTTAGATGGTTAAATAACACAGGGAGACATGTTATGATTGGATGTTTCTACAGTAGAGTGGAACACCTTCTTATTTAACTTTTTTCATCTTATAGTGGGTGACATGATGTGACATGACTAGAGTTGCAGCACAATTATGGAAAAACTCAAAACAAATACTAGATCAAAGTTGTTTGGCTTGGTATTGGTTAAAAAATGAGGGGTCAGTTTGGTTGTATTCTATTGATTGATTGATTCATTCATTCATTACCTTTGTCAATGATGTTATGTTTTTGTCTGTTTGTCTGTATGTTAGTTAGTTAGCAAGATAACTCAAAAAGTTACGGATGGATCTTGATGAATATTTTATGACATGTTGGGGGTGTCACAAGGAACAAATGATTAGATTTTGGTGATGATCTGGAAGAGATCCTGGATTTTGGATCACTTTGAATTGTATTCTCCATTTACTGCAATGTAAAATTTCAAAGTGATCCAGACATTCAGGATCTCTTCCGGATCATCACCCCTAATCCTTTGTTCCTTGTGACACCCCCAACAAGTCCTGAAATTTGTATCAAGATCCATCCATAACTTTTTGAGTTATCTTGCTAACTAACTAGCAGACAGACAGACAGACAGACAAACTCTAGCAAAAACATAATGTCTTTGGGGGACCTGTCCTCATTTAGGGGGAGGGGGGGTCTGCCTTGGCAGAGGTTTGTGCTCTCAGAGTGCTTTTCTAGTTTATTTATGCACTTAGCAGATGCTTTTATCCAGAGCAACTTACAGGAGAATGTGAGCAATCAGGCTCTATAACAAAGTTGGTTAGAAAAACAATAAATCACAGAAAAAAGTACACTAACATTGAAGCGTTACATTTTTAAATCATTTTGGAGATTGCACACATTAGGAAGAAGCATTAAAAAAACTGTATAAATTGTTGTTATTTGATCAGAAATCCTTTTGCTCATGTACAGACAATCTAAGTATGACCTCCAAAGCTGATGAGACGATCACAGAAACCAGCATCGACATCAAACCAGAGAGACCCAAACCACCCACCAGTTTGCCCACGGGCACCCGGCAGGCCATACCACCCACTCACATCCCCATCGTCTCCCCCGACAGGTAGCGTACATACTACACACTTGTAGTTCACCTGGATGTACAAAGGTGACAAAAGTACTTACATTCTGTACTTAACAGAAGTAGAAGTACACCTACTGTACTTGTGAGAAAAAAAATACTCTTGGAAAAAGTAGAAGTACTGATTTAACTTCATTACTTATGTAAAAGTAAAAAAAAATAAAAAGTAATAAAGTACAAAAATAAAAAGTAAAGTTGCATTTTTTTTATTTCGTGATCAGAGTTCTACATCAAGTCTGGTGCCTGACAAGTAACCCACAAAAACATGTGGGGACTGATAAAAAAATAAATTATACAACGTTTCATGGGCAAAATTAAACAAATGATACTGACCCTGTGTTCCTTCTCTCTACTGATTTTCCCCTGAAGCAACATATCTGAGCCTATTCTGAGAATGTAAGGAGTATAAAGTACAGATATTTATACAAAAATGTAGGGAGTAAAAGTAAAACAAATGACCAGAAAAATAAATACTCAAGTAAAGTACAGATACCTAAAAAAAAAAAACTACTGAAATACAGTAACAAAGTACCAGTACTTCTGCTTAGTTCCTGTGGATGTGTTACTGTGTAAGTGATTTACCAAAGCAGCTTTTATTTGTATTTGCTGTCTTCAGTCCCCAGACAGACAGAGAGAAGGATCCAGACTATGACTCTTTACCATCACAAACATCTCAGTCTGAGAGCTCCATGCTTCAGGTCATCTGCAGACCAGAGGCCACCAATAAAGAAGAGGCCTATACCTTCCACACTGTACACCGTAAGCACCAAGAAGAGACTCATTCTTGTTTTAGTGAAGATGTTACTTTAATATTTTGATGTCTTTAGCACCTATGATGAGTTGTTGTTGATTGTGTGAAGGCTCGATCCATCACGTTCTCAGTTTAAATCAGTCTGATCCTATTTTGATCTTCATTTATATCATGTCAGCTGATAATAATGCAAATTGGTGACATTTCCTCTCAAACAGATGTTCAGCTGTGTAGATATATTTCACTCTCAGGGTTAATTTGCAATGCTAAAATGTCACCCCAGAGCCTTGCAAACCCAAATAACTCTCACATTAGACACATTTATGTCCACATTTGTACCACCAGGAGACAGGCCTCGTAAGCTGTACGCAGAAAGAGCCCTGAACCTGCCTCTTGGAGCTGAACTCATCACTGGCAACATGTGGTACAATCGTTCTTTTTCTTTAACACTATCTGTCTTTACATTCAGAAAATCTTGTTTTTCTCTCATTTCTTTATTGTCTTCTTTTCAATTTGCCTCCTTTTACCTTTTAAAAAAAATCATCTGTTCTCTTTTTATTTCTAGATTTGTATTATCTGTGTGGATCTTATTTGTCTTTTAATTTCATTATATTGTTTGTTGTCTGTCTATGAGTCCACATATGTATTCCATATACAGTTGTGCTACTGTACATGTCCTGACTGAATGTGCTTGGTATGATCTTAAATGTTCCAATGTAACAGTGACCCTTAACATAAGGCCAGGTCATTGGCAAAAAAAAAAAGTGAAGGTGAAGGTGTGTCCATCTCATTTTCTTGACCTTATTATCATTCAGCCACATTGGGCAGGTATCAAACATACAGTTAATGCCAGAAAACTCCAAATCTGAATGTGTTTTGTCAAGAAGAATAGACAGCTTTACCATCTTAGAAAATAAAGTGTCTGATTCAAAACTAGCACAAAACACTTCCATCTGACACTGATGTTAAATGGACCAATACAGAGGATGAAGAACTATGGTATGTAAACTTATGATCAGGGTCATTTGGATAGTTTCTGTTGTCAGTATGATTTTGAAAGAGCAAACATATTTGTTTGAGAATGAACGTCTAAACCAAACCACTAGCCACACTGTAAACCCAAATAAGTTAGCAGAGCGCAAAACATTTAAGGCAATCGATTACATCAATTATTTTAAGTTGATGAAACTTAAAAAATGTAAGTTTCCAGAACTTAAAATTTAGACGCTTATTAAAGTATTTTTAAATTAAAACATTACTTATTAACTTAGTATTCTAAGGTTCTGTCAGTCCTACTGGGAGACTAAGACAGAGTTCACTGTCTTTGTCCAAGGACACTTGGACATGTGGACAGACAGAGCTGGGACGTGAACCTCTGACCCTTCAGTCATTGGACGACCTGCTCTACCAACTGAACCACAGCCGCCCCTGAATACAACTACTGTGTTTTGTGATTGTAACTTTTTTGGTGTGATAGATATTGGTGGATATTTGGAGTGATATGAAATTATATTTCATCATCTACTATTTATTTATTTTTTTTAAATCATCCTGATTTGAAACAATAGAATAACAATATCATTCTCAGTATTTAATTACATAATACTGTACCTTATTTTTAAGTTATGTTCACTTATATCCACAATAGTTCCCCTTAATAAAAAAAGTTGTTGGTACTTAAAAAGAAGAACATGTTACAGCAACTTAATACATTTGCGTTAGTAGTACTATTTCTGAAACTTTAAGTATTCACAACTGAATATATTTTATTATTCTGAACATTAGGGTTTACAGTGCACAAGTGAAAGAAAAGCTTTTGGATTATCATTCATATTCTGTGAGAAATGGCCAAAATAATCCAAAATTCTGCTAGGGTATGTAAACTTGTGAGCACAACTGTACTCCATATATAACTCTTGCTGCTCATGCATGTGTTTTGGTGTTTTTTTTTAGTGACCTTCTGTCAACTTCCTCCAACTCTGAGTGTCAAGATGGACTTGTAGGAGGCCACTCTGACTGTCCTTTCCAGCGGCGCATTATCCCTGCACACCGGCTCCGACCACGAAGAACACACCCAGAGATCTTCCAGGTGAAACTCCTAAAATTTCTCTGATTTCCTCAGCCACCAGGAATCAACTACCATTTTACAGATTAATTTACATGTAAATAATTGTAATCAACTATAATTGTAATTTACTGCCATCGTTTTACACTGTAAAATGAATTCAAACACTATTAGATTTAATTTTAAGTGCAGTAAAGTCAAATAATTCACTGATAACTGCAGGGAAAGCAACTCTGATGAAAGAGCAGAGGTGGTCAAAGTACTCAAATTCTGTATTTATGTAGAAGTACAGCTACTTGTGTGAAAAAAATACTCTGGTAAAAGTAGAAGTACTGATTCAACTCCTTTACTTAAGTAAAAGTAAAAAAGTACAACTTCTCAATTGTAATAAAGTACAAATGTAAAAAGTAAAAGTGGTTTTCTTTTGTCATGAATGCAATACAATCAGAAAATAAAATCAGAAAAGTTTTAAAAGTATCTAAAATAAAACCTCTAAAGTGAGTTACTGTCTAGATAATGTCTTTGATTGAGTCACAGTTACTCAGTTTTGTGGATATTGTCAGGAAATTTAGGAAAAATGGGGGAAGAAAAGTCACAATTGAGATACAAACTTATGAGATTTAAAAAAAAAAGAGATAAAAATGCATAATTTTAAGATAAAAAGTAAAAATTGTGACATAATAGTCATATAACTATAATATATAAGGTCACAGTTTCTCTCCTCCACTGATTTTCTCTCTGAAACGACTGATTTTTCACACTGTCACATTTGTTTAATCTGTAAAAGTAATGAGTCTATTCTGAGAATGTAAAGAGTATAAAGTACAGATATTTTTACAAAAATGTAGGGAGTAAAAGTAAAAAGTTGCCAGAAAAATAAATACTCAAGTAAAGTATAGATACCTAAAAAAATCTACTTAAATACAGTAATGAAGTACTTTTACTTTGTTACTTTACACCTCTGTGAAAGAGTCATCATTGTGTGTGGACACTGGATAAAAAGGATGAGTCTTTTGATCATTTTGACTAAATTATTGCCAATAGAGCAAACAGAGCCTGTATAAGCTTTGGTCATTTTTCATTGTGAATTCATTCTCAACATGTTTGTGTTGTGTCAGGAAGAGGATTCCTTGGATGAGTCTTCAGAGACTTCAACTCAGGAGAAGCCGACCAGAAAGATTTATTATAAACTCAAACTCTTCCCTGGGAAATGGATTAACATTCTGTACGACCGACTCACCCTGCTTGCCCTTTTGGACAGGTAATACATAAAACACCTCCTTCTAGTTTCCCAGGTGATTATGAAGTACTGATGTCCCAGTTCTGAAGAAGTTACAAGTATCTATAATATTCACTGTATGAGGGCAAACATGGGGACACAGCACATCTACAGTTTGTTGGTCTTCTTACTGTTGAGTTAAAATATTATTATAATAGACATATTCAGTAGTTATAATTTGCCTAAAAAACTGATTTTTCTCCTTGAATTCAGATACTTATGAGTTGAAATGATTATTTGTGATCATTTATTTATTTTTTAGATATTTTCAGGAATCTGGATGGTCATTTAAAACCACTTTTATTAGTCTTTGGTTCATTTATTTATGTATTTTAACCCTAGTTCATAAAGTTTTCATTTGAACCCTCCAGGTGCTGCAAAGCCCTCTTTATATTGTTTTTGGCAAACATTTCTACAACCCATTTTAATTAATGCTACATGTATAACTAGTCCAACATTTGCACATATATAAGGTCCAGACTTCCAACAAACTTTTCTCTAAGTATGACACGATTGTTTGTCAACAGTACTGGTATCCTGAAAAATATATGCAAACTTAACCAATTATCTAAAATATGAACACAATATCACTCCTTTAAGACAATTATTGATGAAAAAACAAACATTACATGGCATATATATATATATATATATATATATATATATATATATATATATATATATATATATATATATATATATATATATATATATATATATATATATATATATATATATATATATATTTCAAGGTACACTATAGAATTTGTGTGAAAATTAAATGTACACAAATTATACAGTGTGTCTTGAAATGAGTTTAAATCTTGCAAAGTAAAGTGAATTTTGCTTGACTTTAAATATCCCTTTTATTTAAATTCCTTTTCATTCACATCAGTATCACCTTTGACCTGGTGCAAAATAACTACATACTGAGTCATTACACCAGTATGTAATGACTCAGTCTGTAGTAACAGATTCAAACAGTGTTACAGAAGTTAATTTTGCGACATGTAACCTTTGACCTCCAGAGATCTCAAATACTATTGGCCATAGATGATAACACCACTTATGAGAATTGTAGAACTTGATAAATTGTTACACTTTATCTTTCACAAACAAATCACATGCAAAGACTCTCACAAATATGTTATGCTAACGTTGTGTACATTGGCTTCTACAGCAGGAAATAACATGTTTATTATGAATAAATAATTACTGCTCTCACTTTAATTGTTACAAAAATGGGGGTTCACTGTTACATTCAAAATTGAAAAAGGATGACTAGACTCACAGATACTGCATACCTTGCTTTTATTGTCAGTGAAAGCAGAAAAAACATATTGTTCAAGCATAGTCACACTGTATGGCATCCAAAAAGACTGACCCCCTGGCCCTGTTAGGCTAAGCCCCTCCCCTGGCCCAACCATTATTCAATTAACAAAAATAAATACATTTTTGACCTTTCTCAACTACACCATAGGTTCCACATTAAACCCATTCCCACAATAACATACATAATCAACAATGCTGAATAATTTATTTTAGACTTCATTTTTACCTTAATTAATCCACACAGTTGAACCCCTCCCCCCCCTTCACCCAGAGTACACATGGTATGGTTGGGATTTATCTTTACCATAAAAGGCAGCTGCTTCACCTGCTCTGGCTCCACCCCCAAGCTCAGAGGAGGAGGGGCCAAAATGGCAGCAGAACAGGTAGACCATGAATGAGCAGAACTATTAATATGACTATTTAATGTTTCTGTAAGGGATGTGTGTATGTTGATAAATATACCAATGTGGTGCGTGCACTCACCACAGAACCAGTGTGGAAATAGATGCAATATTATTCATAGATGTTTCAGAGAATATGAGTGAAGTCTACTGTACCATGTGCCATCATTCAGCAGTGACCAGCCCTTCGTCACAGTAATAATGACTGCTCTTACAGTATTAACTCTGTACGCTGTCCTTTATTGTATGTACATTTGTTTGTGTAGGAACCAGGATGTTTTGGAGAATCTCGTTGCTGTCTTCATGGCCTTCTTGGTTTCTTTCCTTGGCTTTGTGCTTCTCAATCATGGCTGCTTCAAAGATTTCTGGGTCTTCCAGTTTTGCTTGGTTATCGCCAGCTGTCAATATTCTTTATTAAAGGTAATACACTCAGATAACACAAATGTGTCAGAGGCTGAAAACGCTGTCGTTGGTGAACCTCAGCTGCAAATGTGTTTTTCATAAGCGTCTGACAATCTAATATTGTGATGAACATGCTAATCTACAGTAATCCATTCTCAGAATTCCAGTTCCCATTAGTTCACATTCACTTCCTTTCTGTTGTATTTATGAATGATGACTTAATATTTGCTTTTTTGGTTTTATTATTATTATTATTTTTTTTGGGCAGAGCGTTCAACCAGATGCAGCTTCACCAACACATGTGAGTGAACACAAATACAATGTGAACATGCAATAGAAAATATACATGTGTGAATAAGAAAAAAAAAACAAAAACATGTGTGAATAAATATAGATACCTGCCAACCAGTTAGTAGACTGCTTTTTCTACTATGATACTAGTTTATTTATTTAATTATTTTTTTTTTAAAATTTGCTCTTAATGCCATGAAATTCACTGTTTTTCACTGTTACAGCAGCAAGTTACACAATTTTACTGTCGTACACTGATTATTTTAACACTGCCTATAACACATTGTGCTGTTTTTATAAATCTCACCAGATTTTTGTGATGTATTTAAAACACAGCTGATCTCATCTGATTTGTTATTCTGTTTCTGTTTCAGGGTCATAACCAGTTGGTGGCCTACAGTCGGGCAGCCTACTTCTGTATCTGCTGTGCTCTCATCTGGCTTCTGGAGCAACTGTTGAGGAGGAAAGACCTGCCCATATCCACGCTGTATGGAGTCACCATCGTCTGCCATGACGTTCTGCGCTTCCTACGAGACCTGCTAATGGGTAAGGATGAACACATGATGACAAGACACTTTTAAACTCCATTTTCTCTGATGTGTATTAATAAACCTACATACCTACTGTGTGTGAAACAGGGTTCACCTACTGCTTTCCCATCACCTTCCTGGTGGGTCTTTTCCCTCAGATCAACACCTTCACCATCTACCTGTTGGAACAGATTGACATGCACTTTTTTGGTGGGACAGGTTGGTGAAACTACATAAGGCTGCATTTTAGGAGGTGTCATGAAAAAGGGAAAACACACATCTGTGTCTCTGCTGACTCTGATGTATTTATTTGTGCTTTACATTTATCTCAGCTTCATGCTCATTCATCACAAAGTATTGCCTTATATGGTTATACCCTTTCATAACTCCGCCTCCTGAAGGGGAACTGAGGGTATGGTGAGCTTAAGTTTCCACCCCTTCCAGGAGGCTCATGGGGCCTGAGATCAGAAAATTAATGAATGGTATTTTGTTTTGAGTTGAACTTTCATGAGCTTCTACATGATCAATCAATTAACTGTAGAAAAATACTTGATTTTTACAGAAAAATACAAAGTAAAATAATATAATATAACAATATAATACAATACAATACAATATAATTGCTTTACACTCTACAAACCTGATATCCTGTTGATTAACGCTGGTTTATTTCACTGTTTTGTTTTTTTTTTTTCTTTATTTTTGTACCTCAGCTGCTACAAGTCTGGTGTCTGCAGTCTACAGCATCCTACGCAGTGTGATCGCCCTGTCGCTGCTTTATGGTTTCTGTTTTGGAGCTCTCAAGGTAAATAAACATAATAAGTTTCATATACTTTTCTCCATAGAATTTTAACTGAATCTCTGTCCATGCTCACTTTTCCTACTGTAAGAATAAAAAAGAAGAATGACTGCTGACTTATAAGTAGCTTGAAGTACTGGGACTGAACTGAGCTGAATGCACTGCCTTAAAAAAGAAATCTACACTCATATGACTCATATTATTCGTGTGTGTGTGTGTGTGTGTGTGTGTGTGTGTTGACAGGAGCCATGGGATGAACAGCACACGCCTGCACTGTTTTCTGGTTTTTGTGGCCTTTTGGTGGTTTTCTCATATCATCTCAGTCGACAAAGCAGTGACCCCTCTGTCCTAATGTGAGCACTATTCCACATGAGCATATTAAATTATCTAGAACACAGGTGTCAAACATAAGGCCCGGGGGCCAAATGCGGGTCCAATCTGGCCCCTGGGATGAATGTGTGAAATGCAAAAATTACACTGAAGATGATTAATAATCATGGAAGTTCCATTCATTTCAGGTCAATAAAGGGGATGAGAAATGTAAAATACTGTCATAATAAGCTAGAAATAATGGAAACCAACCTTAAATTAATTTTCCTTTTTTGTTTTGGTGTAAAATAAAGTACAAAAAAGACTAGCTTTTTTTTTTTAATGTGAATAACCTGGAATATTTGTGTAATTTTACCAATATTTAGCCCATTACTAAATGCTGTGTAAATTTGTAGATGTACTGTGATCTGTAAATTGCAATGCACATGTATAACTGATAAACTAAAGCATAATATCATCAACATTGCACTCATTTTTCTTAAGAATTTACAGGTTGTTCATATTTGTTCATGTTATTTTCACGTACAGTTTGTAGATATAAACATTTTTATTGGAGAATTTGGCTAAAAACACTGACATTTTTGGCGTTGACATTATTTTGTACGTTTTCATCCTTTTATTTATATTATTTCGCTGGTGCGGCCCATTTTATACAATATTAGGCTGAATGTGGCCCCTGAACTAAAATGACTTTGACACCCCTGATCTAGAAGAATCATTTTACATGATCACAAAAAAAGACTCTATTCATGGCTCTAGAAACTGGAGAAACTATGCATTCATGAATATAACAATAAAACAGGCTTTTTTTTTTTTTTTTTAATTTCTTACAGGTCTCTAGTAAAATCAAAGCTAATGCCTGCACTGGTGGAGAGTGAGGAAGAAGAGGAAGAAGATGTAGACATTAAAGATCCACTGCCGGAAAAACTGCAAACCTCGATGGTACCAGTAATAAATATATCTGGACTTTATTGGGGGTGGGGAGTGTTTTCCAGGCACAGCTACCTTGGAGGCTTGGTTGGGGGATCAAAACCCCATCATGCTCATTGTATGTTAAGCCATGCAATGCCCTTAATAACTTTATTTGTACAATGGCAGACAGACTGGCCTGTTCTAATATGCCTGATATTAGAACAATGTTTGCTGTTTGTAATTACATGGAATTATTCACCAGAGAAAACAATCCTCCTGTTGCCTTTTATAGTATTAAAGGGGATTGTGAAGCTCATCTAGTTATCTAGGTGTGTACACTTTGATCTCCAACATCCAGAGTTCAGAACTGTTTGACAGAAATAAATGGCTCTGGTAAACAGAGGTGTTCAAAGTACTCACATTCTGTACTTAAGTAGAAGTACAGCTACTGGTGTGAAAAGATACTCTAAGAAGTACTGACTTCTCTACTTAAGTTAAAAAAAAAAAAAAAAAAAATTCACAATTGTAATAAAGTACAAAAGTAAAAATTAAAACTGCATTCATTTTTTTTTTTTGCCATGAATGCAATAATACTTATTTAACCAGGAAAAATCAGAAAAGTTTCAAAAGTATCTAAAATAAAGCATTTAAAAATGAGTTTGTGTGTCGATAATGTGTTTAATAGGGTTATGGTTACTCAGGTTTGTGGATATGGGCAGAAAATTTAGGAAAAATGGGGAAAGACTCAAAATTGAGATAAAAAGATTTTTCTTTTAAATTACAAATGAGATTTTTTAAAAAAAATTAATTTTAGGAGAAAATGTTAAAATTGTGAAATAAAAAGTAAAAATGATGAGATAATAGTCATTTTAAGTAATATATAAAGTCAATAATAATATATAGTCTATAATATATAAAGTCAATAATAATAATATATAGTCTATAATATATAAAGTCAATAATAATAATATATAGTCTATAATATATAAAGTCAATAATAATAATATATAGTCTATAATATATAAAGTCAATAATAATATATAGTCTATAATATATAAAGTCAATAATAATAATATATAGTCTATAATATATAAAGTCAATAATAATATATAGTCTATAATATATAAAGTCAATAATAATAATATATAGTCTATAATATATAAAGTCAACAATAATATATAGTCTATATAAAGTCACTTCCCTCTGAAGTAACTTATTTTTTCATACTGTCACATCTGTTCTGCTTGAAAAAGTAATGCATCTATTCTGAAAATGTAAAGAGTATAAAGTACAGATATTTATATTAATGTAAAGAGTATAAAGTACAGATATTTATATTAATGTAAAGAGTATAAAGTACAGATATTTATGTAAAAATATAGGGAGTAAAAGTAAAAAGTTGACGGAAAAATAAATACTCAAGTAAAGTACAGGTACCTAAAAAAAATCCACTTAAGTACAGTAATGAAGTACTTTTACTTAGTTACTTCCCACCTCTGCTGACAAGTGAATGCATTTGAAAGTGATGTTGTTCTTTCTTGTCGTCGTCGTGCAGAAGGAGATCCTCCTGTCAGATGTGGTCGTGTGCTCTGTCGCTTACATCCTAACCTTCGCCATCACTGCGAGCACCGTGTTTCTGTCTCTTAAGGTACAACTCATGATTGTTTTTGTTTTGAAAGAGTTTCACTTCATCTGAGATATGAGTATCTGTATAATCTGTAGTTTGTTTGTTTTTTCAGTGAATAATCAGGTGTTTTCCAACATTTTCATTTCTATGAATATGTCTAGCTTAATATTATGCTTAGGAAACATCTGTTTGGTTTTAAACATAAAGTTGAATCATCTGTCAATATAAAAATAATCAATTCAGATGTATATATTGGATCCAAAACACAGATATACTGGTACAAGAGTTTGTATGTGCAGCAGTTTTATTGTTTTTAAGACATCTGTTTTTTGTTTTTTTTGTTTTTTTTAATATAACTTATTTGTTTTTCAGCCCTTTGTGACAATCGTGCTTTATGCGTTAGCGGGGACGGTGGGTTTTGTCACCCATTATCTGATCCCTCAGCTGAGAAAGCATCACCCATGGCTGTGGATCTCCCACCCGGTCCTGAAGACCAAAGAATACCACCAGTTTGAACCCAGAGGTGACGTAAACATCCAATTTAGATCTGATCATATGTAATACTTTTCAAATAAATCTAAAAAAATCTAAAATTATTTTTAGTTCAACAAATGTTTCCTTTAAAAAAAGAAGATTTTCTAAACTTTTTTATCATTTGAAAGAGAAAAAAAATCAGTATCAACTCAAAATATCATCTTAGAAATATTGTATCAGTTATTGGTTAAGGCTGATAAAAAAAAATATTAACCCCCCAAAAAAATCCATATTGTTTGATTCCAAGTACTTACAGTATGGTGTAACCAAACCCCCTGAAGGGGACAGGGATAATTGTGAGTCAGTTTGTGTGTCTGTCTGTCTGTCTTTTGGTTTGTTTGTAAGCAGATTTATGTCAAAACTACAGGACCAATTTTCTTGAAATTTCCAGGAAAGGTGCAAGGTGATCTAGAATAGATGTCATTAAATGTTAGTTAATGTAGGTCAAAGGTCACAGTCACTAAAAATGTATTTTCCTCATGATAACACATACAGTAGTGAAAGTCAGGTAAAATGTGTGCAAGGAGGGGTGGGGTTTGTTATGGTGGGCAACAGCTGTTGTATTTTTACCTCTGCAAAGGTGGTTATGTTTTACAGTCTGTTTGTTTGTTTGTTTGTTTGTTTGTTGTCAGATAACTCAAAAAGTTATGGACGGATTTTGATTAAACTTTCAGAGAGGATTTAGAATGTGTCAAGTCATGGGCGTAAAGTTGCATATGGACTCTGTTCCAATTTTTGGATGTTTCTAAAATGTCCAAACCAATTATTGAATGGGAATTTACATGACATTTAGAAAACAAAGTGTTACTGTATTTTCAGACTCACGTTGTGACATAACATCAAGCGAATTGAATGTTCGCAAAGATTATGTCCTTTACCTTAAAGCAGGTTATCGACATATTTAGTTAAATCAGACAATATCTTGTGCTTCATATTTAACATTAGATCTAACATGTGAAATATGGTTGTTGTGTGACGTCCAATAACATCAGAGTGACGTCATACGTGGTCGAATATTGAAATGGACATATCTGACAAATGGGACTGAGGGTTTCTTTGAATTTTTTTAAACCCTCTAAGGGATTGTTAATGACCGATAAAATAAATTTTTAGTGAACATGGAACACTAGTTTATAAATAAGTTACGAACATCCAGATCCAAACCTTGGCAGACATGTTTCACATTGGTCTGCACTGTCTACTGATCTAGTTTATTTATGCTGTCATTCATCATGCACAGAATAAATGTGTCGCACATACTTTTAAAACAATGAAGCTAAGTATTTGGATCATTAAGTAAAAGAATACTTCATCAGAAAGTAGATTAAAAAAAATTATAGAACAGTAGAAGAGGGTGTCGTTTTTGACATTTTTTCACAGACATTTGTGTTTTAATAACAAAAGCTCTCTTTAGTTTCCAACAGATTTAGTTTCTTATTTCTTTGTCTTTATCCAACAGAGGATGCTGTGCTGATGTGGTTTGAACGCCTGTACGTCGGCCTCCTCTGCTTCGAGAAGTACGTGGTGTATCCCGCCATCATTTTGAGTGCACTTACCAATGATGGCTTCGCTCTCAGTCACCGCAAGAAGCTGGGGATCCAGTGAGGAAACCAACACACACTTATACACTGAAAAGACCTCAATCTTACCAAGTGTATTTTTCACATTTCTAGTCAAAAGGTCTCACACACTTAAAATAAGACACAATCACCTGACGAGTAACGTTTCAGTGAGATTTAAAAGACGTATTTTTAGACAATAGATCTTCAAAATCTTATTTCAATTAATTTTGCCAAGATAATTTTCACTCGTTCAATTGGCAGATTTTTTTTTCCCCTTAATTTAAGATATTTTTCTTTTGATTTTTGCTTAAGGGCTTTGCTTTGGGTTGGCGGTTCGATTCCCGCTCTGTCCTAGTCAGTCCGTTGTGTCCTTGGGCAAGACACTTTACCCTCCTTGCCTCCAGTGTCACTCACACTGGTGTATGAATGAGTATGAATGTTGGGTGGTGGTCAGAGGGGCCGTAGGCGCGAAATGGCAGCCACGCTTCTGTCAGTCTGCCCCAGGGCAACTGTGACTACATATGTAGTTTACCACCACCAGAGGGAGCATGTGAGAGTGAATGAATAATGGAACGCTAATGTGAAGTGCTTTGGGTGCCTTGAAAAGCGCTATATAAATCTAATCCATTATTTATTATTATTAATTCAAGATTTTATTTATATATATATATATATATATATATATATATATATATATATATATATATATATATATATATATATATATATATATATATATATATATATATATATATATATATATGTGTGTGTACGTATGTATGTATGTATGTATATATATATATATATATATATATATATATATATATATATATATATATATATGTGTGTGTGTACGTATGTATGTATGTATGTATATATATATATATATATATATATATATATATATATATATATATATATATATATATATAAAGTAATTTCTATCTCACTGAAAAGTTACTCTAATAGCTGTTTTCATCTTGTTTTAAGTGTGATGAGATATTTTGACTAGAAATTACAAAAATAAACTGGGTAAGATTTAGATTTTCTCCAGTGTACATGATCATATCTTTCCTCTTCTGTTGAATCTGCTGGTTGATCTCTTAGTTGTGTTTCTGCTCCTTCAGCTGTGATGTTCTCCTCACCACCGTCGCTGGCCTAAAGCTCCTGCGCTCGTCCTTCTGTGACCCCAGTTTCCAGTTCCTCACCCTGCTCTTTACTCTGGTCTTTTTCCACTTCGACTGCCCACACGCCTCGGAAAGCTTCCTGCTGGACTTCTTCATTATGTCGATCTTTTTCCACAAGGTGAGAAAAGAGTAAGGTGATATATGGAGATGTAATGTTGTATTTTTAATCTCGGCCAACATTGGTGGTTCAGAGATAGTTGTAATCAGTGTGTGTGTGTGTGTGTGTGTGTGTGTGTGTGTGTGTGTGTGTGCAGAGACATATCATGCTATAACTCAATGAATATTTGAGATATCACCATGAAATTACATGGGCTTATACATATAGCTAATGCCCATCAGATGCAATAATATGTTTGAGTAAAGGTCAAAAGGTCAAGGTCACAATTAATTAAAAGGTCATAAGTCACACTATCATTTATAACTCTAGAATGGAGGGTCACAGAACTTTCAGATTGGTACAAAATGATGCGGAATACAGATTTCTACAATTCTCACAATTGATGTTGTCACCTACGACCAATTGTTTTTGAGATCTCTGCAGGTCAAAGGTGACATGTCGCAAAATTAACTTCTGTAACACTGTTAGTGTGTGTCAAGCATAGACATATCATGGATATCAGGTTACATTCATAATTTCCAGAAAGTTAGGAGGTTGTGAAAAGGGTAACTAACTCCAGAAGCTGTCCATAGTTCATAAACAGGGTCCTAAGACAGTGGTTTTCAAATAGTGAGGTGGGTGTCCCCTGGGGGGCGCCAGAGGACGTCAGGGGAGGTGCAGCATGAGAAAAAAATTAATCTCAATAAAAAAAAGAAAAAAAAATATAAACATGTGATTAGTTAACTACAGTACATGTGAGGGGCAAAAATCACACCTAATATTAAAATGTGTTAAAAGATACATTAAAAAAAACATACACAGATGTGGAAATGTATTTAAAAACTGTTAAAAGCACAGAAACAAATGTTAAGATGTTTTAAAGAGATGTTAAAATATGGGGAAAAAAGTACTTAAAACATACAAATGTAAAAATGTATTTAAAAATATGCTGAAAATGCACAAAAATGTTAAGATGTGTTTAGAGATGTTAAAAACCATACACAAATGTTAACATTTGTCTATAAAAGATACTTACAGTAAGCACATATAAAGATGATATAAAGATCTTAAAAACTATACTACTATTCCACAATTTGAAAACCCTTGTCCTAAAACTATTAGCAAAAAGTACAATTTATTAAGAAAATTGTCCCTATTTTCTCACTAAACTAAAACCCTTGCCCTAAAACAACCTCAGTTAATTCCAATAAATACAGACTGTATAGAATTTAGTCAGTATCAACACATTAGGCACATGAAGCAATAAATAAATAAATAATTAAAAATGAGTAACAAACCAACATATTTTGTTTTAATTGCTTTTTAAATATGGACTGGGACTCTTTTATGGTGTTCTCATTCTCAGTCAAAGTCACCGTTTCCTTTAATTTTGTTCCACACTTGTGTTTAAAAAAAAAGAATGAAGCAGTTGCAAGAGCATGAATTATGTTTCATGTGCTTTGTCTGTGCAGAAGTCTGATGTCTCCAGCCTCTCTTCTGTTTCACTGTTGTTTCTGAACAGATGCGAGAGCTGCTGTTGAAGCTCCATTTCATCCTGGTCTACATCGCTCCCTGGCAGATCGCCTGGGGCAGTGCTTTCCACGCCTTTGCTCAGCCGTTTGCTGTGCCTCGTATCCTTTTGCAAAGACCTTAAAATGTGTCAGAGTGAATGTGACACGGTGCCGTCATACAGACCCGTCTCTCTCCTTGACCAGACTGATCTCAGACTCTGCCATGCTGCTGCTCCAGACTTTGCTCACCACTATCTTTTACACACCTCTGGCTCCATTCTTGGGCAGTGCCATCTTCATTTCCTCCTATCCTCGGCCCATCAAGTTCTGGGAGCGAAATTACAAGTAAGAGCCTGAGATTTCAGGTGTTAAGGACATGTTCTGGTATGGGATGTTTTTTATTTTTATCCCACTAAATGGCCCGTAACCATGCCGTTTTTTTTTTTTTGGGCGGCTGTGGTTCAGTTGACAGAGTGGGTCGCCCAATGACCGAGAGGTTGGCGGTTCGCGTCCCGGCTCTGGCTGTCCACATGTCGAAGTGTCCTTGGGCAAGACACTGAACCCTAACTTAAGCCCCCAGTAGGACTTACCGTAGACCTTAGAAACCTACTGGTGTATGAGTGTGTGTGTGAATGGGTGAATGAGAGGCTAATGTAAAGCGCTTTGAGCACCATGAAGGTGGAAAAGCGCTATATAAATGCAGTCCATTTTACCATTTAAATCCTTTTTCTTCTTCCTACCTGCATAGCTACATCTTCAGAGCTGCTGCCATGTCACTGGCCTATTAGATATTTGCATTATTTTAGCAGATGTACGGCCAGTGAGTGTAGATACAAGATAATCTAAACCAGGGGTGTCAAAGTGATTTTAGTTCAGGGGCCACATTTAGCCGAACCAGTGAAATAATAATATAATAATACATAAATAATGTCAACTTCGAATATTTCTCTATATTTTAGAGTGAAATACACAAAATTAAATAATGAAAATGTTTACCTTAACAAACTATTCTTTCAAACAATGTGAATAACACGAAACAAATGAAATAATAAGCCTAATTTTAATAATTATGCTTTTGTTTATCATTTCCACATATTCACTATAACTTGCAGACCATAGTGGATCTATACATACACAAAAGATTCCATCATCATCATTAAAACTGCACTGACACACTTCTTCATATATTTGTTCAAGATTATTCAAATATTTTGTGAAATTCTACTTTGTTTTTTTTTTGTGTAAATATGTGAAAATATTTACATTTACAAAGAGAAAAATGGAGTGGAATGGAGTTCTGACTAATTATAGATTATTATGATAGTATTTTACTGGTCTGACCAACTTCAGATTGAATTGATCTGAATGTGGAACCTGAACTAAAATGATTAATATCTTAATGTCTATTTTTACATTTCACAAATTCCCAAGGGCTGGATTGAACCCTTTGGCGGGCCGGATTTGGCCCGCGGGCCTCATGTTTGACACCTCTAATCTAAACAGGCCTGAAATGATCATTTGATTCAAATCGCATCAAAATATGTTCTACAAGAAAAAAAATAAGTAGAAAACTGAATATTTTTGTTCATCTCTGAAGCAAAAGTTACACACACCTTTCACTTAGTTTTTAAGGATTTATTGTTTTACTGATAATAATAGTATTTAAATGATAAAATGTACATTATTTGTTGATTATGTCACATGTTCTGGTATCCCAGTTGTTTTGCCCACTTTGGATTTATTTTAAAATAGGTGTTTCTGGCTCTGTAAAATATATAATTATGTTTAGAAAGTCATGTTCAGTGATGTGTTTTATATAGTTCTGAATTTGTATGGCTGTTACCTTGGCCCAGGTGTCCCTAACAAAAGTGATTTCTAATCTCAATAGGACTACAAGCTTAAATATTTAGATTGTAAATCCGTCAAATAACTTACCTGTTTAAATAAAGGTAAAGACAAAAAATAAATTTGCATCAATTAGTGACATCTACCCTCAAACAAATGTTGTTTCTACTTATAATTTTGAGTTTAGTAAATATAACAGGCCTTTCTTATTGGCTGGACATTAGAGCTCTAAAGCCTTTGTGTCTTCCTGCAAACTTGCTTCTGTTCCCTCTTTATTTATTGATGTGACTGCTTGTTCTTCAGCTCACTGAAAGTGTTCCAAAAATACTCCTCGAGCTTTGATGCATAAAACACCAGTAGTTTGATATGAAGCACTAAAATAAAGGTAGCCAGTGATGCTGGGGAAAAAAAAAAAAAAAACTCTCAATGAAAACCTTTGACAGAACAATCTCAGCTACAGTCACATGTTGGTGCCTCAGGTAATAACTGACATAAAAAGCTCTGATGGCTAGAGGGTACAGCGTTATCAGTTCTGTTTTTAGACAAGCTAAAATAGAAATAGAGAGGTGGTTTATTTTTCAGACAAATATAGAAAACACACTGTACACAATGAAGATTTTAGTCCTGATGTGTGGTCTGTATCAGGTGTTTTCTACATGGTTCACTTTCTGTTCTTTTTACTTTACTTACTTTGGAATGGAAAATTGGATGGAAATAGAACATAGAAAAGACTCTGTACTATGAACAAAACACTGAATAATCCCTGTATTTTCCACAGTACAAAGCGTATTGATAACTCCAACAGCAGACTGGTTTCACAAGTGGATAAAGAAACAGGTAATGAACACCAACATCAGTCACATGCATCATTGTTTTATCCTTTTTCTATCATATGTCAATCAAGCAGCTGCAAACTGAAAGACTGTAACGTAATTAAATTAATAACGACAACAAGTATTATTATATATAAGTATTATTATCAACTGTAGAATGTTCATTATGTCTTACTGTTAAATTAAGTTAATATTTTCTTTTCTCTCAGACATATACGTATGTCAGGTGAGAAGAAAAGAAAATATTAACTTAATTATTATTATTGCTATAAAAATAATAATATGCTCACAAAGTTACAAATGCACCAAAAAAAACAACATTAGTAGAAAACAAGCCACGTTTTTTTATTATATAATTCCTGTCACGCATCTTTGTTAATTAATACACAGTGACTCAGTTAAATGTTCTTCTCTTCCAGGTTGTGATGATAACAACCTAAACTCCATTTTTTACGAGTACCTGACCCGCTCCCTGCAGCATTCACTTTGCGGAGATCTTCTTCTGGGTCGATGGGGCAACTACAGCGCCGGTGACTGTTTCATTCTGGCTTCAGACTACCTCAACGCCCTGGTCCACCTCATCGAGATCGGCAACGGTTTGGTCACCTTCCAGCTCAGAGGTCTGGAGTTTCGAGGTAACGTTTTATCCTCCCTCTGTCCTTCTGTGCTCAGCTGTTTCTCTGTCAGTTAATCTGCTTTGATTTTAGGTACATATTGTCAGCAGCGGGAGGTGGAAGCCATAACAGAGGGCGTGGAGGAGGACGATGCGTGCTGCTGCTGCGAGCCTGGACATCTGCCTCACATGCTGTCGTGCAACGCGGCCTTCAACCTACGCTGGCTGGCCTGGGAGGTGATGGCCACCAAATACCTGCTGGAAGGTTACAGCATCAGTGAGAACAACGCTGCCACCATGCTGCAAGTATACGACCTGCGGAAGCTGCTCATCACATACTACCTGAAGGTACATCTGACTACATCATCCATCCATACATCCATCCATGCAACCATCCATCCATCCATGCAACCATCCATCCATCCATCCATACAACCATCCATCCATACATCTATCTATGCAACCATCCATCCATCCATCCATCCATCCATGCAACCACCCATCCATCCATACAACCATCCATCCATACATCCATCCATACATCTATCTATGCAACCATCCATCCATCCATGCAACCACCCATCCATCCATCCATCCATGCAACCATCCATCCATCCATACAACCATCCATCCATACATCCATCCATACATCTATCTATGCAACCATACATCCATCCATCCATCCATCCATCCATCCATCCACCCATCCATCCATCCATAGTTGACAAAGTTTATTCTAATCACAAATATGATGGACACACAAATGTCACATTTATTTCCCAAATGGGTGGGCTCACCCTTCCAAATGGGTTGGGCTTTACTTTAGTTTTATCTAAATAGATCAAGCAGAGGTGGGGCCTGGACTCAAAGTAATCTCATTCCGACATTAACTTTACTTCTTCTCACCTATATCTGACAACACTCTTGGGTCAGCCATGGCTCAGTTGGTAGAGCAGGTCGTCCAGTAACTGAAGGGTTGGTGGTTTAAATCCTGCTCTGTCCTAGTTGGTCTGTTATGTCCTTGGAGAAGACACTTCACCCTCCTTGCCTCCAGTGCCACTCACACTGGTGTATGTATGTTTGGCGGTGGTCAGAGGGGCTATTGGCACAAAATGGCTGCCACATAGTATTTGTAGAACTTATTAATCATAAAAGTGAGGCAATGATAAAAATCTAAGGAGTGTATATTTTAACTGGTCTAACAATAGTTGTTTTTAGGCCCTCAGTTTCTCCACATGAGGACTTAATTTCTGAAATGAGTTTGTGTTGTAATGTCTGTGATCACTCTCACTCATACAGGGTCATGTTATAATTAGGTACTGTATATACACAACTGGACATGGTTATAGTTTATTGGATGATTTCTAGCTTGACTTTCAGCAGTTGTTTAAACAATAATATGTTTTATAGCAGGATAGGGAAAGGCTGAAAAGATCCAGGAGTGGAAA
This sequence comes from Siphamia tubifer, assembly GCA_020466265.1. Classification (NCBI taxonomy): domain Eukaryota; kingdom Metazoa; phylum Chordata; class Actinopteri; order Kurtiformes; family Apogonidae; genus Siphamia; species Siphamia tubifer. The sequence continues at coordinate 29,233,393 of CM035797.1, forward strand.
AAGTGAAAAACAATTTCAAATATGGTTGTTCTCATAAGTTTACAAACTCTAGCAGGATGTGTGATTCTTTGCCCATTTTTCATAGAATATGAATGATAATACACAAACTTTTTCTTTCACTTTGTGTCTAGTGGTTTGGTGAAGCCATTCAAATGTGTTTGATCTTTAAAAATAAATTACATCATACTGACAACACAAACTGTCCAAATGACCCTGATCATAAGTTTACATACCCTAGTTCTTCGTCCTCTGTAAAGGCTCCTTTAACATCAGTGACAGATGGAAGTATTTTGTGGTAGTTGTGGATCAGACGCTTTATTTTCTCAGATGGTAAAGCTGTCTATTCTTCTTAGTAAAACACATTCAGTTCATTTCAGATTTTGGATTTTCTTGCATGAACTGTATGTTTGACACCTCCCCAAAGTGGTGGTCAGAAAACTGAGATGGACACTTCTTCACCTTTGTTTTTTTTGTCAACCATCACCCTGGTGGGGACATAGAAATTCTGTTTGTACGTCTGGGAACAACTGTACACTGTACCCTCTTTTGACAGCTTTGATGGAGGATCACCAAATTCACACCACACATGCCTCTTATGAAGGCCTTGCTCAAGTTTGATGATGATTCGTACTTTTTGACACATGTTTTTTGTCATTTATGTGACGGTGGACACAAGGGCTTCAGACCAACAGCAGGATATTTTTCTGCTGGAGGTAATGACAGGTTGACTTGGCCTCATGTTTTGGGTCATTGTCATATTGCAGTATTCATTTAGGGCAGGGGTGCTCAAACCTGGTCCTCAAGGCCTGCATGTTTTAGATGTTTCCCTCTTTTAACACTGTCATTATCAGTCTTCTGCAGAGCTTGATGATAGGCTGATCATTCTAATCAGGTGTGTTAGATGAGGAATACATCTAAAACACAGGTGTCAAACTCCAGTCCTCGGGGGCTGGTGTCCTGCATGTTTTAGATATTTTCCTCTTCCATGTGATTCAGTTTAACCCTTTAACTCCTGAGAACTAACATGATTAAAGTGAGACACAATTGGTAGAAAATCAAAGAACAATACTAACATAAAAAAAAAACAAAATGTAGAAAAATAAACAAAATGAGCAACAAAAACTAATAAATAATTACAAAAATTTGTGGAAAATTTTGAAAAAAAAATTACAAAAGAAGAAAACTAGTATTGAAATTTGATCCCGGTAATTTTAATTTTGCCTTTAAAAAAATGTTTAAATAAAATTAAATAAAAATCTTGCTTTTTGGCACCCTTTCCATGCACAAAACTAAAAGGAAAATAGTTGAATTTTTCTGAATATTTAAACTAAATCATCCATTCAGAATCAACGCTGACACTTAAAGAGTTAATAATCAGCTCCTCATCAGGCTGATAATGATGCAATGGCCTCCAGGTGTAATGCAAGAGGGAAACATCTAAAACATGCAGGACACAGGCCCTCGAGGACCGCACTTTGACACCCTTGATTTAAAACGTGCAGGATAGTGGCCCTCAAGGACCAGGATTGACCACCCCTGAGTTAAGGTATATAAACCTGAGAGCACAACTGTATGTGCAGTTGTTGGGATTTGTTTTTTCTCTTCTAGCTAAGGAGAAAAATATTTTTTAAATCTATTATTATAATAATATAGAATAATATTATAATTAGAATATGCACACCACACTGGCCCAGAGCAGGTTAATTAATTTTTTCTTAGTTTTGGTTTGAAGCAAATATTGTTCACACTGTGCAAAGACATTTTAAGCTCAATTTTACAAATCATTATCTTACTTTAATTTACGCTTCCTGGAATGGATTAATTCCAACATAGTTTAAATGACATAGTTACTTTCTTTCCATCCAATAGTCTGAAATGTTATTCAAGAAATCTCTACAGACGCTTTAAGATTTCAGTGCCAAAAGGTTAAGTAGCAGAAAAAGAGCTCTAATGTGTTAGTCATAATTATAAATGGCAGCTTTCCAACAGTGAGTTCAGACTGCTGAAGCATGCACTTCTGGCTCTTCTGCTTTTCAAATCTTTATTATCTTTAGTCTGCTAATGACTCCCTCTTCTTTTATTATCCTAGAGTATTATTTACTACCTGGTCCACTCTCCTAAACTGACCACCTGGCTGAAGGATGCATCCATCCAGGAGGCGCTGCAGTCCTACACAAAGTGGCACCACATTGAACGTGACCCACAGGTCTTTAGTGTGAAGATCGATGAAGACTATGTGCACTGTCTGCAGGGAGTGACACGAGCCAGCTTCTGCAACGTCTACCTGGAGTGGATCCAATATTGCGCTGGCAAGATGGAGACGGTACATGATTTAAACATTAACATTTTAATCACAGTTTGGAACAGCTGAAAGGCAAAAGTGTTTGCAGATGATGGAAGGCATATAGAGTTTATAGCTAATACTAATTTTCAACTCCAGTCCAAATATACATAATTTAAAAATATTGTACCATATATTAAAAAATATAAAATATACAACTTTTAATATGATTGTATGATACATAAAAATATAATCTAAAATATACATAATTTAAAAGGATTAAAGATATACTGTATATGAATATATAATGCATAACTGTTACATTTAATCTGTGTGTAAATCCAATATTAATACAACCATATTTACAGAACATTTACATTTATGCATTTGGCAGATGTTTTTTTTTTTTTTTTTCCCCAAAGTAACTTACAGAGGAGTTACTCTTTCTCTCTCTCTCTCCAAATTGCTGTACAGAAGAATAATTAAAAACCAAATACAAGAAAAAAATACAAGAATATATTAAACACATATAACAGCTGTACAATTAAAAACAGTGTCGTACAGAAGGATGAAAAGTCCAAAATATTATATATATTCATTTTTGAATTCATATTACTATGATTTGTGCATTTTTCCAGCCTGTAGAAAGCGATGAAGACTCTCCACTGGTCACTCTTTCATATGGTCTGTCTGTCCTGGGAAGAAGATCTCTTGGGACTGCATCACATAACATGTCCAACAGGTAAACTTTCACATAAAGAGTTAAGATAAAATAAGTTTCATTGAAATTAGTTACCAGATTTAATAAAAATGTATATAATTTTATGTTTTATTCATTTCAGTCTATATTTATTCTTGTGATATCAACAGCGTTCAGTCTATAAATTCATACACACACATTAAATCACAGTTATTAGAAATGGCTGCTAAGAAATAACATTACCTATAATTTTATGTACCGGTATGTATTTCAACAGCGGTGGTAACAGCTGGTACCGTATAAGTGGTATTCCTCACTTGTCATTTCCACAGTGTAAGAGTGCCAAAGGTTAATTTTCTCTATAATGTTATCATGAGGGCAACAGAACATTGTAAGACATGTATGACATTTAATTGTATACATTTTCTGAAACACAACATAGGATACTAAACAAATTCCATGTAACTCCATTTTGGTCTATATAGGTAAAATTTGGAAGGGTTAACCAATTATTATGTTGTGAATAAACTTAATAAATATAAGTTTGCAAACATCCAAGAAAGATCCAATAATACCTATTTAAAATGTTTCAACTCTGTTATGTTGCAGCAGTTCATATTTAGCTGTAGTTACACACACTCACCAGTAGATGGCACTGATAACTAAATCTTAGCACCACTTTATTCACACTGATTCCTCTCATGGACTTGCACTGTTTTTATCTTTAGATGCTTTTTTTCAGTATAATTCAATGTTTTCTATCCTTCCTCTATGTTCTTCTCATGTCCCTGTTCTTCATCACATAAAGTCTGGAGTCGTTTCTGTACGGGTTCAACACCCTATTTAAAGGGGACTTCCGCATCGCCACCAAAGATGAGTGGGTCTTTGCTGATTTGGATCTGCTGCAGAAGGTAGTGGCCCCTGCAGTTAGAATGAGCCTCAAACTGCACCAGGTGATTATTTACTTCCTGTTTTTCTATACATCTGCGCCCATATGTTAACCTGACTGTCGCCAGATGGTATTCCCATGAGACCATATGGGACCCTTCCTCAACCAACCCATTTTCAAAGGAGGAGCCTTGTCTAAAGTCCTTGCATGTGATTAGATGAAGAATCTATTGAACTCAAGCCGTGACGCTTTACGTCACACCAGCCACAACACCACCCAGTCATGCGGTAGTCCCATCCAGCAACACTGATTGGCTCCTTCATTTGAAGAAAACCTGAACCTCATGGTTCTCAGATGGTTGCATGAGCGTAGCGAAACACAGCTAGATGACGTGAGTCATGTTACCCATATGTACCCATATGTACCCATTGCACCAACTTTCTTGAGTGATGTATTATATATATATATATAAATTTATTTTTTTATTTTTTTTAATTTAGTTTTTAATCTCATGCAACATTGTTTGGGAGAGATTATTGTAATCAGGGTGTGTGTGTGTGTCTGCAGAGACATATCATGCTATAACTCAATGAATACTTGAGATATCATCATGAAATTACATGGACATGTACATATAGCTAATGCACATCAGATGCAATGATCCATTTAAGTAAAGGTCAACATTGCATTTAGCAGAAAGGTCAAAATCACATTATTGCCTGCACCAAGGAGGTATTATATTTGGGTCTGTTTGTCTGTCTGTCAGCAGGATTACGCAAAAAGTTCTGAACGGATTTTAATGAAAGTTTCAGGAATGATAGATAATGGGTCAAGAAAGAACCCATTAGATTTTGAGCAATGAAGGTCAAAGGTCAAGGTCACACTAAAGGTCAACAGCTAAAACACATCAGTAGTCATATGTCAGGATTCAGACAAGATAGAATCTGGTGGGTTTTTTTTATTCACATCATCTCACCTTCAGACATCAGATGGGTCAACACCTATAGCTCCATCACGTCATGTTTCAACATCATTTGACACCATAATCACACCTTGGCAGGTGTCTGCTGTCTCTGACTACCTTGTTGGCTCTTGCCATAGACACTTGAGATTAGGCATTTTCTGAATACTTGTTTCAATAATTACTTTATGGTTTCAGCTATTTACAATGATTCAATCTGGTATATTATCAGTGAAAATAAGGTTTAAGGAGTTTTATTGTAATGTCAAAGCATGTTAACAGATGAGGTGAAACAAAATTTGTTACTCTGGTCAAGGGAAGCAATAAACCATATAAAAACACATTAAAAAGAAGTTAAGTAAAAAATGGAATATGCATATATAAGTTAAGTAGGAAACAGTATGAAAGACAAAAACACTCAATAGTGTAAGGTAAATTACAAAGAAATGAAATACAATGACACCCCAGCAACATCCAAAAAGAAATGAGACTGTCATCACTTCTTGTGCAATTGATCAATTTGCTACAGATTTATCAGTTAATCAAAAACATTTTTATTAACAATCAAGTAATAGTTTCCTGATGTTTTTTAAAGTTATTTACAGCTTATATTAGTGTTGATATGTCCTTGGCCATATCTGATAACAAATCCAATGACTTTAGGATTAGTTTTATTTGTGATTTCCTTGTTATTTACTGATATTTTACAGACTAATCACTAGTGACGGTAATCTTTGATTTGAAGCCCTAAATCATTAAAAAAAAAAATCCTAAATCAATGGCATTCAATTTCATTAAAATGATTCTGCATTATGTCTTATGTAGGTAAGTTCCAGTAAGTTCTCATAACGGCCATTTGTTTAACTTTTTTCTTTTTCTTTTTTTTTTTTTTACATTTTTCTGTAATCAGATTAAATCCCTTGTGCTGCATGTTCCTTCTTAGGATCACTTCACATGTCTAGAAGAGACCGAGGAGGCATCTATCTTGTACGAGGCCATCACAAACTACCGCGGTAGCCTGGTCATCTGCCATGAGAGTGACCCCGCCTGGCGTAAGGCAGTGCTGTCCAGCCGTGACACTCTGCTCACTCTGCGACACATGATCGATGATGGCACGGACGAGTATAAGATCATCATGTTGTACAAACGTCACCTGAGCTTCAAGGTCATTAAGGTAAAAAAAAAAAAAAGATTTAGGTGGAAGCATAGGCATATGAATGTGTGGCCAGCGTTTTATGTTAAGGGTCAGTGAGGTCAGATAGTGCTGTGTGGTGTTATTTATTTATTCATGTTTTGCATAAACAGGATAAGGAGGTGAATAATTACCATTTTTATTACCTCAAGGTCAGATGTCTTTTGTAGATACATTCTAAAAAATACACTTATTGGCCACTTTATTACAAAATGCGGCTCAACATGTCTAATAAACATCCAGAATGTAATAACTTTTTCCATTTCATTTTGTAATAAACTGCTTCAATGCACTTTGTAATAAATTTTGCTGCATTATGTAATAAGTTTTTCCATTTTGCAGCAGCAGGGCGCTTTGGTGGTGTGGCATTAAAACTCAAGGAGCTGTTTGGGAAACATTCCAAGTGGTTTATGGCTTGGCTGGTAATTAGACATATTAGACATGGACAATTTGAAATTACGACTATATATATTTTGGAAATAGAAATGCGGCAAAATGTATTACAAAATGAGTTGTGAGTTTATTACGAAATGAAATGGAAAAGTTATTACATTTTGGACGTTTATAACAAAATGTGGCAACCTAATAAAGTGGCCAGAGTGTGTAAACACGACTGTAGTTCACCTGCAGCAAGCTTTGGTGTGTTGTGTGTTCAGAGATGCTCTTCTACATACCATGCTTGTTGCCAGGGCTTATTATTATTTAAATTACTTTTGCCTCAGTATCAGCTCAGGCAAGCAATTCTCCTTTTGAATTCTAGCATCAAAAAGGCATTTTCAGTCAGAGAACTAACACTCTATTGATTTTCTGAACAATTCTCAGTAAACCATACAGACAGTTGCACATGAACCGCCCAGTAAACGGCCATAACCATGTCATTTTAAATCATCTATTTTCATCTGGACCCTATCTGCATGCTTCCATGTGACTGGCTTATTAGATATTTGCACCATTTCAGCAGATGTACCTAATAAAACGGCCAGTGAGTGTAAATACAAGATACTCTAAACAGACCTGAAATGTTATTATGTTAGATATTTCAGAATTGTAAGATTAAATGTACATTATTTGTTGATTATGTCACATGTTCTGGTATTCCAGATGTTTTGCCCACTTTGGATTTATTTTAAAATGGATTTTTCTGGCTCTGTCAAATACATAATTATATTTAGAAAGTCATTTTTGGACCATACTCAGTAGCTGAAGTGAAACTGTAATATTAAGCGTTTCCAAAATTTTAGCCTGATAATGTCTGTAATATTAAGTCTGGAACACTTTTGTATTAATAGTGACATGAATTACTCACCTGGAAAAGAGTTCCATGAAAGAAACACATCCTAATAACAACAAATATTTATAAATAAGAGTGGTGACTAGTTGGGATGTTCCTCTCACCTCTGCGTCTGATGTATAATTTTTTAAAGCTTCTTAGTTTGCCTTAAAATGGAACATCGTATCCTCCTTGTACCTTGAAATATTTGATGTATAAATACAGTGTAATTAATAAGTTCCAAGCAATAGTCATGTCAAGACAAGTCATCTTTATTTTCAAGTGTGCAAATATATATATATATATATATATATATATATATATATATATATATATATATACTGTAAACCCAAATAAGTTAGCAAAACTCAAAAAATTTAAGGCAATCGATTGCCTCAATTATTTTACGTTGATGAAACTTTAAAAATGTGTTTTTAAGTTTAAGTAATTTTAAGTTTCCAGAACTTAAAATTTAAATACTTACTAAACTATACTTAAATTAAAACATTACTTAGTAACTTAGCATTCTAAGGTTCTGTCAGTCCTACTGGGAGACTAAGTCGGGTTCAGTGTCTTTGACCATCGACACATGGAGACATGTGGACAGACAGAGAATGTTCTTTTAGATTTTACAAGTCAAACATAATGATTTTTCTGTATTTTAGAACATGATATTCAAATGAACATCATGTTTGTTCATTATATGGAGCTGAATATGGATTAAAGGTACTATTTAAGTATTATAGGCATGCATGATATATATAAGATTGCATAACAGTTTTGATGTGATTTTTAGGACATTGCTGTTGGTTTATGCGTATAGAGGTCTAGGATATAATTAAACTCTTTCTATGTAAGTCTATGAAAGTGTACCAGGTAGAGACATAAAGGAAACAAACTTTTTCAAAGATTCTTCCAGAGAGAAAAACACTGAAAAAGCTTTAATAATCTGCATTTTAAGCTTAGTTTGTTTAACTGTTATCATATAGTCTTTCCACTCTTTTTTCTGCAGATCAATAAGGAGTGTGTGCGAGGCTTGTGGGCAGGACAGCAACAAGAGCTGGTGTTTTTACGAAATCGGAACCCGGAGCGTGGCAGCATCCAGAACTCGAAACAAGCACTGAGGAACATGGTCAACTCATCCTGTGACCAACCACTGGGTTACCCCATGTAAGGGATATTCACAGCTGTCCACCATAGTGTACACAAACAAAACAGATCATGCATTGGATGAAAACTTCAACTGCAGTAAATGATGGGAATATATCAACACACCATTAAAGGTACTTACACTATATGTGTTTTTTGTTAATAAATGTCTTGTTTGTTTGTTTTTTTTTAGGTATGTGTCTCCACTGACTACATCATTTGCAGGAACACACCGTACGCTTCGCAGCATCGGAGGAGGGGCTTTAAGTCTGGACGTCATCCGCTCGTGGCTGTGTTCAAAATGGCTACGGTCAGTGCAAAGAAAGCAAGCTCATCTTATTTCTACTAAACTTCTGACTGTGTTTCTCACCTCAGTCAAACATGCAATGCAGAGTTAATTCCTTCAGGCTCTGCTTCGCTGAAAAACTTCTTCTTTCAAATGAATTTCCTTCACATGCTGAAGATAAAAACAATATTCCCATGGGTTTGTTTCTTGGAACAAACACAAGAATCAGAGGCTTCTTTACTGGGATTCGCATCTTCTGCCCGGTCGCTTTGCATAAGAGCCCCCACGCTGATTTATTTGACATTATTAAAAGTGTACCTTTTAAATCTTTCATGCTTCTTAGCGTCATCTGGCATCAGAGGCTGCAGGCACTCCAAATCTCAAAATATATCTGGGTTGAAAAGATAAGATACATGCGGGAGGGGAACACTTTTGTGAAGTACTTTACAAACTATGGCAGTCATTTAAAAGCAGAATATGGAGAGGAGAAGTCACGCCCTTCTACTGAGCTCGCAAAAAATTTGAATGGGAGTGAATGGAGTGAGTCAAGCTAAATTGTCATTCCATTTAACAAGTGCTCTGAAATTCATCACATGATAGCAGTTAATAAGAAATATTTGATGGGGCATAGACAAGACCACCTGTTTTTGATGTGAAACAAATGTGACATTTTATGTGGCTTTAGTAAGAGACTATAATGTGACGTCACACTCCACTTAGCTGTGGTGTCACATATGCGCCAGGCGTGTAGTCCAAATTATTAACGGGTTTTACTCGCAAATGAATCAGCTGTTGGTTAACAGAAACAGTTGAAACGCACATCAATAATTATCATTTATTATGAGGTACAACATGTGTGTGTGATTCAGGTCACATGACAAACCAGATACTATTTAAGCATTTTATTTCTCATTGAATAACATTCATTGATTTTCAAATCTCAGGCCTCATGAGCCTCCCGGAAGGGGCGGAGACTTAAGATCCCCATTAGCAAAAATGTTTTCAGCCCATAATTTAAAGTTACGGATGTTCGTTAAAGCTCCTACTGTAACTCCTTCTTTGTTATCTCACTGTGCTTACCTATATAGTTTAGAATTTGTAGACATTGAAAAATAACTGGCAAAGATGAATATAATATAATATAATATAATATAATATAATATAATATAATATAATATAATATAATATAATATAATATAATATAATATAATATGAAATGTCCATATTTCCTTATCTGCTCCTGTTTTACTGATAAAATGCTAACTTAATCAACTTTTGTAGTTATATCTGTCTTCATATCACTTTCTGCTCATTTCTTTTTTCTTCTTCACCTTCAGTTTTCATGTGAGATTACAGTAATTTATGGAAGTTGGCTGATTTGTCAAATCGTATATCCAGTATGTGATAAATCCATGCAGATTCTGTGTAAATTTCAGTGTAATGCTCCAGCTGCCTGCTGAGCGAATGGCTCTGGGTGGATTTACAGATATTGACTGAATGGAAGTCAGTGATGGGGACTTGTCCACTGTCTTAATGTAGTTTTAAACACAAGCACAGGGACAGTGGGAGTGCTCACTTGAGAAAAAAGCGAGGGCTGAATTGCAGACTGGGACGGCAGCCAAAAGCTTTGACTTTCTCCTGCTGCACCAGTGTTACTCCTTCTCTCTTCTATCCCCTCTTTCCTTTCTTTGTTGGGTTCTGCATCCTCCTCTTTATCCTTGTCTCTGTCTATTTGTCTGTCCTTTCTCAATCACTGCTTTCTTTGAAATATTGCCCATGGCGTAGCGTATTGTATATGTTTTGCATTAACCTCCACAGGTCAGCTAATGCGGTGTGGGCGTTTGTGCTTAAATGGGTGTGTGTCTTTGTGTCTGTGTTGCTTTCTGTTAAGCTTCTTAAAGGCTCAGTTTTCCTTTCAGATTAGATTAGATTGTTAATCCTGTTTCATTCGGCCTCAAGTTAAAGGTGTTGTCTTAATTTCACTAAGTAGCCACAGAGCCAAGGAGACGAACTGTGCCTTTTCAGCCAGAACACATTTAACTAATTTAAGAGGAAGAGTGTACTGGTGTGTGTCATGCTTTTATAGTTATGTAACTGCTCTCTCTGAGTGTGTGTGTGTGTGTGTGTGTGTGTGTATGTGTGTATGTGTGTTAACCAGCTGGAAGAGTCAAGGTTTGCTAAATTTTTGATAGTCTTCTGCTGGTTTGTGTCTCACATGGATGTGGACATGAATAAGTAAATCTGAGCTCTTATGTGTGTGTGTGTGTGTGTGTTTGTTGTGCAGGGTGCGTAAGGACAACCTGACCAGCTGTAACAGCGGCGTGAACATGGAGGATGTGGACTGTGGTGTTGGTGGGTCATCCTCCCTCAGCCACAACCGCCCCTCCTCCGTCACCTCCAACAGCCTGAGTGTGTACCAGCACCGAGCTCGGACGACGCACAGCCACCGACACCACAACACAAGTACGTACACACACACACACACACACACAGCTGGATTTCCACCTAAAACAACACCATGACATTAGTTCCCAGTCCAAACACTGAGTGAGCTTTATAAACAGGAAATAACAGTGTTACACAGTTTAAAGTGATGCTGATGAAGGTGTTTTAGTTTTTATTTGTGTGTTTTCTTATTTAAATTGTTCAAGTTAATTCCAGTTAGTTTCTCTCCTTTAGGATATTTTAAATTGAATAGCATGTTTGTTGCACATTTTAAATGTATAGTTTTTTTTACTGTGATTTTTTTTTTTTTGTGAGATTTGTTCACTGATCTGATATATGAAAATAAACTAGTGTCAAAATCAACTAATTTAGAAAAAAGAAAAAGCCACAAGTAAAACTACTGGAACCAAATTACAATTTTATTTATTTATTTGTACTTCATTTTAGTTTATTTTAACTAAGTTAAGTTATTATTTTGAAGAATAGAGAATAGAGAATAGAGACTTAGTTACTATTACTATGTAAATGAAAAACTGTAAACTTGAAAAGAGATGATTCATCTCAGTGGGACAAACCTGAATAAATAAAATAAAAAAATAAAACTATTATTGATAGATAGGAAACCTGGCATGAGCTTTGAACTGGCATCATAAATCTTAAATGACCATAGCCTAAATAAGAGTGGTGATACGCACTCAGTTATTATTAATGACAGATGGGAAACTACATGACCTTTGACCTTGAGGGATCTTGAAAGGTCAAACCCATAGTTTTATGTTTTGAGAGGGAGATGTCCATGAAAAGCTAAAATGTTTGCTAGGGTTAAGAGTTTTTTTTTGTGCCTGGCACCACTAAACATCCAGTCTACTGTACATCTGTGCATCTATCTATTTTATTTTTTGTGTGTTCAGCGAGGAGAGAGTACCGCAGCCGGTCAGTGCAGCCTCAAAGTCAGCGTCCTCCAGTCAGCAGCCAATCAGGACCCATCCTGGACTCAGGCTCCACCCATGGGCTGGTCCAGCGTCTGTCCAACAGCCAGCTGTCCTTTAACACATCCATAGCCTCAATATTCTCACAGGTATATAAAAAAAAAAAAGTCACCATTAGATTTCTTTTGCCTCTGCATTTTCCTCCTTTGGTGAACTCTCCTGTCTTGAACTTGTCTGTCCTCAGGTCCCTCGTCTCTCGGGAGCCGGCGGGATCAGTTCACAACTGCAAGCGGCGCAGCATCAGCAGCGTTCTAGCCAGGTACAAAAACCTCAATTAGTTTACATGCTATTTATGCAGATGCCTGGTTTGTCATGTTTGATATGTTATATAATATACATTCATTTCATTTGACTGCAATGATCTTGCATAATCATGATAATCATCTTAATTCATTAATAGAAATGTTAGATTTTATAATGATTTCTCCAAAATTTTCCTTTATTTGAGATTCATGTGATGCACTTTCGGTGACATTATTCCATTATTCCAAGGTGCTTTACTTTTTTTAGTTTTCTTAGTACTTCTCAGCATCAATTATTTGTATGGGTGCTTCTACCAAACTCGTATCTAAAAACAGGACATGGGGGCTAAAACCAACCGGATGCAGACTAATGTTATGAAGCAAGTTTGGAAGCACTTTGGGTCTATTTTAAAAATATATATACTGTATTTTGTGAGATAAAAAATAAACAGTTTTCCAGATAAAACACATTTTTCCTTTTTTTTTTTTGGCAGAAAAATCTACACGTAACATTTTAAAAAGGCCACAAAAATTATACACTACTACTTTTTTTCAAATATATATTTATTCTCTCACGGGTACATTTTGGGAATCAAACTTATTATGCAAGGTAGAGTGTTTCACAAACATGATTGCTGTTTATTTATGATGTATTTATATGATTATATGTGTGTTTAACTGACCAGGTTCTGCATGTAACATGAGTGGAAATAATGAGTTACAACGTGGATTGAGACGGTCAATTCATGAATAACATGCATTTGAAAAACACTAGGATCCTCAAATTTAACACAATGTCTTTGATAGACCATGTATAGTCATATATTCCAGATCAAATGCACTGATACCAACGTAGTCTTTCCTGTTAACAATTTTGATCATATTTTTGGCTGCAATATTGTATTAAAAATTGATAAATTGTATTTTTTTGCATTTACCTGGGGGCTGGGGTCATCATTAGATCAATCATTGGGGAAAATGTTTCTAAATGTCTTTATTATTGGGTGTAAAAAGCTGGAGAAGTGACGGGTGTCAAAATGAACCCAGTTTCATAGAAGAACCAATATATTGTGTAAGAACAGTGTTTACTAGGGGTGGTCAGAATTGTTTTATTTTACGTTTTTTTAATTGATTTATTTTTTTGTTCAAAAATCGACAAAAAAAGACTTGTGTTGTCTTCATCCCAGGTGTCATCGTCTTCGTCTACTCTCAGCCTGCTTTTTGGGAAGCGTAGTTTCTCCAGTGGTTTAGTTATCTCTGGGCTGTCTGCTGCCGAGGGGGGAAATACCACCGACACGCAGTCATCGTCCAGCGTCAACATTGCCATGGGACCGTCACACAGGTCCAGCAGCAGGGCCACACAGGTAGGAAAGATCCTCACAGGGAGTTCACCAACGGAAACGCTTCAGTTTAGCTTTAATAAAGTAGGTCTATATTCAGGGTTCCTGCGGATCCTTGAAAAGTCTTAAAAGGCATTGAATTAATTGTTCTAAAAATAAGGATTTAATTAGCATTAAAATGTCTTAAGTCAAATTTTCAAAAGTCTTAAAAATTTGGACACATGAGTAAGATTAATGTTAGTTTGAAATCAGTATTTGCTAACATTTAGGCTGTCTATATTACAAAAGTAATGTAGGGTGAGAAGAAAATGAGGGCGCATCATTCTGTGGGTGTAGTATTCCTTTAACTATACTTAGTTTTTTTGCAAGTGTATGTTTATATGGTGTGTGTGTGTGTGTGTTGTATATTCAAAATTTCAAAGTTATGCTTCTTGATGCAAATGGTTTATGAATGTAGCAGCAACTGGACCAAGAAGTCATGTTCTATTTAAAATAAACAGATAATTCATCTGGTGTTTTTTTTTTTCCATTTTCAATTTTGGGTCATTGTCGGCTTGGTCTTAAATTTAATTTCAAACGGCATTTAAAAAAAAGTCTTGAATTGAACTTGCCCTGAGCTGTAGGAACCCTGATATTACACTGTATAAAAATGGCCGTAGAATAAACACCAAAAATTTGTAAAATTGCAACATAAAACAAGTGTAAATGAAAATACAATATAAAGTTGTATATTTGAAAATATTTTTATGGTCGCGATTAAATCAAACACAGCTGTAGTTTTTACAGGAAGAGTATGTGAACAAAAGCAGATTTAAACTGTATGTAGAAACTATGTATTTCTATTGTTTTTAGAAAATATGTTTATGGTTTGTTGTGCTTTTTTTACTGAATTTTTCTAGTAACTACCAGCTGCCAGTTTTGTTTATTTGTTTGTTTGCTTTTTTTTTTTTTTTTTTTTTTAAAGTTTACAAATGCTGTTTTGGTTCAGGAGCATTTTAGTACCTTAGAAAAGACAGCCAAAGTCAAGGGGGTTTATGATGAAAGTCCACTCATGCTTAGGGTAAACCAAAAGCAGCTGTTGGACCTGTAAGAAGTGCAACTTAGTTTGAAATAATATGAGATCATTTGTTATAAAAATGTGTGGAAATATATGACATACTATTCTCAGGCGCTTCATTGCCAAATGTTGGTCTTAATGCATAATGAATAAAAAAAAAAAGTACTGTATTTAATTGAGTTATTGTACAATGTACTTTTTTTCTACAAGAGTATTTTCCAAAGACCAACCCTTGGATGCATGACTTACCAATACCTACATTGTTCCATGAGTGGGGTCAAAGGTGGCCCCAATTAAAAGCGTTATTTAGAAAAATGAATGAATACACCGATTCATGAATAAACAAGACAACAGCTGTAGAATAACCATCCACTGTAGTCACCAGTATGCATCAAATGGTTAATTCAGCCAATATTTTGGCTACTAGTGTTAACCATTGAATCATCTTGTGATGTGGGTTAAGTCCAAACTTCTTTGTTAATGTCAGAATGGTGTGTGATTTTGTGAAATTAAGATTTGTACATAGAAATGTATAAGTAAAAGCATATGTATATTTTTCTAACCCACCCTCCCACTCTTCCTGTTTGTCAGTGGACATCAGAACCATATGAGAGCATAGACGCTTCCTACTCGAACACCGCAGCTGGTCCGAAGGACGGCACGCAGTCATCTGACCGAGGCTACGGCCAGGGATTAGACAAGACAGAGGAAGAATCAGAGTCTGCCTCAACAGCCCGGGAGGCTCCGGATCAAAAGACTGTCTGAGAGAGAACACACACACAAACACAAACACACACATACATACACACACACACACATACATACATACCAACATACATACATTCCAACACACACACACACGAGTGCCCATACTAATGCCTATTAACAGAGAGGACTGTATGAAAAGGTAGACAAAGACACAGCCACATATATACATAAAGACGATTGTATGAGGGCACCCATGCACACAGACCTGCCTCCTCTCCTGTCCTCAGCATGTGGTCTCACCCTGTTGTCTGAATGTAGAGTCTGAAAACAGGATTTTGGATCCGGATGATGAAATAAAGATGTTTTTAAGTGAGGCTGAGCCTGTCTTTGATTGTTGACTTAAGGTCGACATGCTGTGACATTTTTTGTGGTTTTTTTTTGACAATTTTCATCTTGTTATGACATAGAAAACATCCTGTGTGGTTTTATGCTCCACAGTCACGTTCTTTAAGTCACAGTCAGATCTGGGATCATCTAGTTTAATGGTCTGCTGTGGTCTTTTAGTGCAGATGAGCTCTACCACTGGATTCTTTATTTGTAAGAATGTACTATGATTTTGTAAATCTTAAAGTTTTCACTATCTCTGACAGACTTATTTTGTTTTTCAGTCAAATGACAGCGTCCTTCACTTTCATTGAATCCACTTGGGACCATAATTCCAATTCCTTTTAGCGCCATCTCCATAGATCAGTGGTTCTCAATCTTTTTCTGTCAGAGCTGACCCACAGCCCCCCCACCCCCACCCCCCCAGGGCTCCTCAACCCCAACAATATTGCAACAGTAGTACACTTATACTTTTATTTAAAGAAACATCAATATTGTAACAATACTTTTTGCTTTTGCTTGAATAATTTGTTGTGCAAATAAAAAAAAAAGTACTTAGGTTTTTGCATAAACAAAATCAAAAATATTTTTCGAAATTAAAATAGGAATCATCACATGTATCAGGCGTGTAGTCCAAATTATTAACAGGTTTTAGTCACAAATGAATCAGCCATTGGTTAACAGAAACAGTTGAAACACACATCAATAATTATCATTTATCATGAGGTACAACATGTGTGTGATTCAGAGCACATGACAAACCAGATACGATTTTAGCATTTTATTTCCCATTGAATAACATTCATTAATTTTCATGCCTCACGAGCCTCCTGGAAGGGGCGGAGACTTAAGATCTCTGTGCGATTAGTTTTTTTTTTTTATTAATAAGTACTTCGAATAGGACAAGTGCTATGCATTGACCTATTACTCCACGTTTACGTAAATAGCGATTTTTTTACGTGTGTTTTATGGTGAAAATTACCATTATACATTGCGACAATGACAAACTTTATATAATACAACAGTTATCACAACTTAAAACAGTTAATTACGGCGAAAATAATACATTTGTGTACTTCCTTCGTAGATGCCGCCATTTTTAAAAGGATATGCATTGTATTTTGGGAAATTTCTAGTACCCCTACGTTTGGAGTCTGCCTCTGGAAAATCTCTGTTTAAAGGGGTATAAAGCCCTTCTCTTTACCCCTACCCCCCTGCACCCTTACCCCTATACGTGGACGCACAAAGCTGTAAAATGAGAATCAGCCTTAGTGTACACAGTAAATTTTGCAGTGTTAAATCAACACTTAGAGAGTTAATTTGGAGACAATGGGACCAAATACACTCTAGAAGGAGTTAAATAAACTCTCTAAGTGTTGATTTAACACTGCAAAATTTACTGTGTATGACCCAAGCATGAAAGGGAAGTTGTTGTTTAAAATATTTTTTCCCCTGTCTTTTTAATAAAAGCATGTATTTTAAAAAAAATCTAGATGTCAAAAAGTATTTGCGGCTCCCAGTGTTAAAACTGGATTCAAATTCGGTGTTAAAGATTGCCGGCCCCTGTCATAGGCAGAAGTTGTAAGTAGTCTATTAGATGTCACTATTACTACACACACACTGAACATGGACTTCACAGAGACTAATGCAGATTCTTGTGCCTTGTCCAAGTAGAATACCTCTGTTATGTTTTATAACAAGATAGAAACCATGATATTTTACTTGGAAATGAAGCGGCGTCATATTAATAGGCTGTCACACACACACACACACAAAAAAAAATACTAGTTATGCTTCACATTTTCCACAATAATTCCTTTTTATGTGAGCTCAGCCTGCTACCATGAGACATTTTTACCTCCAGTGAACCTTCTTACCTCCTCACTTCAAAACAGCAAGTGGAAATATGGACTAAATCAACTCCTGATATACATTTTGTTCTTGTTTCAACAGTTTACGTACCTTTACTTTTCAGTCATAAATCATTATATTCTGGTCCTTAATGGTCTTTAAAAAAATAGCAGGACTATAAGCATTTTCTGATTTACACTCTATTACACCTTAGTAAAGAAATAAAAAAAAAAATGATTTAATTCACTATAAAAATACATACAAGGTCTACTAAATGAAAAAAAGACACAGTCACATTTGGGAAAAATCTATTAAGTATTTATTGTAAGTTGTTACATTTAGATTTCTTTCTCTAGCAGCACTATTTAAATTACAGATATTCAAGGGCAGTTACCATAGATTGGAGTTTCCTCTTTAATGCAAGATGTCGTTGTGTAAACAAAGACAGAGACAGAGAAATGTACCACAACTGAACACCCTTTTAACGTAAAGGTTCGTTCATATGACGTTAAACGGCTGATGAACAACAATGTTGTGTCTTGAGAAAGAAAAGAGAAACAATGGCTGAAAATACACCCCCTGTTAAAATAAATTAAAACAGTACAAAACAAATTAAAAAATAGTGAATATTTTCTTTTTTGTGACACACAGTTACAGTTTCAGTTGAATCTCATGTGTCAGCATTTGCCGCACATCAGTCAGCTTCAAAAAGTTCAGTCTTCAGTTCGTTGGTTATAATTTACGATGATAAATTAGATTAAATGTCGATGATTCAGGAAGATGACAGCAAAGTGAAAAGACAGAACAAGTAATAACAAAAACAAAGTGATGCCAACGACTTATCCAACCCTTTTATGTGAAAACAAAAATGAAAGTAGAATTTTGGCACATTCTATCCACCAAAGACACTGGGTTATTTTATTTTTTATTTTTTGTACTTGGGTTTGTTGACCATTGTGTCGGGCAAATTCAACATTTCTTTTTTTTTTTTTTTTTTTTTTTTTAAATTTCATATATCTCTACAGGTGACAGAAGTTTTTCTCTTAGTAACAACTCTCCACACTGATCACATTGGAGCCACATTCTTACACATCTTACAACATTTGTTTAAGAAGAAAAAAAAATTGTCTTCCAAATTTCCTAAACAAGAAATGGGCTGTAATTTTTATTTTTTTTTTCCCATTGATTTTAGTTAATTCTAGTGTCCTGTCGTGTGTGTCGTACTTTCATGCAGAGAATTGCCACTAACAATATAATTACACATTTCTCCAACAATGTACAAACTCCCCAATGCCAAGTGCTGTTAATAATTGTACCAGTTCTGCCTTTAAGTACAGATTTAGATCCCTGTTGAGTGAAATATCATCCCAGAGACCAGGCTGCTCTACACAACAATAAAGGATGATATTTCATCATGGCTGGACTAATAAGCTATAAAAGTCTTCAATGCTACAGTTAAGGGATTCCTACATCTCCGGTCGCTTCAGACCGTGAGTGCTGATCAAGAATCACTGATTAGTTTACTTTGATAAAATTCAAAGTCACCGTGTAAAGCAGTCAGATCCTTGAACAGCACCACCTTGAAGAGTAGGAACACAGTGCTCTGAGATGTGTGAGGAAGTTGCAGAATGAACACGCGCTTTCTGACTGCTGTTTGAGGCTCAGCTATCATTGGTCAGTGGTTAGAATCTGAATCTAAGAGGGTTAGGGGTTCTGCATCACCCTCAGTTGCAGTTAGACGGAGCGCTGCAAGAAAGATACATTTCACTCCCAAGAAATATATATATATATATATATATCTATATATATATATATATATGTATATATTTATATATATGTTGTTTTTTTCAGTAGCCGTCACTTGCCTTGGTGGAAATAAAACAGTCAGGATCTCATTCACCATCTATAAACAACCAGTGTTAGAGATGCACCCAACTGACCAATCTAGTGAACAAGCACTGACCTGGTAATTGTTCTGCAAGTCATGCATGTGGAAACAATCAACCGTAGTCTATATTTGTTAATAAAAAGAGGGCCATTTAATCATTCTGGCAATTCATGAGACACTCAAAACAAGAATTAAGTACTGTCAATATTCGTGAAACATACTGTGAAAAATATGAACCTCTGAAAAGAGTTTCTGATGTTTTTAATTGTCTGCATACTGCAGTACTTTAATACATACTCATACAGTATCGTTTATAGCAAATAACTGAATTATTTCATTTATTTAGCAAAAAGCATGCTGAATAGAAAAAACGTCACTTCTGAATTGCTCAAGTGACAGGAAAATTCTTTTAGTTTTCACCTGCGGATCATCTCTTGACTGTTATCTATCTACAAAGGCATGACAAAAACCAAGAGGCTTAGGCATCTAAATCAATAAAGAGAAAAGTGATTGCCTAAAACTGGTGAACAAGTTGAAAACCAATTTCCAACCAAACCAGCTTCCCAAAGTACCACAAAACACCCCCCGGAAGAGGTGCAAAAATAGGGTGTCTGAAAAACAAACGTGTGATTTTTTTTTTTTTTTTTCTGTAAAAAGGGGCCGCCTCTGCTCCAAACTGCTATTAACAGTGTTGTTTGTGTGATGACACTGAGAGGACGTGAAAACCCAAGAGAAGTGGGACAGACAGATAAAGAGAAAACTTGAGGTCTGTTGTGAAGTGTAAAGAGGCACCAAGTCCAACTGAGGGAACACACTAATGTCAAACCATCGGCCAATAAAACCCGTCTTCCTTTAAGCCATGATGCAATGTGAGAAACTGTGTGAAAAATCCTATACATTAACTGTTATTTTCATTTCCATCTCAGCTCTGGATTTAAAACATCTGTACAAATAAAGAGCTTAAAAAAAAAAAAAAAAAAAAAACCTTACAGACCTCAATCAAAACTCAGCCCCAAAACCTAAAAGTGCCTCATGAGCTCAGTTATATGGTCTGATTTTTTTTTTTTTAAATCTTTTTTTGTTATTTTGACTTTTCTTACATCCTGCATCAGTGGACAATTAAAAAAAAAAATAGGAAAACCCACTTCTGCTGACGTGTCCCAAATCAACGCTACTGTATTAACACAGTGATAGTCTGAGTGGATGTGGCTACAAAAAGAATATTGAGAATGTCGAAGAGTAGAAAAATAAGATGCTGTTGTTTGCAGACGACACCGGGCTGCACTCATTTCTTTATAAATTCACGACAGCTGTGCATTGCCTAGCAAAAAAAGATCATCATGATAACATGTAAATCATTTCATGGCATGTGGAGTTTTTTTTTTTGTTTTTTTTTGTTTTAATTTCACTGACAGCTTTAAGAATGTGACGTACAGATCGACAGTGCACAATCTCAAAGGCAGAGAACATTAATATCTTAGCTTGTTTCCAGGTTTGCTCCAACTCAGCCCTTCAGACCACATAAAAATGACAAAATGTTACAGTGGAAAAAACCCACAAACATAAAGTACCGTATTTACCTCACAGGTCTGGGCTGGATAACATTAATTGTCAAAGGAAGCCATGTTGTGGCTTATAAAATAAAGTTTCTTCGTCCCTCAGTTAAGAAATACTGCACAGGGTTAGCTACTGGTGTTGTAGCCTGAGTAATGAGTTTTTTTTTTTTTTCCTGTTAGTCAGTTTGTCCACTTTTTCGTCAGTCACCTTAAGTTCCAGTCGTTTGTATCATCTCACCAAGACTCCAGCACACAGCCACATAATGTCAGACAACACATTTATTTGTTTTCAGCAATATTTGTCTTTTTTTTTTTTTATCATCACGAAGGCATATACTATTTTCTCTGTATATTATGTGTTATATATTTTTATATTTATATATATATATATATCTATATATATTTATATATAATATCCATATAGAAACAAAAATAAGCGTACATTTTTGCTGAATAGGATTGAAGAATATCAGCAAAGGGCAATGTAAACCATGGTCCATCTAGAACAAGTGAAAGGTACGGTAGCTCGCCCTTTCCCAACTCACCCACAGTAACAGATTTGCATAGGCAAAAATGGGATTAGCCCTTAGACAGTGGATTTCCTGAATTCTTTATAGAGATGCAAAATCTATTTCAGCTCAACACAATTAAAAACAAACATACATACAAACAAAAAATATAATATCAACTAGGCCCAGCTCTCTTTAACCCCTCTGGTCATATACATAGTCATTTTTCTGTGCACATTTTTGTTTACAGTGTTAGGCTTCAAGTAGATCTAAAAACAACTTGTACATTGACAACTAGATGTGAAATAAATTAACCAACATGAGAGGTAGTGAAAAGCCTACAGAGACGTTTGTTGTTAAAAAAAATTATATATATATATATATATATATATATATATATATACAGTATATATATATATATATATATATATATATATATATAGGAAAAAATAAACGTGTCAGCAAGGCCAAAACTTCGCAAACCTCCTTCTTCCCATCAGGACACTTCAGCTCTCAACCTTTTTTTAAGTCAATAAAACCACAGCCACGTCTGAAAATCCCACTCATTGGAAACCCATGGAAATTTAAACATAAAAATCTAACCTAAGCGATGACACTGCATCACTTCACATCATCCTCATTGCTTGTAAAGTCCTCATTTAAAATGCAGTTATTAAAAATAAACAAGCATGTATTTTTCCCCACTGTGTAAAAGTCACAATACATTAAGAGGAAAGAACATGAGCAGAAAACCCAGGTTTCTGCTGTCTCTCTCCTCTCTGTAAAACACTCCCAGTTTTGAACTCATGACTGTCCGTTAGCACTGGTCAGACTTGGGCCAGAGTTAAAGCTGCTGGCTGCTCTGCTAACGCTGGGGACAGTTAGCTACCCATGGTTATGAGTATTTAGTAAGGTACACACATCTCACAATTTATAAATGTAAACTTGGTTTAATTGCACCATGATTTCATTATCTGGTTCTTGGTGAAACATTCTCATGTTATTAACTGTATAGACTCAGCAACAAGGAAACAAAGCTGAACTGTGCAGAAGAAGGATTTGCTTGTGAGTGACGGGCATTTTGCCTAACGAGTCAAAAAGTTACACACGTCTCACTCTAAGAACAAGATGTTTCCCAGGAAAGAAAACTGTTCCAAGGAGAAAGCATGAAGAGAGATCCTTCGTTATCAGAATTTATTCATTAGGCTTTAGACTCCTGCTTCTGAACTGGGCGCATGCATGCACAGCTCTTTATTAAAGAAGCTAAGCAATCAATCAAGCCCTTATGGATATTAATGTAGTCTGCACGTGAGTACTGTATTGCCAAAGGTTAAATGACTAAATATAGGATACTTTCAATAAGGAACATTGCAGTTATTGGATGACTGGTTTAAAGTTGCCTTCATGACTTTACAAAGTCTGATTTATTAATTCATAATCAATAGGATAGAAAACTTTAGCAGAAAAGTTTTGAACTGGCAGCAGTGTCTACTTAGCATTATTAGCCATTAACTAAATCAAAAACCGGGCTTTTAAGTCTAAGACTTAAAAGACACAAAGACTTTGCCATTTAATAGCAGTAAAAAAACCAAACATTTTAGGCCATTTTTTCTTCTTTCCAATGAAAATATCTGGTATCTAATTTAGTATCATGAATAAAATCTAAAATGCTAATTAGAAACTGCCAGCTCCTTAGAAAAAGATGCAACTATCCTGAAAGTTGGTGTGGTTAGTAAATTCTAAATTCACGTTCTGGCAATCCAAAACCAATGCAAAACTTCAAAGAGACTCCAATCTATTATTACTAACTAGATCCAAACACACTTCAATAGTCTGCTAGGCTTTCTGCTCGTCATTTTCTAAATCTAATCTTGACCGTACTTGGCACGTGAACTTCAGGTAGTTAAAGGACATGGCAACATGGATGCCTCTGGTTATCACTGAAGAGTGGCACTGTTTCATTGACACTTTAAGACTGCACTAACCATCAAAACTAGAGGCTCGCTATCCATCATGTAACGTGATGAATATGTTTGGAGGCCCAGTTAATTCAAGAAAATAGCATATACTGCACTCATGCACTTTCTACTGAACATCCACAGGCCAGGAACAAAGTTCATGTTCTAATGTTCACATCATCAAAAAACAAAATGTCCTTTTAATACTAAAAATGTTAATGGGACATTTGGCAAGACCCCCTTATTATTATTTTTTTTTTCAAATTTTTTTTATTTTTCTGTTAAGTGTGTAACTGTACCATACACACATATAACTATTATCATAGCATGCTGGCAAATTCAGATTAGAAAAACAAACCAGAGTCTGTGAGGGCTGGCTGTAGGATGAAAGGTTAGCATGGCGAGCACAAGCATGCTAACTGCTTGCCTACTGCATGCTGAAACCTAGTTAGACTTGTACAAAAAGACTAACATGTTATGACTACAAACTTCGCAGCTAGTCCATTAGCATGTTAGCTTTAATATACCAACCCTCTTCACTAGCTCTGGCAAAAGTGAGTGTCTTGAACAGGCAGTGGCTAACTGGACTACCGTACACTCTTCCAGCTTTATCTGCCGGCAAAACAGACAATGCACCGAAATGACCCAACAGCCTATTGACAAGTCACATCAAATATCTCAACACAACATGTCTGACATCATGTTTGGCACCTGGTTCACACATCTGCAGAGTCATATACGACATCCACATCAGCAATACCTACAGCATCTAAAGCTAAAAGCCTTACAAGACAAAAGCCAGGGCTGAAAACCCTTTCAGATGCTCTTCAAGCAGAACCAGCTGTCTTCAACGCCCAGCATTTCATTCCTAAAATACTAAAATGTAAACTCATCTTTTCTGCTCAATAATTTCAAAATGCATTCCACTATTTGGAGTCAATGTGGGGTTTGTTATATTTTCTCCAGCGGTGTGTTTTTTTTTTTAATAACCCCACATTGGGCACCTGTGCTTGTCAGGCTGTGATGGTCTGAGTTGGAGGAGGAAGAGGAGGAGGTGAGGGGGGGAAAGATGGGAGGTAGGGATCATTGGACAAACTGTGGTTGCTTTCCAGAAAAAACTCTAGCAGCTGTTGTGCTGCCTTTTCCTACATGTAAAGGCATTGTGATTTTCTCAGTGGAGTTTTTTTTTTTTTTTAATTCATGAGTAATACTACTACTACTACTAATAATAATATTATTAATAATAATAATCATGATAATAATAATATTTATAATAATGATAATAATAATGATATTAATAATAATAATAATAATAATAATAATAATAAATGTAGCTGCCCAACCACAATTCTAGCCCTTACTTCTCCCGGTTAAAGAATCCTAAAGAAGGAAAAGTGCTTGGACGGATGGACAGATGGATGGATAGACAGGTGGACAGGTGGAAGAATGGATGGGTAGGTGCTGCTGCTGCCTTAGTTGCAGAAGCCCTCAAATCTCCTCAATATAACAACTGAGCTAAGCTTAAAATTGGCAGAAGTGTACTTTTTCCCTTCGCTGAACATTAACAGCCAGACACAGAGACAGGTCCCCTGTCGTAATACTGTACATCCCAAATTCAAAAACTGTTGCAGTCCACGGCTAACATTGTCAAGTTACTGTAGAGAGAGAGAGTTACATGCAGAGCCAGTGCTTTTACTGGTTAAACAACTTCCACCATGACCTATGTTTGGACTGTAAAGAAATGACAAGTTTAAATGAAATATATTTTTTTAGAATGGGACGGGAATAGGAAAAAACAATAAGAATGAAACAGGTAAGGTAGAGAGGGTAACTAAGTAGAAACAATAAGGTCTAAATATTACAGTACAGAAAGAGTTGGCTTATCCTTTTTCTCTCTCTCTCTCTCTTTCTCTCTCTCTCTCTCTCTCTCTCTCCTTTTCTGACTCCTTGTTCACAGTTAACCAACTGCTAGCCATCTGGTTGGCCACAAGTGTTGACCAGCGGATTGGTCAGTCAACTGAAACAAACAGCACAGACTTCTAGCAAAACAATCACTGGCCAGAATTAATGGCCATAAATTGACCAATAACCAACCAGCAAAGGCCGACCTGGCTCCAGTGGAGAACTGGATATAAATTGCTTAAAAAATATAAATAAAAAAATCAACCAGCTATCTTGGATGTCATTCAGTCTTTTCCATCAAAAAAGAGGGAGAGATTTTCCAAACCCTACTTCTGGCACCATAGTAGTATTTGAAGTTAAAGTAGTAGTCTCGTTGGTGTACGATGGTAATGAGGAAGGGCGGGGGCTCGGGGCCTATGGGTCGAGGCAGGTGCGCCTCCTGTTGGCCAGGAGGTCTCTGTAAACGGAGGAGTTGAGGAAACGGGGGAAGGAGTCACGGTGCATCAGGGTGTAGATCTGGAGCTGGGCCTCCTCATACATCAGGTTGCTGGGCTCCGCCAGGGTCTGGTTTATACCTTCTCTGACCCGCGAGTCCAAACTCACCTGGAAAACAGATTTCATTTAGTTATTTTTAAATACGTTGGATGTTAATTCTGCTGCTTGGAGTCTAAAACAAAACTATCTCTATCTCTGTCCACAATCTGTTCAAAGTTCAGAGTCTGCGCACATTCAACATGTCCGTTGTGTCTTCGTTTTCCCCATTGAATACTTTTTCAAGTTGTTCTCAAAGAACGAATGAGGTGGAAGTGAAGCCATTTTGCCGTAAGTGGGGAGCAAAACAGTCTGTTAACCATAAAACTATATGCTGTTTTACAGTCTTTGTAACAAACCTTTACATTCTTAGTTCATAAATTCAGTTCACACTAGGTCAACATATTTAGCCACTAAACCCCGCCCATAATTTTTCCATAGTTAGATTCCATTGGGATCAGTGGAAGGGGCAGGAAATCATGGAAAAATGGGGTTAGTCCAAAATAGATATTTAGTGAGTTATATTGAGCAACACAATTGTTTTATTCTTCAAAAGAACGACAAGAATTAGAGAAAATGTTACATTGAAAATAAGACTTGACTGAAGAGTCAAAGAAACAAGTTGCATGCATTCACTTTTATTAATTAAAGCATTGTTGAATACAAAAGATACGACGGAGTATTAGGGCCATGTGAAAATATTTTTGAGATGATGAGATTAATTGTCAAAATTTCGACGTTAAACTCAAAATGTCGAGAACAAAGATGAAATCAATTTTTCATATGTGGCCCTAATACTCCGTCGTAAACACATCATCCTTTTAACCAAACTAGAAAAGCACTAATGTAGTGTTTACCTCTTTGGGTGATAATATGGACACATAATCCTCATATATGATCCTGGCTTTCTCATCCACCACTGAAGGATTGGTCTCCTTTTTCAGCTCTTCACAGGCCAACCAGAAAAGCAGGTTGTCCTCGCTGTACTCTGAGCGCAGAAACTCCCGAAAAACCTCCCGGCCCTCCAATGAACGCAGCATCATTTCAAAGCTCCGTGCCCATGACAGCACCTCCTCCAGGCTGGGATGTCTGTGGTCACACCCAAACCATAAAACACATTCAAAACTGACAGAGGCCAACCGACATCACAGGCACATGGCGGCTGGACTTACTGTTCTTCCACAGCTTCAATACTGTCCATCTTGGTGCAGGATTGTCGGTCACTCCGTTCCATCCGGTCCTCATTCCTGGAATAAAAATAAGAAACAGAAAGGCTATGATTCCAAAAATTTAAAATGCATACATTTAGGTGGACTTTATTACCAAAACCATCTGACACATTTTATTTAATTTGAGGAATGTGATAAATTAAGACCCATGGTTGCATCTAATTATGTTTATTTTTTTTTAGCAACATTGCAAAAGTTCTATAATAAACTTAAAAAAACTACACTTTTCAGCTTTGGGAAGAACATATGATGGAAGATTATGGCCAATCAAACGTCTTTACAAGGAGGAAATGATTTAAAAACAGATGATTCACAACTGTAATGAGCAACAGTTATTAAGACTTTTAATGGCAATAGAAAGAAAACATGGTGGCTGCATTAACGGTGCCATTACAACTACATCAGAAGATGTATCATTACAACAACTGCCTTTAGTAGCTCTGACAAATTTTGTACTAATGTTTCACATACAAAATAATATTGAATCATAGGTCAGGGTGGTGTATTTTAAATAATTCTCTGGTGATACAATACAAATCACAATACTAGAATCGTCTAGAATATATATATATATATATATATATATATATATATATATATATATATATATATATATCATGAAGTATTACGATACTGTTAAAAAGGATTTTTTTTTTTGTTTCTTTCTTTTTTTAAAAATGATTTCCCTAACATCTGCCTCTCTTAGACAGTAAACAGTACTTTTAGGATGCTTCAAATCACCATTACTTAATTACACAGCATAAAATAATGGTAAATAATATATAAACAAAAAGGAAAAATGATAAAAAAAAACCCTGTCCCATATCGGCTTTTGAATAAATACCTAAAAAAAATATATCAAAACAGTAATATAAATATACAGTACTAATATATATATATATATGTATATATATATATATATATATATATATATATATATATATATATATATATATATATATATATATATATATATATATATATATATATATATATATATATATATATATATATATATATATATATATTATTGTGAAATACACAACAGAACTAATATTTTCTTACATCCATAGGTAGAACATGAAATTATGCTGAAATTATTCTTCAGTAATAGCACAGACATAATAATATACAGTTTAAGGGCCACATATCTTCAAAAATCATCCTCCCCAGGTCAAGCCCTTTTTTTTTTTTTTTCAATTATTAGTTTAGAAATAAAGCCACAAATTTCCTTTTTTCTGGTGTGTCCTCTTCTTTCTGGCTGTCAAAAGATGTCACATTACCCTCTGCTAAAACCCTCGACTGTGAAGCTGCATAAGCAAATACACAGACAGCACGTTTAATTATTTGGATGTATACACTGACAGCATGCATGAGTGATGGTCACTTAGCCTAGCAGCTCTGGGTTAACAAACCCCCCCGTTTTACATACTTCAGTGACAAAGAAAAGCTTATTTAACCGTTCGCTGCTCTGAATATACAGCCTGTCACTGGGAAACGTTACAGGGCAACTAATTATCAGCCTACAGGATTCGTTATTCAACATTTTTATTCAATGTTGAATATCAGTATTGTTTTAAAAACGGTTAAAAAAAAAAAAGGGATATTTTAACTCTCATGCAGCTACTGCTCTAGTTCCCTGTGTGTTTTCACCCTGTGGCGCAATCAGCCACTCTGCACCACAGTCTGGTGCTGCTGAACCAGGACTGACTGAACCTCATATTTCTGTAAAAAAATTTTTTTTCCAGTTATACAGTAATTATAAGTCAATATATATGCATGTACATGAAAAGTTTAATTAACTGTGTAAGAAATGCTACAGGGAGTTTCCCCACACTCATTTTTCAATCATTAAATGCACTTTTCTGCAAAGTTTTATGTTCCAACTCCTGCAATTCTGAATTCTGGCATGAGGATTTCCTTTTTACTGGAGATGTTTTCATATAGTGATGATTAGTCGCTTTAATTATTAATAATCTGCATCAGTTTCTGCCCAGAAAACCATAGTGGTGGATCTTTATTAAGCTTTAATAAACCACGGCCCCAAAAAGAATTGAATTCACACTAATTCCTGTCTTTCTGCTTCCACTGTGACCTGACCGTCTCAAATGACAAAAAGGCTCAACTACAGTTGCCTCATATTCAAAGTCGATTAACAACAAAGCCTCAGTTAAAGCCTTCATGTAAATACTGTGAACACACACAGCGGCCCCTCTCTCAGTCACACATGCAGGACCACAATACAATACACATTGAACTGTCTATTTTTGTCCCACCATGGAGGATCTTTCCTTCCTCTCGCTGTCTCTCGTCAAAGTCCCCATTGTGCAGCAGTAATGGGCTAAGCTAGCCACAGCCCCCGGGCGCCCTCACAATAAGGCTAAATATACAGGCTGTTCTTCACAGCTGTTTTGCATGTGATGTGTGGATGGAAATAGAAAGCACCCCAACCAGATAAGGCAAATGAACCAGGATGGGTATGAAGGGGAGAGAGGAAAAGTCAGAAGGAAAAGGAAAAAAAAAAAAAAAAGATGATTAAAAATAATGCATTTGCCCATTAGGAATCTGTTGCTAAAACTTCTTGCTGCAGACAAAACTTTGCCTGATCTCCTGTTACTCATATTTCCAGCCTTTTGACTAAGCATCTTGGTAAAAAAAAAAAAAAAAAAAAAAAAAAAGACTTTCCATATAACTCATACAAGGGTCTCAGTTGTAAAGCCTACTCTGAAAACGCCTGTCACGCTAAAGCAAACAAACATATAAGAGACCGGAGACAATTTTACAGACTCCATCCTGAGATCTGCATTGGTGTTTGATTGCAGTCGCAGTCCACAAGCTGCCACCACTTCAGATTAAGTGGTGTGAAAGAAGCAGCACATTCACCATTCACTAACTGAAAACAATGTTTTCATTCACTCCTCTCTCAAGCAAGAAGGCAAGCAAAGAGAGGCAGCTGGAGGAGCTGCACAGGACATGCTGGTTTTGGTGCCTTGCTCAAGGGCAGTGTGCTGCAGATGGTCTAAGCGCAAGTTTCCCGTCTATAAATAGCGCTACAGTCAGTATTATTGCTTCTTTTTGAGATCAAACGATGAGAC
The DNA here is from genome assembly GCA_020466265.1 of Siphamia tubifer. NCBI lineage: Eukaryota > Metazoa > Chordata > Actinopteri > Kurtiformes > Apogonidae > Siphamia > Siphamia tubifer. The sequence continues at coordinate 29,263,805 of CM035797.1, forward strand.
AAAGTTGAAGTTCTCAAAATATCAGTAACGTTGCATCAATTATATTTCACAAAGATTAAGACTATCTCTTTCTAAAAAAAGGTCCAGAGGGACAAAACATTGCTATTTTGTATTAAAGTATTTAGCAGGTTGAATGGACAGTGTGTGGGATATCTCTGTTCTTCTACATTCGAAACTCATGTTCCTACGCACCTGTCCCTCGTTGACTTCTTTGCTGTTCACCATCCGTCATATCTTGTTGACACTTTTTTTGCAAAACATGAAGACACATAGACGCATTGTTATGGCTGTCTTAAAAGAGTTACCGTGCATATTAGCGCTTTAATCTGTTTTGTTTCATGTGTTGCTTTGTAATCATTTAACACTATTCTGGCATAGAAAAATGAAGCACCTGTTAAGACAGATTTTGTGTCTACCTTCCTGTGGAACAGCTGTGTGTTGTAATGAAGACACACATCATCCTTGAACTGCATCATGTGTGTCCCACCGAGCTCACTTTCCAAGAGACGCAGACATTTTGTCTTTCAGGAATCAGTAATATATGAGTAAGGGACTGTTGGTCCAAAAGGCGCCTGCCTGCCGCTTCATTGCTTCCCTGGGTCTGCACAGCCACAGGCCACAGCAGCAGCCCTGCCTCGCTTTAAGGTCTGTAACAGTATTTCATTAGGTTTTCTGTGAAACTCGCAGATTAGGCCACAGGATTAAATGCAGGACCAACTGTTTGGTGTTTCAGGCGCCACGGGTACGTTTTGTTCCCAAATACACAAAAACATAATGTGGAAAAAAAAAAAACAAATATGAAGGCCAAATGCTTGGATTCAGTGACTTTGTTTTTAACATTGAAAAAAAAAAAAAAGGAATTAACCTGCAATTTTGCTTCCATCTTTCTTTGTGCTGACATGATTAAAAAAAGGTAATCCCTTACCTAAACTACACTAAATCACATGGATAAATATAGACTACAATGAAAAATGTACACACTAATGCTGATAAATAATTATTTTAACAAACAAAAATAAAGATTAGCCCAGTTAAATTAAACACAGATAAAGTGGAATGGAAAAACTTGACATAAAATCTAAACACATTGGTGATTCTATTTTTATTGTAAAAAATATTCATAGGTGAACTAGGTTGTGTTTCCTTCTTACTACATATATCAGACTTTTTGTAAACATTTAACAGATAAACAGGTTTACAGCTGTCACTTACTGGCCATTTATCTGAAAAATAATCAGTTTTCCATAGTTCTAGTTCATGTTATTAAGTGACGCTATAATATCTGAAAACCAACAAACAAAAATGGCAGCCATTTTCTTCTGACATCTTGCTGTCATCAAAGGTGCTGTGCTTAAGTTTTAAAGAAAAAACAAAAAACAAGAATTAAAAAACCTGATAAACCCCTATCGCTTCACTGGATACTGAACATCTACGGTGGTATAAGATAATATTTGTACTTAAAACAACATACAGTAGCTACATGACATTCCTTTAGACAGCTAACTTTAGCATTAAACCACTTCTTTGCTCGCATTATTTCCCGTTGCGACGTGAGAAGAAAAGTGTCAAAGGATTCAGAAATATTGTATAACATTCCATTTCAAGTAATAATCTCCAACAGTAATTGTAGTTTAAAAGTGCTGGAATGCTAATGTTGGCTGGAGGTAGAATATAGCTTTACAATAAAATCTGATCAAGAAAAGGGAAAAAAGAAGAAAAAGAAGAGGGAAAAAAAGAAGAAAAAGGAAAAAGAAGAGGGAAAAAAGAAGAAAAAGGAAAAAGAAAAGGGAAAAAAAGAAGAAAAAGAAGAGGGAAAAAAAGAAGAAAAAGGAAAAAGAAGAGGAAAGTGAGGTGAATTGATTTTTTTTTCAAATATATTGACAGGATGTTAAACCATAGACTGTTTTGAGGTGAAGGGGTGGGATTAAATACATTTTACTTCCTCTAACTCCTTTTCGAATGTGCAAATGAAGTAATGATTGTTTTGTTTTTCAGATATATCATTTTTTTAGATTTTTTGAGTGAGGTTGTTTTGTTTGTTGCATATTCAAAGTAAATTGAACTAACTAATTATCCTCTATAGTTAACATTTTTTCAGCGAATATCTGGCATTTCCCTATATTAAGTTACTGACCATGTACTTGAATGATTATGATGAGATTACATTTGAACTATATTATTTCAAAAATGGAGAAAACCTAAGCAATATACAGAGACTAACTATAGAGGACAATGACATATTGTTACATTAAGGTGACAATTGTATTGCTCTTTAAGCCTGTTTTACTCAAACAAATAAGACATTAAGTATTATTTTTCATCCTGATTCCACTAATTATCCCTTCAACTACCTGGATGAGGAGTTGTGCTAATCAAAATTGGCTGGTTCAGGTAGTGGTTGGAACAAATACATGGCAGGATTTTTACTCTGTGGAGCTGGGATTACCCACCTCTATTTTTGACGCGGAACAAAAGTCAGTATTGGCTCCAAATATCGGCTTACAAATTTCCATCATAGACAAAGACTGATGTGAAAAAGATCGTTATCGGCCCAAAAAGAATCCATATCTGTCAATCACTAATTAAGGTGGTAAAAAAACATCTTCATCTGTGTTTTTTGTGTTAAACAACTGAGCGGACTGCATCTCTTGTTGCATGTGAAAAAGATCTCCAACACCAGGACATCCATTACCTTGTTATATGTCCCCTCATTCTTCAAGACACACAATAAAACAGTTTTAAAAGAGTTGAAAAATCACACTGCAAACACACTGTCGGAGACTCTGAACAGATCATGGAGAACATAATGACGATGGCACCTCCTTGACTTCCAGGTGTGTAGTTTCTATATTTACATATCTTCACAGTGGGACAATTCAACAGTTTTACAACAAACTGTGACTTTCTTGTCTTGTCTTGAAAAATTATCTTTGAAACTGACAAACATCTAAAAATGATGGCATAATACAAATAGGAACAAAAAAATAAACCAAAAATCAACCTAGTCCATTTTCCACCAACATTCCAAGGATCTGCAAAATTTGTGTTTCAACTGCATTTCAAAGTTGCAGGAAATTCATTCAAAGGCCGTGTCGTTCCACTGAATTTCTTTTGAGCGTTTTTGACCAATGTGTTCAATCAGGTCCAGGCTCTTTTGAGTGCATTTGCCAAAGATGCTTATTAGCATATTCAGAGGGATTAGAGCAATATCCTTGTAGGATTGAGATGAATACACTCAAACGAGCAACTTTTAAACATTCAAAAGAGCAGATTTGAACAACGGACATGGTCATCCATCCACTTCTCTTAGGCCCAATCCCCACGGAAACGAATTTGCGTGAATCTAACATACTTTCTTATGGATTGGCCTTTCGTCTACATGGGACTGGTGTCATGGGTACCCCAAAACCATATCTTTGGAAAACGGATCCCAACGTGGGAAGTTCTGGTAATGTTGCCATTTCCGTATCCATCTTGACGAGTCTAGGTGAGTAAAACGTGCGTTCACTCCCATGTCATGACTACATGACCAGAATAAACAGCAGCCTTTCGCCCATAAGATTCATTCTCGTCACAAGACAGTGACAAGACAGCGACAATGGTGAACAACAGAGTAGCAGTGGTGAATGCATTGCTAAATGTAATGGTGTTATTGTTTGTGCTAGGTGAGTATGTTGTGCCAGTAGAAAAAGGATATGGGTGCATGCGTAGGGCTTACAGCATGCATAGGGGTGGCGTGTGAATTGCATCGTTTTCAGGAAGCGTTTTGTCCCCATGCTGACACAGATTTTTTACTGAAACATTTCCATTTTTATGTAATATCTTTTTGACACGGTTTCAAAACAAAACCGGTATGGAACTCTTCTGAACGTAACCTTAGTTTCTCTTCACAAACAAAGCAGAAACAGAACTAACAAGTGGTGCCAGGTGATTGTGACCTTAACCTTTGACCTACATTCACCAAAATTAAATGGTATCTATTCTGGACCACCTCCCACATTTCCTGAAACTAGTTTTTGCCTAAAGTTGGTGACAAACATACAAACAAACAAATAGATGGACAAACAAAAAAACAAACCAAACACAAAAGTCCTCTGCCCTTACGGGTGCAGGGAAACACATTTATGGTGCACACTGGCTTAATGTTGTGGGTGAAATGTGGAACGCTTCAAGCGTGTTCCATTATTCAGTGCACAGCTCTAGTGATGGAGTGATATGGATTTTTTGGGGCTGATATCAGTGTTTTTTGTTTTTTTTTTACATCAGCCTTAACCACTGACTGAAACAGGCCACTGATATTTCTAAGCCAATATTTCTCAGCGGATGGTGATTTTTTTTTTCTCTGTTAAATGATGATAACACATGTCAGAAAATCTTCTTTACTTACAATTACAGAATAAAATTTGTGACAGTTAACCAGGGCATGTGTGCAAAATACAGTTGCAGCGGATTTCAATTCAAAGGCCGGAGCGACATTTTAATTTCGCCCCCCTTCGCTCTGATACCCTCTCACCACGAGTGAAGGATAATACACTGTTAGCTAAGTGTTATAAGATTGGTGTGTGGTCTTTTAAGCGCCTGAGCGGTGGATGCGGTGTTCTCTTTGACTACGGTTGGACCAGCTGAACAGGAACGGTCAACATAAGTCAATCCATAGATATTTTACTGATCACAACATTAAATCAAAATGCAGTATTTCCCAGGCCTAATTTGATGGAAAAAATGTCAGAAAATCCTTTATCTAGAAAATTTGAGCGGCATTGAGTGATGTCACCAGAGCGGCATAATAATAAAGGTGAGCAGGTATTGAGCGGAGCTGTCGGGTGCAGCTTTGAGCGATAGAGCGAAGTAGAGAACACCACATATGTGGGGAGCGGGAACTGCTCGGCGCTCAGCTCCGTTCACATGCCTGCAGTTAACCTAATAAATATTACTACATCAAAAAAATAAATTAAAATTCCCATTGTGGACAGCAGTATCTCCAAGAACACAGAGGTAACATTAATTTTACCTGTCAGTAAATCATGGCAGGGGAAAAAAAAGAGCAAATCAACCAAAGTAACAGGCCGATAAAATACAAGAAAAATATTTAAATATCAGTAAATATCAGTATATGGGCCTGTCATTGCACAGCTCAACTGATCCAAGAATTCCAGGTTATCTGAAAAGTTATATTCTACCCACTAGGAACATTTTCCCAGGGAAAGTTTGGGGTAAGGGGACATTTTTACCCAAGTAGTTTTTAGAAACGCACCAAGATTTTTCAAAATCCCAAGGAAAGTTAAAGTTTAGGTAAGTAACAAATCATGAAAAGGGGCTCTTGTCTCTCTCCACCGACTGTAATATGATTTTCTTTTCTAAAATAAGATCCCATGAGGCACAAACAAAAATGTCTTGGATTCAGCTCCCGATAACATCTACGATAAGATTGTATTTAGTGTGAGTATTTTACCAGAGACACTTGCAGCAGCCACACCAGCAGAGGCAGCAGGTGTTTGGTCGGGGCTGTCCAGGGGCCTGGGGTGGGGCCTCGATGTGAGCCGCCTGCCTTTTTCTCATCTCCACTCCACTCACACTCCGGGGCTGCATCATGGACATGCACATGAAGGAAACAAACAGCATTAAACACACTTTCAATCAATAATGAAATAACGGAAAAAGCAGAAGAGTGGGCGATTTAACAGCATGTATAAAGTCTAAAATTAAACTATGAAAACCTATAGATTTTATTTGTGGTTCACAAACAATATGTCTTATTAGGAGGTAGACAAAAAGTAAAGGATGTGTGTGTATGTGAGTGAGAAAAAGAGAGAGAGAGAGAGAGAGAGAGAAGAGGATATGAAGTGTGAGCGAGCACTCAAGCAGGACAGAGAGGATTCCCTTCCATGTACGGTACAAGGTTTTTTGGTTGACAGCCAAGTCTTTCACTAGGCTTCAACAGACGCTAAGCATGCATTTCAATGGCTGCACACACGCGCACACACACACACACACACACACACACACACACACACACACACACACACACACACACACACACACACAGAATGTATGCATCAGACACACAAATAAATATACACATGCACAACAAATAAACAAAGTCCATCTCTTTTTAGCCTCTTTTATTCTTGTCCACTCTAGCGTGTTAACATGTTGCTTCAGAGACAAAAGGACCTAAATAGTGAAACAATAGAAACAGTGTAGAGCTGCAATTGTTGACACAAACCTGCTTTCTAACTTTTTAAAAAAAAAAAAAAAACAAATACTCCTACTTTAAGCCAAAGTAATAAAAACTCAAAGGTTTTAGCCTCTCAAAGATGAGCAATGGATTTATTTATTTTTGTTATTTCTGACTAACGTTTGAAATGTTTTGGTATTTTGATACAAGAAAGATGAAATGAATCCTTTTGGCTCAAGTAAAAGAACACATTTCAAAGAACTGGCAGAAAATAATCATCAGACAATCGATATTAATACACCATCACCCTTAACAGTCAGAATGCGTTTAATATATTGTGCCAATAAAGTTGCATTCAACACAGTGGATGATGGGACGTAATGTATATTTGACAGAACCCTTATTCATGGTTTAAACAGAAGCTGCAACACACCATATATTTATTTCCTAGTTTTTGTTTAATCCGTCAAGTATTTTGTTGATTACTTAGTTGATCTATAAATTTGGTCCAATATGACGTCCCATAAGGTCTTGTTTTGGGTCACATCCTAAAGATCCTGTCATATAGAAGGACAGGAATCAGAATATTAGAGATTTGAGAAGTGACTATGAAAATACTTATTAACTTAATAATTTAAACTTAATAAATTAAATGTTGCATTTCACAAATCAGTTCACAAAAAAACACACAATTAACAAATTAGTCACAGAGATTTGGGGTTGACACGGTGGTGCAGTGGTTAGCACTCGTGCCTCACAGCAAGAAGGACCCTGGTTCTATTCCCACACCAGACCTTTGTGTGTGGAGTTTGCATGTTCTCCCCAGGTACTTCGGTATCCTCCCACTATCTAAATTCTTCATAGGTGTGAGAGTGATTGTTTGTCTATATATGTTCAGCCCTGAGATGAACTGGTGACTCATACTATACAGGGTGTACCCCGCCTTCACCCATTGTAGCTGGATTAGACCCCCCAAAGACCCTAGTGAGGCTAAAGCGGGTTCAGATGACGAAACAAATGTCACACGGATTTGAGAACAGACTTCAAAAAAAAAAAAAAAAAAAATCTTTCCCCCATTTTTCTGATGTTGCCATTGTGTAAGTGGAAAATCTAATTTAAGATCAGTAAATTACAGGCTAGGCTTTGTACCTACAGACCAAATCTGGTGATTCATGCGTCTAAATAACAGTTCAGGAATGATGTTTTTGTGACTTTTTTCAGCTAATTTCATGGCATCCTCCGCTTAGCTGCATATCCAACAAGCATTGTCTGAAGCAGTAATCGTTTTACAATTACCTACATCTTATCTCCTCTTTGTTGTAACAGCACTATTAATGTAAACTCTGAAGGCCTGGATGCATTTTGATGCCAAGTTGTCTTGTCTGCATTGTGAGTGTGAAAAGTTCAGACTGTGCTCCAACATCAACTACTTAAGCAGCTTAGCAGGCATCTTAATCAGATATGCACCTATCTTTTAGTAAATCTGAGTGAAAAGCAGCGTTCAACAGGTGGAGAGACAAAGTTCAGTTCAGGTATTGGCTTATTCAGACAGCTTCTGTGGACCAGGAACCTTATTTAGCTCCTGTAGATGCTTTGTATGTGACTTATTGTACTGACTGATGCCTATCTCTTTCTAAATACTTATTTTTCTGAAACAGAAGATTTTACTGCATCAAATTGAACAAAAAGGGGAAAAATAAGCAGTTGAATGAAAGACTGTCTCCAACATGCCCTATGCAAAATGTATTATTGTCACTTCTGCCTACCTACTTGCAAACTAGAGAAAACACTTTCTACACCTAATCTTACTTTCAGCTATTTCTGTAAGTGTGTGGCTCAGACTACAGATGGTGCAGTGCAAAAAAAAAAAAAAAAAAAAAAAAAGGCTTTTGAATAGTTTAACAAGATTTTTAATCACCCATTTCAGCTACAACAGGTACCCAATCATGTTCAGAGTATTTAAGCATGATTTGACCTATCAGCCTCAATTAAAACCAAGCATGGAGCTCATAACTGCCTCTGTTGTGCCTTTAGTCACTCTGGGCAGTGCTTTACCCATCATCCCTTGGGGTTTTCCTTGGCCTTTAGAGAGGAATTTTAAGGTGAATGTGCCACTGGCTTCAGCCTTGCAAGGGTGGGAAGGGTGTGAAGAATCACTTAAACATCACAAACCAGTCTTTATGGGGGAAATACAGTGGTATTTTTAGCCCTTTAGGCTACAATAAATAAAAATAGCACAGCCAAAGAAGTCATTCTATCACCTCTAGCATTGAGAGTTAATAAAGCAGTATAGCGTGTATATGTCCCTGCAAGTGGTAGAAGGGAATAACAGGTAGTTATGTACCTTGTGAGGTGATATTGAACTCTCAGATGGTTCATTATAGCTTAATCCACAAAAAAAACCTTTGAAGATCAGCTAAAAGGAAACAAGTAAAGGCATTAAGCTCAGTTTCTTGCTATTCTTTCTCAGACATTAAGCATTGTTAAAGAGCCACAGTGAAATTGTTATACATTTGTGTGATATTTGTTTTCTTTTTTGGCTGATTTATTATCTATATCTATTAAGACCTTTTTGAAGAAGGCTCCACAAGAACAGCAAAAGAAACTCTTACCTGTAAAGTCATGGTTCAAACTGAGAACTGGTGCATCCACATCAAAAATAAAGGAGCTTCCTTTCTACTCGCCACACACTCATGTAATTTATAACAGTGATGATACATGACATGTATGGCTGAACCATCCTGCCCCATATGTAAATGTGCTGTGCCTGACTGCTGAAGTGGTCATCAGTTATTTAGCAACCAGGCGGCAGCAGTGGAAAAGCAGGTTGCTAGATGCAAACGACCGCTTTGTTCTAAACCAACTGAAGGAGGCCGCACCGACAGGACATGCAAATACAGAGTGGAAATACAAATAAAAGAGTGAGAGAAAAGAGGGATGATGACAAAGACACCCCTGAAAGATCTGCCAAGCATGCAGTCATGTTGAAAAGTGAACCCCTGGTGCTTTTTCTGTCATTTATCATTACAGGTGTTATTAAAACTGACCTAAAACATCACATCAGCAAAGGTCCAAACATTTACGCAGTCATGGGATGTCACTGACGCTGCTCCATCATTTGGATGATATTCTATAACAGTATGTTTTAACCTTTTAAAGAGCTCAACAATAAAGCATTTACTAATGTCGAATATTTACTAACTTTTGGAACACTAATCCTATCAATACATGTATTTCAGGTAAAATGCACTTCGTTAGCAGCATTATATTTGTTTTTTTGGGATATTCACAGGCTCTGTAGTATACCTGGAAACACCATCCTCCATCTTCTACAGCACTGATTCACCAATAAAATATGTGTACTTCAACAAATGCTTGCATTCTGTTAAACTGTGATATTTTCTTGAAAAAGTCAGATTTTCTTATTTTTTTTCTGTTTTGATATAGCCTTTGAATTTACTCTGAACCTTTAAGAATATCTGCAATATGAGTAAATTAAATACATGACAACACCTGAAAAAAAAAAAATTGAGTACAATGTTATTATAATGGTGATAAATCACTTAAATGGAGAGAAAAAGTTACTTCGAAGACACCACACAAATAGTTCTCAGCCGTTAAGCGCTACAGTAAATGGTAGTTCAACAAGTCGGTTTCCGTTTAACATGATAAAAAAAAAAACCTATAATTATCATATCTGATGTTGGTCAGGAGCAAAGTGCTGTCACTCATCAAAGACAGGATGTAAACATGCACATCTTTAGAGATATGCAAATGGAGTCTGTGGTAAGTACAGACAGGCAGAGACAGAGCAAGACTATTTGCTACAGTAATACCGTAGTTCACAACACTATGTGTGTTTTATCATGGACTGTACATTCACAAAAAATACTGCATGTTTTGTAGGACTTGTGTGTCATCCAATCCATGATGTGAGATATGAAATTAGGCTTGTACACAGAAGAAAAGGGAAAAGAAAAAACAATGCTCTGCAAGGAACATTTCAATATTTTATATTTGTGGATGAAAATTGAGATATATAGGACTTGATGTCATCAAGAGTCCTTGAGTAGTCAGCTAAAAACCGATTATACTGTTTGGTCCTGGACAGACAGCTAGCACTAAAGTAATAAACAGAGGAAGAAAAGACTGCACACATAATGCAATCCCTCTTCTGTTGCTGTATTCTACAGTGAACAGCCGTTTGCATATTTTGTTCAGCTCTAGGATTAAACATCGATCTATGTGGCATTAATGATGAATAGGAAAGTTGAAAAATACTGTTACTCTTATTTCCAAAAACGATCCGTTTTCCACCAAAAGCCATAACTGGATAAAATATCCTAATGTAGTGACACTGGATTCATTTGTCATTTTAATGGCGGAAAGATGAAACAGGTGATGAGACATTTAAAACCTTAATGAAGAACAACCAGCTACTTTACAAATATTTTTCTTCAAGAAACATTAGTCACCACTATTTGACAGTTATCTCCCATTTGCAGCTTCTTTCTTATTCACATGAGCTGTTCCTATCGATATAATGCGTTGTCGTACTGGACTTACCATGAATTAGTGTGTTCCTAAAAACAGGTCAGACAGAGCAGTCATGGCGCTGAGGTAATAGGTTGCTGGATGATAGCAGGCTGGTTGATAGAGGGACTGACTGGTGGACTCTCTGAGCGTCTGTTTGGCTAATGGACTGGTTGTTTGGCTTGCAGGAGATGCAGGACAAAAGGCAAGGAGGTTTTTTTCACCAGAGGGAAGAGAGGTTACTGGTTTCACCATCCCTGACCGACTCAACGCAGAAGGGAACACAAGAGCTGAGGTGAAATGCAACGGCTTCCTCTCCTCGTTCCCTTGTTTCGCTCCTTTAGTCACTCTCACCGTGGCCTCCTAGGCTTCCTTGGATCTCAGTGAATGGGTCATTTATAGATGTGAGAGTAGAGGGAGCAGTGAAAGTACAGCATCTGGGAAACAAAGTGCAGACAGAAAACAGGCTTTACAGGCAAAATGACAAACTGCAAAGACCAAGAGAAATACAGCGTCTATGGTTGTTTTGTAGTTACTGGGAAATATAAGTACAAATGCTTCATTACTGTGGAGTTTTTCCCAGGTATTTGTATTGTACGTGAACATGTGCCTTTCTCACTACTTGTTACTTTTATACCCTGTATTTTAACACATCTGTATTTTCTAGTCATCACATCTTCAGTCATTCATTTTAATACACTTGAGAGGAATTATTGATTATTTTCATTTTCTATCAATAGACATCTTCCAAACATAAACCTTGGTTTCAACCTAAATGGATATGCCAATAATACTTAGAAAAGATGAGGGGAAAAAAGCCACATAGCAAGATAAAGCAGATAAGAAAGGAACCACATGCTCGAAAACTGACTAGCACAAGGAACCAAATATACTATTTGGTTATATAATATACTATATATATATATATATATATATATATATATATATGTGTGTGTGTGTGTGTGTGTGTTTGTAGACCTTTCATTTCAGAGTCTAGAGTAAACAAGTTGAATCAATATTACTATTGTTATTGGAGGTTTGTTTATGTAAGTATTTGTGCTTTGGCCTGAAAAAATAAATGCCTTGATTTAAACACATACTAAATGTCATAAGGCCACTAGGCATCCATAGACTATGTTTGCTAATTTAATTTTTGTTAGTCTGTCATCATTCAAGACAGTTTGATGAAATGCTGCAAAACGTAAGAACAATTGAGTTTTTTTTTGTTTTAATAATTATGATATCTTCCGAGGAACAGGGGAATAAATAAAATATATGCAGACAAAACAACTGTGGTGTCAGTGTTGGCTTATGTCTAGTATTATTGTTATTCCAGGACTTTAGTGTTTCCCATTAATGCTACAGTTTATTTTACAACACTATAGTCTTATTATGAATCCATAATTTGTGACAGTATCTTTTGAGTGTGATTTCCAACAGTCTGTCCAATAAATAGATATACTGTGGATGATAATGTATTCACTGTAACATTTATGCAATGCTACAATGGCATCAGCTGATCCCCTTGTAAAACCACTGGGGCCAAAATATTGGCAAACATGGTTCTTGTTATACATGAAACGGACAGATTCTGAGCTTTTCCAACAACCAGACTGTCATAGGTCCCTCATCAGCTCTGTTTTGGTCTTAACTTATCAGCCACATTCTCTAACTTGTCACCAACTTTGTGTAGTTGTCATTTGTCCGTTTACAGTACATAACAAATAGTGTTAGGCTCAACAAACTCCGCCCCTTTGGACACGTTTTACCTTATTTGTCCTTTTTATTATCATTGTGAAAACATATTTTTGGTGACTGTGACCTTTGCCCTACATTTACCAATATTTAATGGGATCTATTCTAGACTACCTTGTAGCTTTCCTGAAAACATCATGGAAATTAACCCAGTAGTTTTTGCATAAAGTTGCTGACAAAGAGACAAAAAAAAGTCCCAAAAACAACACCCCTCTCCCCTTCTGGGGACGGAGTAATTAGACATTTTCTTAGCTAAAAGAAGTCACCTATTGGTTTATAGTCATGCAGACAGAACTGAACTACATCCATAAACTCAAAACAATTAGCTGAAAGATGATAAAACACTTAAAAGACTTGAATGAACTGCATTGTAGGTTCGTTGTTGGAATAAATATATTTTTTAAAAAATACAGCAGCTTTAGAGGGTCTAAAGAGGATTTTGCTGTTTATTGTAACTGTAAAGTTAAAACAGAGTCAGATGTTGTGTAGATTATATCTGGTACAATAAATGCATTGTACCTTGTCCCTATTAAATAAACAATAAACAATACATAAATAAATGCCATTTACTGTATTTTACACCGCAGGAAATGATTTAAGAGCCTAAAGGCGAAAGGGAATGTTGCACTTTTTTTCTTTGAGAAACAAATAGCAGCTTAGAAAATGTTCACTTCTTAACCTCATCTATTAATGAGTAACTGCAATACAGAGAAAATTACTGAAACAAATTATTTAACCTCAGTTTACAATATATGTAGCCTGGTTTATTTGTTTTCTTGTAAAACTCTATGAAGAAATCTATGATACATCCATCCCTTTCCTTTAGTAGAAGACAAGTCTGAGCATCTGTTCATGCCAGTTTCAACTGGTTTAGAAACAAAAGTTTCTCTTGTATATTAAAAGTGTATGAAGAATGATTTTGCACAGCTGTGTGCAAAGATAAGGCTTTTGTATTGTGTTTGTAAGACATTAGTTTTCATTTGAGTGCCTATTTCCATGAAGAAGTTTTCCACTTAACAACTTCAGTGTTTGTGTTTTATTCAGAAAAATACAGGAAAAAAATGAGCCAGTGAAGCAGGATGACAGCAACATCTTTGTACTATACAAATCTCAGTAAAGCCTCATCAAAAAAGAGATCATATAAAACATGACGTTCGCCTATGATATTAATAAACCACACAAATCCATTACATGACTGTAATATAGCCCTGTTTGGAACATATACACAGAAGTGCAGGTGATCCAAACCAAAATCTGTTATAAATATTTAAGTACCTTTGTTAATACCAAAAGTAAAAAGCTAAAAAATAAAATAATGTAAATAAAATTAATCATCATTAATATTAACTAAACATCTAACTTCCGATTTAAGAGCACTCCTCGGTGACCATTTAATGTGCTCACTTTAAATGGATTTGTTTAATATATTTTAAAACCTTAACCACAAGTCATAAAAATAGAATAAGTTGATAAGGCAGTTTATAACCCTGTGTGAATTATAGTAAATCAGAGGAATCAGGAAGTTAATCAGGATGTAGTGGCAACATAACCTCCACTGACTCTACACACCCAAGGAAACTGCAGTGTGTAGGTGCTCTCAGCTGTACATCATATGATCATTTTTCAATGGAAGACAGCAGAGGAGACGCCGAAATAATGTGAAGCTCTGCCAACACAGACTTGTACAGTCAGAGTTGTCAGGACACTGAACAGTAGCTGCATGAGTACACTGTCGCAGCCTCTGTCCGAGGGCCTATGCATATCTTTAGATAAGGAACGAGCAGGCTCATCGGACCCTGTTCAGCCCTGTGTGCAGGGGCTGTGCTGTGCTAGCTGCTGGGCTGGGTGTTTTGCATGGTTTCTCCTGCAGCGGTCTGTCCGAACCATCCGAGCCCAGCTGCTGCAGCTCCGACCAGCCAGCCGGGAAGGGAGATCCCCTCCCGGCTGACACCAGAACGAGGAAACACGACTGCACGGCGCTCGCTGTCGCAACCAGATCTTGCAGAAATCAAACACCACCCACTTTCTTCTTGCTAGCTTAGCCGACAGCCCGAGATCCGCTATCTCTCGCAGCGAGAGGAGGCGGTGGCAGCTGAGCAGCAACTAGCGCCGTGCTAACGTCAGCTAGCATTATGTGGAGCATTAGCGCAGAATAATCTAAATCTTACCCCTTTACGGTGGGCTGTCAGTGTCCTAGGGTGATAGCTTTGAAACGCGTTGTTCCGTTGCTTCTTTAACTACATCGTAAATGGGAATCCTGCAGTGTAATGTCCATCGCCGCTGTTTTTCTGCCATCCGCCCCACTTCAGCACCGAACGCCGCCGAGCCCCTGGATGCACTGCGCAGGCGCGCTGCCACCGCTGCTCCGTGGCTGCAGTCGGTGAAAAGATGCACTGCCGAGGCTCCACGAACAGCCGGCTGAACGGTGCACACAGTACCACACTGTCGTGTGTGTGTGTGTGTGTGTGTGTGTGTGTGTGTGTGTGTATGTGTGTGTGTGTGCTGGAGAACACACACTGGAGTCAGTCAGTTCAGAAGCATCTACATTTGAGGATCTAAATCTATAAAAATGCAAAATTGCCACGATGTTGTAAAGTATGATACCGGAATATACTTTATATATATATATAGATTTTTTTTACAAGTATCTTAACATTTTGTTTGTTTTATTGTGTTTCTTGTTTGCATTTACTGTTGGAAGGACATGTTGCCCATTTGAAGTTTTTCACCACATCAAGTCAGCGGAGCAGTATAAAAGCATATCTGAACACACTTTGAGGATAGATTTGTATATAATGCAACATAAAATGACAAAATACATCGCAAACAACCTAAAGAGATAGATTTACAAATGAAAAAAAAAATCCACGGTGTTGAAACAAAAAGTCAGAACTGCAACAGAGTATGTGGTTTTTCAGGTCAAAGGTAAATTAAATTCGAAACACTGAGGGTTTTTAACTTTGCATACGAATTCCAAGTTGTTTTTTAGCCTTTTTATTAGATACACCCATCAATTCTTAAAAGAAAAACGAGAGTTTCAGTTACGTCAACATTTAACTGCTGACCACATTTTAGTTCATCCATCATCTTCTTCAGCCAATACTTCAATCTCGTATTAAACAATGCTTTCCATTCATAGACCTATGACACATGCCGTCTATTCAATTATGCCACTTTTTTGGATCGGCCTTCATGAATCTGCAGCATTTGCCTTAAGCAGAAGATAAGTGCATGAACTATTATATTTTCCTACCATTAACACAGGGGGGCACCAAAACTCTGCTCTCTCTCTCTCTCTCTCTCTCTCTCTCTCTCTCTCTCTCTCTCTCTCTCTCTCTCTCTCTCTCTCTCTCTCTCTCTCTCTCTCTCTCTCTCTGACACACACACACACACACACACACACACACACACACACACACACACACACACGTGTTCAAGGCATCAGAGGGTGAATGAGTATGAATCCAACACTGCATCAGAAAAAAACAGAAATGGTACCTTTAAGTGGCAATCAGATGCTTTTATCCAAAACATGCTGGCATTTTTAAAAAACCTTTCTTGTCCAAAAAGCTCTACTTTTTCCTGCTCATTTTCAGGCATCTGGGTTATTTAAAAAAACCAAAAAAACCCCGCATGTACACATACAACTGTTTTGTTAGTTCCACTTGAGGGAAAAATATGTTAAAAATTAATATCTCAAAAATGTACCAAAAACATAGATTGAGTTTTTTTTCTATGTCCTCTTCATCTCATCCAGTGGAGCAGAGATCACAATAGTGGTTCTTTCTAAATGTAATGTTGAGGTTTACTGTGCTGCACTGGCTACATACAAAATTATCTGCTTCCATTTACTGAAAAGGAAAAAAAAAACCCTCTAGTATTCAAGGTAGATATGAGTCATCCTTAGAGAACATTTCCACCTTTACTTTGCAGTTTCATCTAAACCCAGTTTCACACTGGCATTGTCTTCACTGACATACGTCAAAGGCAAGGCAAGACAAATTTATTTGTATAGCACATTTCATGTACAGGACAATTCAAGGTTCTTTACACAAAAACAGAAACAGAACAGAAGAAAATTAAAATGATGAAGATGCATTAAAAGACAATTAAAATCAAGACATAAAAACATTTTAAAGCAAATAAGAATCTAAGTAAAATCTCCAGTGAACAATAATGTTTTCAGGCCTGATTTAAATGAAGTGACAGTTTGAGCAGACCTCAGGTATCCAGGTAGTTTGTTCCACAGTTGAGGAGCAGAGTAACTGAATGATGCCTCACTTTGTTTCATTCTTATCTTTGGAACACACAGTAAACCTGTTCCTGATGACCTATGACCTCAGGGCTCTGGATGCTTCATAGGGAACCAGTAGGTCTAAGATATATTTGGGTCCTAGGCCGTTTAGTGCTTTATAGACCAGGAGTAAGATTTGGAATTATATCCTTTGACCCACAGGAAGACAATGTAAGGATTTGAGGACAGGTGTGATGTGGTCCAGTTTCCTGGTACTGGTCAGGACTCTGGCAGCAGCGTTTTGGATCAGCTGTAGCTGCCTGATTGATTTTTTGTTTAGACAAGTGAAGACACCATTACAATAATCTAACTTACTGAAAATGAATAAATGAATGAGTTTTTCTGTGTCTGGTTTGGACAGAAAACCCTTGATTTTAGCAATGTTCTTTAGGTGGTAATAGGCAGATTTGGTAATGGCTTTTAAATGGTTGTTAAATTTCAGGTCTGAGTCAATAATTACACCCAGATTTCTGGCTTGGTTTGTGGGGTTTAGTGACATGGACTCAAGGTGAGCACTGACCTTTGACCTTTCTTTTTTGGGGCCAAAAACAATCACTTCTGTTTTGTCCGCATTAAGCTGGAGGAAGTTCTGGCACATCCACTCAGTGATTTGATGAATGCATTTACTCAGTGTCAGTAAGGGACTGTAGTCGAGTGATGACACGGAAATATAAAGTTGTGTGTCATCTGCGTATGTGTGGTAAGAAATATTGAAATGCTCTATGATCTGAGCCAGGGGCAGCATATAGATGTTGAACAGAAGCGGTCCCAAAATTGACCCTTGGGGAACCCCACACAATATCTTTGTACTCACTGACGTGTGATTACCAACTGAGACAAAGTAGTTCCTATCTTGTAAATAAGATTTGAACCAGTTTAACACAGTGCCCGTAAGCCCCACCCACTTTTCCAGTCTGTCAAGCAGTATGTCGTGGTCAACTGTATCAAATGTGGCACTGAGGTCCAATAGTACTAGGACAGAGGTTCTGGATGAATCATTATTCAGATGAATGTCATTTAGCACTCAGTGCTGTCGTGTGCTCGGAAACTGAAAGTCACTATAAAGACTGTTTTGCACCAAGAAGGTATGAATTTGCTGAAAGACAACTCTTTCAACATTAAAGGGAGCAAGGTCTGGGCTATGATTCAAGGTCTGTTCAGGACCTGAAAATAGGATATTTTGCCCAGTGACTTACCTATAAAAGCCCATAATTAAAAAAAAAAAAAAAAAAAAAAGTCTTGCAAGTCAGGATTTATTGAAGTGAAAAGCTCAGGGTTGTTTTGTAATTCCAAAGGATCTTCTTTTTAGACTAGGGACCCTTTTTCATATGTTGATAGCATAAAAAATTACACTTTTTGATCTTGTTCCTGAGTTTCTTTTGTGCAAAATATATGATGAATATATGAATATATAAATGATGAAATGAAAACCTGATGGGAGTGGTCTCATATGATGGTTCACTGAATGATGTGAAAATTAAATGAATTATACACCATTACCTTCAGATCTCCACCCAACTGAGCACCTATGGAATATTTCAGACCAGTGTGTGGGACACCACCATCCAGAATATCAAATGAGAGTATCTGGTCTTTTGGATGATGGCTAGGCCCTTACAGACATGATAGGATATTGAAGCTGTGTGACATATATATAGGAACTGATTTGACCTGTTGTTTTTTTTTTTTGCATTAATTCATTCATTCTATGTAAATTTAACAAACATGAGGCTATCCTATGCCTTATCAATTTCAAGATGATTTAGATTAGCTAGATGTCATGCTTTTATTAATAAATTTACCGTCATTTAACCAGAAGACCAATATAAAATACAGAAAATAGGTTTGTACAAGGTGAAGCAATTTAATAGAAAATACAATAAAAAAAAAACAAACAAACATTGCAATATACAATATATGACATATACAATAGTCCTGGATTATTGATTGAATTGAGATTTTGAAAGAGTAAATTGTTATGAGTGAACTGGGTTAAAGGTTTGCTTTGTAATTGGTTGTAGTTGCTGGAAGGACCAAACTAGAAGGATTTTACCATCCTGAGAAGGTTGGTAAAAACCCTACAGTTCAAGAAATGGCTGTTGTTACTAGTACTGGGCAGTGAGTGACACTACACTGTAAAAAAAACAAAAAAAACCCAACAACAACCTGGCAGCTGTGGTTACAATAACAATTCTGTAGAAAACAAAGATTTTACATCAAAAATCAGACTTTGATGCAGTTGGTTCAGCAGGCCATGGCAATAGATAAAACCAGGTGCTATATATACTGTACAGGATGGAATAAATGTGCATATTGTGATGCAAATACAAAAAAAAAATAAGGTTGTGATTAGAAAGAAAATGATTTCAACTTTAGGGTCAACTGTTGTAACAAACAGAAATGCAATCATGCAAAAAGGTGTTCCGCTATCAGTATTGCTAATTACTTCTCATTATAGTGATAGTTAATAGATGCAGCATCACAAAAATAACACTGTTGCAGCTGTGTGTGCATTAATAAGAGCGCTCAGGTGAACATTTACAATCAAGTCCTTTTTTTTTTTTTTTTTTACCCAATTCTTGTTCTTTGAGATAAAGTAACTAATAATGGTGAGTAATAACACATTTTCATAGGTATACATATGAGCATGAGTGGGCTGTGTGTCACTGTATCCAAAACATCTGTGAAAGGTGATGATGTAAACCAGGGGTCTCAAACTCATTACCTTCAGGGGTCACATTCAGCCCAATTTGATGTCCATTGGTCCAAACCAGGAAAATAATAATAACCTATAAATAATGAGAACCCCAAATTTTTGTCTTTGTTTTAGTGCAAACCCCTCCCTTAAATTATGCAAATACATAGTTTTTATAAATTCTGCAAATGTAAAATATGTGAATAACTTGAAAAAAAGTGACATTTCATTAGGAAAATAAGGACAATTTGAACAATATTCTGCCTGATCGTATCATTTGTCCATGTGTTTTATTATGGATCTATTCTACAAAGACACTAAACTCTTAGTATCAGAAGCAGAAAATGGTTCAAATGACATTTTCTTTAGACATTTCAGGTTGTTCACATTTGTTCAAATTATTCACATTTTATTGTTACAGGGTAGTTTGTAAATGTAAGTATTTTAATCATGTAATGTTAGTTTTTCCATTAAAACAAATTTGAAGTTGTCATTATTCATAGAAAACTGAGAAGAAAATATTGTCTTTTTTTTTTTTTTTAGGTTATTATGGTCTTCAGCTCAGGGGTCAGATTGGAACATTTGGTGGGCCGCATTTGGACCCCAGGCCGCAGGTTTGAGACCCCTGATGTAAATTCAGACCCAATACATTATTTACAGGTCAGGAAGGGAGTGGGGATGAATATAATCACACTTTATATCAGGGGTCTCAAA
The DNA here is from genome assembly GCA_020466265.1 of Siphamia tubifer. Taxonomy (NCBI): domain Eukaryota; kingdom Metazoa; phylum Chordata; class Actinopteri; order Kurtiformes; family Apogonidae; genus Siphamia; species Siphamia tubifer. Next base: position 29,283,974 of record CM035797.1, read on the forward strand.
CATGTGGCCCGTGGGCTAAATGTGGTCTGCCAAAGGTTCCAATGCGGCCCATGGGGTGAATTTGCAAAGTACAGAAATACCACAGTCATGGCTGTGGAACTAATTTTAGTTTAGGTTCCACATACAGACCATTATTATCTGCAGTCAATTTATAGCAGAATAACATACAAAAAAGAATGACTTCATATTTTTCTCTCATTTTGATGTGAAAATAATTAATATTATGGCCACAAATAATGACAACTTCAAATGTCTGTCTTTGTTATAGTGCAAAAAATAACATTAAATTAGGAAAATATTTATACTCAAAGTATCCTGGAACAATAAAATGTGAAAAAACTGAAAAAAATATGAACATGAAATTTCTAAAGAACATTAAGCATAATTTTAACAATTTTGTGTTTTTATAGTAGATCTGATCCATAATGTACAGTCGTAAATGATAAATTGAAGCTTATATTGTTAGAGTTGCATGTATTTTTCTTGCGATATTTAATTTTTTATCAGATTTTTCACACATTTCCTGTTAGATTTTTTTTATTTTTTTATTTTTTAAAGTAAGTATTTTCATAAGGTAATGGGATTTGTTTGCACTAAAACAAAGACACAATATGGAATTGTCTTTTTTTTCCTAGGTTATTGTGATATTATTTAACCGGCCCAGTTGAGATCAAATTGGGCACATGTGGGCCCTGAAATGGGAGTGGATCTCTCCTTCAGTGTGGTTCTCCTCAAGATTTCTTCTTTTTCCCACTGGGTTTTAAAGTTTTTTCTTGCTGAGAAGGAGGGTCTAAGGACAGGGGATGCTTGGGTCTTTTCATATATCTCTGTAGTTGATTGTATTTCTGTAAAGCCCTGTGAGATGACTTTGTTGTGATTTGGGGCTTTATGAATAAAATTTAATTGAATTGAGTTGAAAGTAAAGACTTTGAGACCCTTTCTCTATATAGAGAGCATATGAAAACCCAGTTGTCCCACACTTATTCATGCAACTTCTAAAAACCACCAAGCACTATATTGTGATTTTTCAGGTGTGCAGATATTATTTTCAAGGCTCTTTGATTAAATTCTGTGCAGAAATATATGTATATTATGCTTTATGTTTAATACAGCCCCATGACTTCCTCCAAGGAAAGATAATCCATTAAACAATTTACTGAACATTTGTGTAGTTCTTTCTTTATGACAGCAGATTTCTTGAACTTGTTTTCATGTGCGACCATTGCGAAACAACTAGTAATGAAAAGACTTCAGAAAAACTGTACTTTTAATAAAATGAAACTGATAACAAACTGAAAATTTTGCAATGCTAATGCTATATAATGAGGGATAATTCTGAATATACTTAGAGTAGACATGAGAGACACTCTCTAATATGAGAAAATGAGAGAAATGGACTAATTGCATACAAATTGAACATGAATAGTCATGTTCTGTCTATTGATTACAGCTCTTCATCTTATGCATGTAACTGTCCCATTACTAAGATGTGGGTCATTAATGAAAAGGTCATGAAAGAGGCATCAGGGGGGAAAAAAGACGTGTGTGTTCCTAGACACTGTTGTCTCATCAGTATAATGAAACCTGATGTCCTTGTCCAGAAATTAATTAATTAATAAATAAAAACAGCATTCATCTCCAATGTGGTGTCATACAAAATAGAACAACACAATAAACATTAGTTTTACCTTTCATTAAGTTCACTGAAATACTGATATGATGGTAATAATAAAACTGATATAACGGTAATGTGTACTGTAATAAAAAATTAGTTTACAAGAAATTTAACCAAAGTATGAAGTAAGTAACCAAGACCTTTTTAAATACCTCCAACTAAAAGATTGTTCTGAGAAAGTAATAAAATGCACTGAAAATTTGGATAATGGTACCATTATTGGTACCATAATTAGAATCTATAAATCTAAGATATATATCTATAGCCACCTGATGAAGAAAAAGGGGAATACTATACAACCAGATGGGAACGAGAGCTGGGTGAGAACATTTCAGAGGATGTCATCGACTGTGTGGAGATTATATTGGTGGAAGAATTTAATTGAAAACGATTTTATATCACACCCAAAATTAAAGTAAATATTCCTCTGTACCTCAACAGTGTTGGAGAAAATATGGGGCTATAAATGTGGATCACATTCATGTATTTTGGTTCTGTGCTGAGATTGTAAAGTTCTAGGATGAGGTTCACCATGTTATTGTTGATATTCTGGGTTATGATATATGTAAGATTTGTTTGTTTCTGTATTTTGGTAAAATGACAACAAATGTTGTAGAGTGCTGCGCTCTATCCCAAATCCCATTCCCTTAAAATCCAGATTTTGGAGGAGTGGTATATGGTACTATTATGGCAATGTAAAATTTAAAGAATGTAAACTAGTGGTGCTCCACCCCCTTGCAGACGTTTTACCTGATTTACCCTCTCTTATCATTGTGAAAACACATTTTTTGTGACTATGACCTTTGACCTACATTCATCAAAAATTGAATAGGATCTATTTTGGACTACTTTGCGCCTTTCCTGAAAACGTCATGGAAATGAATCCTGTAGTTTTTGCATAAAGTTGCTGACAGACAAAAAAAAAAAGACCCAAAAACAACATCCTTCTCCCTTTCGGGGGGGGGGGGGGGGGGGGGGGTGATAAATGAAAATAAAGCTGAAATGTGCTGCAGATTTGAAGTTAGAGAAAATGTAAAAAAAATTAAGGTTATTATTTCCAGGTAATTATTTCCATAGTGATAAGACTTGTAGTTATGTGACTGTATACTTCACTCTGTTGCTTTTCACAAATGTCACACTGTATAAGAATTCACTGTAAGGAATATAAAATATATACAACATAGTATAATCCAGAATGTAATTCTGAACACAGCATTTGTCTTTTGTCAAAATGACATTTTTACTGACATCCTCATTACACGTTTTATTGATTTTTACTTTTTTGCCAAAATAAATGAAAACTGGATTTTTTTTATGGGCCTCTTAAAGATAGTTTTGCATCTGTACACAGAAAAAAATGGCAGAAATATAAAAAAAGCAACAGATGTGTTTTGACACTTATAAATGCTGCAGTGGCACTATCATTTAGAAATAGATTTTCACCATGGATTGGGTTTTTACCACCAATAATAATCGATTGAAATGACAATATTATAAAATATTGCTTGTAAAAAAAAAATATATAAAATTTCAGAAAGTACATAGTATTGATATATAAAATAGGCACAAGTGACATGTCAGATATTCTCAACTGTTTATAGAAAATAGAATCAGTAATTTTATGCGAGGTGCACATGGCTTGTTTTATCTATTGATTAGAGTTTCATTTACATCAGATGCAGTCATTATTTAGATGTGAGGCTTCTGTGGAGAGCTGATGATGAAAAGGTCGTAAGAGAGGAGTGAGGATGAAACGTGTATGTTCTCTGATGCCGTTGTCTCATTAATGTGAGGAGATCTGAAGTGGCCTGGATCAACTCTTGTTTTCTTCACATGCTGAGTAAGATTTGGCTGATTTGCATGTGAAAAGGTCAAGAGCTACACAAGGACCGCTTTGCTTCATCAGGACTCTCAAATTTGTAGCTGTAAACAATTGGTTATAGAAGAGGAAACACAACTGTAAGAAAAAAAAAAGACAGTTTTTCAGTGGTTTGTTACAGGATGAAAATTTAAATAGAAACATTTGTGAATCAATTTTTTATTGTATCTGAGGAATACTTGAACTGATTACAACATTGAGGTTTGGAGCTCATGACCACGAGTGTGTACTTCTAAAAGAAAGAAAAAGGTTGTGTATCCTTCAATCACAGCTTAACCTGCGGATCCTAATACCATCTGTGATCCAAGATGTGTCTGCAGAGTTATCTGTTACCCTGTGGTCACTGAGCTGGTGTGATTTATGGAGCTGGGCTCAGACAGCCTTCAGGGGCTTCTCTGCAGTTAATTCATTTGACTGCTGTACATTTATATGAGTGTGTGTGTGTGTGTGTGTGTGTGTGTGTCAGAGAGATACCAACAGGGATGGAGGGAAGGCAGGTGGGTGACAGAACAACACGCAGAGACAGAGAATTGGAGGTTGGAGCCTGCAGTCACACTTATGGTGTCTGTCTGATTGCTTGAATGTCTCACAGAGAAGTCATAACAGCTAGTGCATTTATAAAGAATAACAAGATTGGCACATCAATAGTTCACAACAACAGCAAGTGCTTGATTTCTGCTGTGCTTTTGCTTTCAACCAACTCTGGAGAAAACAGAAAGATTACGTTTTATTGAGCAAAAAACACATTAAAGGACATAAAGGACATACATAGTTGTTTCATGGATGACAGTGGAAATATACATTTTATTCAATAAATCAAAAGACAAAAGTCTGTTTCAGCAGGTGAGGAATTCAACCTGAGGTCTGATTATTTACCTGATGATGTCTAAGCTCCATTCATTTCCTTTGCTCTATATCATTGAATGTAAGGCGCTCACATCCCAACTGGATGTATTTTATGGATTCAGAGACACAGTACTGCAGGAACAATACAGAGCAAAGAACAGAAGTGGACCGGGAAACACAAAATGACATCACGAGGTGGTAAACACAACAGATGAATCAACACCACTTATCCACAGACTGCACCATTAATTATATAAAGTAGAATGCTCATTATTTACACAAATTATAGACTGGACTATGGAAGTGTATGATATGTTAATTTATACACACACACACACACACACACACACACACATATATATATATATATATATATATATATATATATATATATATATATATATATATATATATATATATTTGCCTTCACTGTTTAGATTGTAGTCATGAGGACTAATGAGCCAATCAGAGGCAGAGTAGGGTGGGTCATGCACAGGCAAATATTGCTAACTAGCGCTGACCTCTTCTGCAACCTCAGGTGTCAGTGCCACCCCAGTTGATTGACAGGTCAGTAATTTAATTGTGCGAGTAGGCTAACGTTATGAAAGGCTCATGTTTTACAAATTTACAGTCGTGCAGTTGCTTCTGTAAACAGTAACGCCTACAAATAATGTAGGTAGATAATGTTATAATAGTGAGCAAATACTATGGATGGATTTTTGGAGAAAAACTAAATAGAGTGTCATACATGTCGTATGTGTCCCTGTTTTTTTTTGTTTTTTTTTTTAAAAGGCAAAATTGAGAGTATACCCACTTCTCTAGGGACCACTACACAACTGCTCTAGGGTACAGGTTTACAGTAACTGGTGAATGAGCTGAAACTAGTAAAAGTAACCATGTACTTTCTATTATTTTCTGTAAAGTGTGATATTGAGGAACAGGCCAGGGCATGATTAACAAGGAGGTTTTAATCACACAAGAATATGTACCTGAAACTACACATAACACCTTTCTTAATAAGTGCTGTCCCATAAAGCAGAGTGTGTCTATTTAAAACAGAAGCAGCTTACAGTGGTCAGCAGAAGGTTGTGACATTTTCACTTTTCAATTACATGAAAAAGAAATTAGAAGGCTGTGAAAGATGCAGTAGGTGCCTTTTACCAAACCAAAGCTGTCACATTCACACTCTGCTGTTCAGTAATGCATTCATAAACCACAGACTGTTTTCCCCAGGGGTTGTTCAGGCAAGTGTGAAGAGCTTTTACTTTTTCATGAGAAGATGTGATAATATTGGACTTAATATTCCTCCATTTAAGCAGAACCATAATAGCTGACCATTTTGATTCTTAGGACATTTTCATCTATTTCACAATTTACCTGTTACAGAGGACTTTTAATTCCCTTAATTCTCTGTCCCTTCTTGGTTTTTAAATAAGTTCCTATCATTTTGTTCCAATTTACAAGCACTTTTATTGGAAATGAAATAGCTTTATAATTAAATGTGTGTCATATACTGTACGTTTCTTATATTTATACCTAAATCCTTTTCTGCCACAGTTTTTTTTTTCTCAATTCTCCCATAAATTCACATAACAAATACAAATTACAGCACAAAAATAGTCCCTTTTTTTCTTTTGCAACATGCATATCTACTCATTTGATGTCAGTGTCATCTTTATACTTTTCATACATACACTTTTACAACTACTCAAGTCTTTTCAAATTGTATTTGGTTTGTATTTATGCAAAATTTATTTCCTTAATGTGTCTTTTCACACCTGTGATAATTTTTCTTCTTTCTTTATGTCTTTATTTCCCTTTTTTTCCTTTTTGAAATACCCTTTTTACCACAACAACAGCTTTTTTTTTTTTTTTTTTACATATTTTGTGTGATACCCGTTATTAATCGTTTGGAATTTAGTCTTTTAAATTTCATCATTTTGAAGAACCAGACATTGAGCATTTTAAGGAGAATTAATTGTCCTTGGGTTTATCTCATTTAATTTTACTTTACTTTAATTTCATCCATCTACATTCTACATGTTTTAATGTGTCTTTTTCAATTAAATTGTTTAAAAAAAAAATCATAATATATTCTATTCTTTTCCACTTGTCTATACTGCTGTGGGGTATTGTATTGTATTGTACTCATATTCTATTGTATTCTACTGGACTATTACCATTAGACTCTTTCACAAGTTTTAGGAACCGAGGAATGTCAAGTTCATTTTCTTTTTTAAAAAATTGCTTTTCACACCATCTTTACACTACGAGAAAAAAGCAGAACCGAGAAACCACATCCCTAGTTAAAAAAATGGATTTAAACTCTGAACAGTGGCTCTTACCTGGTGGGGACCTTATCTCTGTGAGACCATGATGGCTCTAAAATTGCCCTTTCACTGCTGTCTGTGCACGGTGCTTCTTAAGCCACCCCATCAGGACTAATATGGTAGTAGCAGATGAGTGAAAGGTATTGTATGTGATACCCTATTTTATCCATTTTATAAGACATGACGTGTGTTTGTATATGTATATATATATATATATATATATATATATATATATATATATATATATATATATATATATATATATATATATATATATATATGTATAAAATTATTATATTATCATATATTATTATATTGTTCTAGATATAAATGACTAATGTTTTGTGTTCATTGTGTCATTTTTAATCATTTACAATAAAATACAACTCAAAAACAACAGCGTATCAACAGGAAAAAGAGCTTCATAGTTGAGTGCAATAATCCATGTTCACTTCACATACTATCATGCATAGCAAGAGGGTTGTTAATTATAGGGAAGGTATAATAATACAGAAGTGTTCTTATTGTATGAAGTGAAATCTGTTGCATGTATTAACGGTGTGAGGTGTCCTCACTCATTGAATTGAATGAGAATGAAATATGTCTTTAACAGATTGAGTTGATTGTTGCAAATAATGATAGAGTATTTGTTTTCTTACATTCTTCTAAGCTATTAACAAAATGCTATAATGAATAAACTAAAGTCAACCACTGATTATGCATCCTTTGTATTAGTAAAAAAAAAACAACTAGATGAAGAGAGATAAACAAGACACTCTTGAATCATTTGTCATTTCCTCACCACATATATTTTAGTATTTCTGGGGCTTATTAAAAAAAAAAAAAAAAAAAAAAAAGCTAAAAAGCATTGCAAGTTGGAGGTGTAAAATATGAAGTAGCCACAAATAGCAATGCTCTTCTGTACTTGGTTGACGCCTCAGTGGGAACAAAGCCTGGTTTTCTCACCATCTAAGATTAACCACAATTATAATGTTTGTCTCTGCCATTAAATGTAAGGACTGTTATAATACTGACCCTCTGTAGTATATTTGCTGAAGGAAAACAGGAAAAAAAATGAACCTCCATTCCCACTTTCAGAGGTATACTTCAGAGGAAAATACAGAAATAAATGGAGATGTGGAGAACAAGCAACAACAAGGTCGGTGGAGAATTGGTTTGAATGTGAAAAATGTTGTGGCCTCCTTTTCCATTTTAATAGTGTGAGGAAGTTGCCCTTAGCCATTTGGAAATCACAGATCAAGTTGTTATTGTTTGGAATTAAGTTCTTGTCTGAATGTGCACCATTTCTTTCTCATTTAATTGGCCGCATTTCCTGGTCTGTGTCAACATAACCATTAAATTCTGCTCCAAGGGTGAAATTTAATATTACTGCCAACTCCAAACAACACTTTCTAACAACCAAGAATGTGAACTATTGGCTCTGTGGGTTCCGACAAAAACAATATCAGTGTGAAATTAATGTTCAATGTTTTCTAACAAGAATTTATTGCATTTTTGTCAAGTCACTATTTTTAATATTGTTTGACATTTTGCTGAATGGAGTCACTGGGTTCTCTTTATTTCTCTCCATGCACTTTAGCTCAAACCAAAGTGTATTTTTATTGTCTACAGCCAGGACCAACTCCTGGCAGAGACCATATCGGTTGTCTAGGGTGCAAACTGTTAAAGGTGTGCCACTGGTATGCCAAAAAAATAAATAAAATTATTATTATAATAGCAAATAAAGAAACAATAGTACTGATAATGGAGTGATTTGTCATTCACAGAGGGAGAAAAACAAAACAAAACCCCCTATCCTCCAAATTTCCAGGTGAACCCACCCTGACCTGGTGAAAAGCACTCAGAGAGCGCAGACTCCACCAAGGCAGATCAGACCCTTCCTCCCTTCCTCCTGAAAGTCATGTGCGTGCCCCTCCCTCCACATCTACTGAAAATTTTCACCAAATCAGTCCATAACTTTCTCAGTTATCCTGCTAACTAACAAATTAGAAATCCATGCAAGGTGTTGTAACTTAGTGAACTAGAAAAGCACTCTGAGAACACAGACCTCTGCCAAGGTAGACCACCCCCCACCCCGATCACCCCCAAAATGAAATCAGTTCTTCCTGTTCACATTTCCAACATATCCTGAAAATTTCATCAAAATCCATCCATAAGTTTTTGAGTCATCTTGAACACAGACAAACAGATAAACGCCAGCAAAAACATAACCTCCTTGGCGAAGGTAATTATATGAAATCTGTGACCTTGTCAAATCATGAATATATCATGGTCATGCATTACTGTGTTAAATCACTAATACATGTTGAAAACAGCAAATCTCTGCTGTGACGACATGAAAGATGAATATGGCATCGGAAGTAATGAGTCGATTCGGCTGAAATTCAGTCTGATTCATCCTTGTACTCATCTCCGTGTACACGTCGAATTTCAGAACAATCTGTAAAAAATTGGTGACGCTAGAGTGAGAACAGAGGAAATGAGCACGCACACTCAGACAAACAAACAAACAAACAAACAAACAGACAAACAGACAAACCATTAAAGCAACAGAACTTTGGCGAATCTCTGATTTTTGAAGTTAACAAACAAACAAAAACATAAACACTGGCGAAAACATAATTACTTGGCTGAGTAAATATTCAATTCAATTTTATTTATAAAGCCCTAAATCACAACAAAGTTGTCTCACAGGGCTTTACAAAAACACTATCAACTACAGAGATATATGCACAACATACGCACATCATGCACATACTGCAAGAAGTGAGTGAGCGGTGAGGGCCCAGCTATACCCTGTATGCTTGTGAGGTGTGTATGATAAACCTAAACAATAACATGTTCTGAATATGCCATGAAGCTGATGTCTAAGTATTGTTTTTCCATGTTCACCCACCCTGTATTAAAAGATCATAATTGACTTACAGTGATTCCTTCCATTTCTTCTGACCACAGTTTCATTACTTCTTGGCTCCATGTTTGTCCCATTCCCATAATGCACTTCACGACCAAATTTCCAAAAAGGTCCGAGTGATGTATTGATTTGTCATGTAAACAAATGCAGTGCTTGTGCTGATGTCATCATTGAAGTTGTTGACTTTGAAGAAAAGTATGGAATGAATAATGAATTAGCACTAATTAGTCTCTCACTGTGGTTTAACAAGTTTGAAGAAAATTTTGAAATGAAACTTATATGAAGAACAAGGTGAACACAGGCTATAAAGAACCAGTGACCTTGAAGGGAACAGTAGCAGTAGAAGGAGCAGCTTTCTAGAAACATGTACCTGGACATGTCAGCGGTATAATGAGCAACCCAAGGTTAGAAGCTCTTCAGAAATCCACAAAGAACCAAAGATGTCTTTGCCTTTAGAAATGTCCTAAATGTGACAAGAATTTCTGTTGTGTAAATATGGATGAAAAATCTGGTATCCATTGTGTGTTTTCTAAAAAGATATGATACAGTAATGACAACAAAACCAGAAATTTTTGCAATAGAAAGCATTGCATAGTGTAATTTAGAATATTACAAGAAGGGTGGGTATGAAATGGACATCTAAATACTACTGTCTATTTGATTCTGTACAAAAGAGATAAGAAGCATGTGATCTGTGAATAGCCTAAAAATGCACAGGATACCACAGATGTACATAAACTAATGCAGCTAAATGTACCTGTATGCTACCAGAGCTCCCTGCATTGTGCATTACATGCATCCTCTTATCTTATCTCATTATTACAAATACCATAGTTGGTGCATTACCACTGCTCTCTCTGCTGCAGAGTTCACTATTTACATGCATTAAATATAGACACGTTCAATATGGATATTCACTCAAGGATATGCAGGCAAGTATACTGTGCAGCACACGTAGAGGCTACACATGTAATTATAATGAGTAGTCCTGGTGTGATTAGAAAAACACTGGTGTGATTTAATGATTTGTTGCTTTCATACAAATAATTATTTAGAGAAAAAAATCTGCTGTTGTAGCCTGAAACAATTAGTCAAGTTCATATGCAAGTGAACAGAGGTACAGATTAACACCAGCTGTTCATACATCACAGTCTAAAGCAACACTTTATTTCAGGAGCATTTAAAACCATGCATTCACAACTAAGATTAGGAAACTAATTATAGATATTGTCAAAAAAATAAAAAAGGTGGTTTAAAGATACTAAACAAAATGAGACTAAAATGACACTGTGTGATCTTAAACAAGTCTGTCTAATAAATTGCACAATGTCGCTGTTTCATATAAAACACCAACGAGACAATAACAAAACAAACTATTCTTTGAAAATAAAGTTAAGAGATTATTTGCATTTTTTGAGAATAGGCCATACAACAACAAATAACTGAAAATGTTTTTTTTTAAATTATTATCATTATTATTATTTTCACTTGTATTTATTATTTGTATGTATTTCTCCTTATTAGGCCTTTGCCGCGTACCACATAGGGGGCAAGGTCTATTGATACTGCTTGCAGTTTGTTCTGATTCAGCCCTTTGAGCTCTAATTTGACCCCCTGAACACCAAATTTTGCACACACATCGGAAGTGTGAAAAATGGTATTTAAGTATTTACAGGTTTAATAAAAGTCAGTAAAGAAATGTGTCTACGGCGCCCCCTAGAAAAGGTGAAATAGTGTTTGTCATATGATGATGAACAAAAAAACCTAATGATGACCACGCCCATAAACCAAAAGGAAGTCCGCCATCTTGAATTGAAATTTTTAAAAATTTTAGTCGTCATTTTTGCTTGATAGATGACAGAAGAACAAGGGTTCAAGTCCTGGGTGAGTCACATTTTTGAAGGCCACCTCCCAAACAGTAGATTTAAAGTCTTTAAAAATAAGTAGCTCTCTCACCAGCCTCTGTGGTGCAGGCTGGTTGAACGCTCTGAAGAGTGTGGGTTCAAGACCTGGGTGTATCAAAGTTGCCCCTGCCACCACCAAAACTGTAGATTTAAAACCTTCGAAATCAAGACCTGATTCATCAGCCTGATTTAGTAGGTAACAGGATAATGTGGTTTCAAACCCCAAATTGGTAAAGGTTTTTTGAAGGCCACCAAACAAACAGTAGATTTAAAACCTTCAAAATGTTAAACCTGATTTACTGGTTGTCTGTGGCTCTGGCGCTACCTGAACGCAGATAGTCCATGTACCTAATCCAATCGGAGATCTGGCTCCATTTTTCCGCATCCAATCGGAGGGCCGGCTCCATCTTTCCAAGCTGTCAATCATCTGAGTTTCCCCATGGTTATCGCTTGTTTGCTATCTGTTATCGCATCTTTGCAATGGTCAACCTGCTTCAGGTAAGATGTTATTTGTTTTTGTATAATAACTTCATTGCTGTCTAATAAGTTTGTCAAATAAGTTAGCATTGACGCAATGTATGTATGTCTAAATATAGCCTGACCTGTAAAAATATAATTCTTAATTTGTAAAAAAAAAAAAAAACTTACTTTTATTGTATTGTATTACACATGTTCCTCATAGATAAATCATTTTCATCTTTGCAATCCAGGTTCATATCCCTATTAAAATATCATTATGAAAACTTTGTAGGATGCAGATATTCATTTGTGCAGTGTTTTTCTTTATAATGTGTTGGTCTAATGTTCTTTATAAATAGATTACTCAAAAAAAAATCCCCTTTGGCAATTTGTGTGAATTGAAAGTCAATATCAAACCGGTACTACTTTAAATATTAGAGATGCTTAGCACAACCAAAACTCTAAAGTACAACCATTCATCAACCTCTGTCGAAAGCAGATTCTGAACATCCACCAACCAGATATCATCAACAATAATAAATTCTAGAGAGAACAGGTTCACAGGCTGAGGAAGATGAGATCAGGTCAAGAAGATGGGGTTGAGGATATACACTCAAAACAGGATGGACTGAACTGCATATGAGAGCTGGATGCAGCCACAAGGATGTCACCTACTGGCTTTGGGGTCGAAAGGCACAGAGTTTGCATTTTGACTGTGGCTGTATAGATGTATTATATTATATATATATATATATATATATATATATATATATATATATATATATATATATATATATATATATATATATATATATATATATATATATATATATATATATATATAGTGATATTGAGACAGAAAGGCAGAGATGGAGAGTAAGTCAGCCATGTAAAGTAATGGCTGAGCTATTAATGAGCAGTGCCTTATGACTTTGGTCACCGTTTTTTCTTCATATATTTCATCAAACCTACGTCATAGCCTCAGTATCACAACTCTGTTAGTCTTTCTGTGATTATGCACAAGTTAAGGTGAGACACAATAAGGGTGAGTATTGGCAAGAAGCTGGTGATACAATACAAATCACATTACAAAATTCAACATACAATACATCAATATATATCACGATACTCCGAACAAGGTGATAATTGTTTGTTTGTTTTCTTTAGAAAAAAGTTATAACATGGCTTTGCCAGTAAAAAACACACACGTAAAAAATACAATAAATACAACTATATTTTTATAGAGATTACAGTATAATATCCTGCTGTATAACCAAAAAACAAAGCTGAACCTCTACCATTTATGCATTTGAATCAATGCCTAAAAATAAAATTAAATAAATAAAAAAAAATCTGTAGTTTTTTGTATTGATACAGTATTTTGAAATTAAATATTGCAATATATTGCACAACTAATATTTTCTTCTACCTGCTAGTTTTGGTATTGCAAGGCCTTTATATACTCCTGTGACCCAGCAATGGATTTTTGTCCTCTGTAGGGGACGAAAGGTCAATAGTTTTATTTTAAAAAAGAAAAAAAGCTGTCCATTTCAAAGGACAGTCCATTAAAATAAATAAATAAAAATGCATCTCAAAAAAACTATTGCATTAAGTGGTTTCCAATGATCAGGAAGCAGCTGGAGAGTAAAAGTTCAGTAATGGGGAGTTCATCATATTATGGAAACTGGGCTATGCTTTATTGCATCATAATGAAGAACTCATGAATAAATAAACAGACAAATTTTGGAGAATGAAAGAAGTATTGAAAGACGTTATAACACGGCTTTACCAGTAAACCAGTAATTAAGTTCTTTTTACTTGAGATACATTTCCCTAATTGGATATTCTGCATCAGTTTTTTTCTTGCCATTCTAAGATGTTCATGCATCATTATGAGATGCATCTTTGAACATCCAGAGGTATGCTGCTATTCAGCTGTGCAGTAAAGCAGACGAATCAGGCCTGTGCAACTGTCATCTCTCATCATTTATCAGAAATGTCAAAATCTGTTTCAAGGTTTCAGCGTCAGCCAAGCATACATGTGCACAAATAAACAAACAAACACACAGACTCACATGCATTTCTCTGGCTGGCTGTCAAGCCTATTCAGAACTTCATTAAATAATTCATTTCCATTGCTAAAAAATCTGTGCTTGAAATTCATCATTTGCTGTGTCTGTCTGGAGACTGAGGAGTAAATTCAGAACCAGCCAATGATCTGTTCTGTCTGCAAATAACTGATCACCAAATATGGGAGATAATCATTTTGAAACTAGACTTCCATACATTTCCTGAAGGAAATGTAGCCTGTGTGTTTGTCTCTTGCCAGATGGCTGGAGTTGTGGCTGTTGAAAGTAAGAAATATCTGCTGTTCACTTCATATGTGGAATCTGTGCATCAGTGTTTATGGACTGACATCACCACAGACTTTGTGTAAACCTGTATTCAGAGGACAAGCCCCTCCCACAGTCTGTGTGAGTCCTGTTAAAACATTGTAAATAGTAATAGTACTAATAGTACTAAGAGTAGTTGTAGTCGCATGTTATTATTTCTCTCTCTCTGTCTCTCTCTCTCTCTCTAGCAGTGCAGACAACACACATTAAGACAACATGCTTTTTTCCAAACATGGTTTGGACAGTGTGGTGTTCGCTTTGGCTGCTTCCTCAAAGTTTTTGCATTTTATATAAAAAGTAAGGACGTGTGACAGACATCTGGACAGTCCTGTTTTAGAGCCGTGGGTCAAAACAAAATGTGGACATATGGTCACCCTACTAATGGTCAGTGAAATGTAACAGAACACTCTTTGGTAACACTAGCCTTTGTTCTGTTGGGCTAAACATGCTGATGCTTGTGTCTTGTAAGTGGACATTGTTAGGTTTCAGTGAACTTTAATACCAGTTGCTCATAGCTGTAAATATGGGGGAAAAAAAGTTATGTAGGCAATTATTAAAGTCCATAAATAATTATCCACTGTCGTTTAAAGCCTTAAACAATATGTTGAGCACTTGAAACCAGCAGGGATTTGAACCCATAATGTCTGTATTGTGACAGTGAGAGAGAGAGAGAGAGAGAGAGAGAGAGAGAGAGAGAGGATACACTGCAAACTCCCTCTTTTCCCCATGTCACATAGAAAATATGGCCTGTGTCATTTATTTTCTGCTGTCCATGCAGCTCTAACTTGAATAAATCATTTCATAAATCATATTCCAAGAGTAATGCTCCTGCAGGAGGTAACCAGAGACACAAAGGGGGACATGACAATGCAGAACTGCCTCTCCATCTTAGAAGATTAATTAGTGTTGAATTAATTCAGTTACAATGTGCCATTTTTGCATTTCCCCTGCACATTTGATTTAAGGCTGGTGCCAATTATTTTTTGTGATTTGAAAGCCACAACCCTGCAAATATTTTATATACAAATGATTTCTGTATATTTTAGCCTTCCATCTACATGTGAATTTTAAGAATTTTTCAATCCCCCCGCGCACACACACACACACACACACACACACACACACACACACACACATTAGAAAGAAAATCAGAGGCAAAGGGTATTGCTTTTGGTTTATTTAGTTTTTTTTGTTAACACTCTAAAAGCCAAACTACTGGTCAAATTCATACCAAAGTGAGTTTATAGATTACCAGTGAACCAGAATAGATCTCATTACATTTTGAGAACAGTGAGTCAAAGTCCCTATTTTCTATGAATTTTTAAAATCTTCTCCCTTTTACTTATTAATGTACAGTATTGCACAAAAGTTTGACTTCGCTTTTAGATTTGTTGCTTTTACAGTGTTAAAATGGACATGCATTTATATTTTTCAGTCTTTTTTCTTCAAATACAACAAGAAAATACAAGAAATATGTGCACAGACTTAAAAAAAAAACATAAAAATTGCCAGTTGTGAGTGAGTATTGTATGTGTGTGAATCTTGTATAAACTTGGGGCATTGCATTTTGTCTTTTTCATGACACCGTAACTTCATGACCTATGACCTGTAATGGTAGCCAAACAGGTGTGAGGAATTTAGCTGCTTTGTTTAAACCTGTGCCACAATTATTTGATCTCCAGGCTCCAGCTTATCTCATGCTTCATTTGCACACACAACCAGACTTTGACGCCTGTTTTAACAACAGAAGAGAAGATTATTAGACATTTTGCCTCCTTAGCGACTGCAGTGAGCTATGTTTGTTTGTTTGTTTTGCTGCTTTCATTTGAAACATTGCATCTGTAACGTATAACTTTGCATCAACGTGTGTGAAACACTGAGTAAATGTTTTCATATTGATACATAAATATGAAGATTGTACTGTGAAGACTGTACGGTGACTTCCGCCAAGCAGGAAGGATTCTAAGGGCCTGAGCACTGACAGGGGCCCATGGAGGGATGGCTGATATCATTTTTTAGTATTTTATTTTATTATTAATCATGATAATTCTTAATAGGAAAGAAACAAAGGGTTTCTTTTTCCTGTCTTGTTTTTGGCAAAAAGTAAACACCCAGAGAGCATATGTATTAGGTGACTGTGTAAAGAGATCAATATGCCCAGAAAGATAGGATCCCAAACACACACAGGTGTTCCCAAAAAGATATTTAGACCTGCAGTTTGTGTTTCCTGCCTCCGTCATTCATATCCATGTAGTTACTGTATTTACTTTACCCCTAGTTATGTTTATTTAGTTTGCTATGGCATTCCAACTGAAAAAGGCAGCTGTTTTCTGCTACATAGACTCCATTCTTTTTTAACTATGACATTTCTATCTGTGGGTAAAAAGCAATGGACCAAAACAAAACAAAAAAAAAATAACCCATCTTAAATGTTACAAAACCTCTACAATGCTACACTTTCCCATCTGCTTGTGCTCTGTGCTACAGTTGCCAACCATGACTCATACCCTTACTGGTTTCCATGGATACGTTCATGTCTCATCTTTCAAATATGACCAAGAAGAGGCTAACACACATCAGTAAACTAATAATTGTACCTCTCTTGGTGCATCTTCTCTCCCATCATTTATAGCCTCCTGTCTTCCGGCCTATTACCTGTGTTTTCCTTGCTTCCTCTTCTTCTCCTGTTTTGACCTCAGTGCCCTCACATTAATGACTTACTGTGGAAATGAATTAAAAATGAATGAAAGGTTGTGCAAAAAAAAAGAAACTGACCCTAAGTTGCTGGATTCTTGCCCTGTTGATCATGATGGGAGATTTATGCAGCTACAGGTTTTGCATCTCTGACGTCCATTTCTTGCCAAACACTCCCATCAAAATAAATCTGTCAAAGTTAACTGTGGTCAAAGACATCGTAACTGCCAAGACTGTGTAGTGCAACACGTCTTTTTTTTTTTTTTTTTTTTTTTTTTGCTCCTCCACTTCAGCTGCAGTTTTGCTGACTCTGGCAATTGCAGTAAATAAATGTCCGAACAATAATCTGAGAGGCACATTTATGAGACGTTTATATTTCCTTTCAAGCCTGAGGTTGTACCGGCTGTACCTTCATTAGGGCACAAGTTTAACCTCATCCTTCA
Source organism: Siphamia tubifer (assembly GCA_020466265.1). Classification (NCBI taxonomy): domain Eukaryota; kingdom Metazoa; phylum Chordata; class Actinopteri; order Kurtiformes; family Apogonidae; genus Siphamia; species Siphamia tubifer. The sequence goes on from CM035797.1 coordinate 29,301,532, forward strand.
TCCTTTCCTCATTCGTTTTAGCATCATATGCTCTTCAGACATGACCTTTCGTGTCTTTAAAAAATCACTTTTACACTTGTCTACACCTACTCATCCATCTTCAGTTCTTTCTAGATCCATCAGGAGTCTACACTGCCTGTTCTTTTACCCCCCCCCCAACTCTCCTTTCCCTCTCAAATCCTTTTCTTATACCATTATAGCACCTGTCGTTCCACCTCCATTATCCTCTTCTTTCACTCATTTTCCCCTTATAGGCACCTCTCTCATCCTCTCTCCTCCAGACACCATTCACCAAAAACCATACAAATCACCATCCATTCTTTTTCAATTCTATTAATAAAGTTGTATTACTTTCTGTTTTAACCCCATCAGTGTTTTTATACACAGTAAAACATATTTAAATCTGATTTAATCATGTTTTTTTATTGGATATTGGAATAAATATAGCTGAATAAAACTAAATATATCTTTGCAGGAAAGATTTATGATTGAACCTATGGATGTTAAAATTATTATTTAAATGGGTTATGAATACTGTTGTAATTAGCTGATGTTTAAAGGGGTTATAGCAGTGGTTTCCAACCTTTTTCGGCTCGTGACCCCATTTTAACCCAAGTCATTCAAAATTCGGCCTTTTTTTTGGCTAAGATTAATTTGATTATGATCATGTAATAGTATGCTATTACAAATACTATGTTCATTTCTGACAATTTCAGCTATTTAATGTTTATCATTATGGATGGAGGCAGGAAATCCACACAAAACCTCACTGCACAAAGTAAGAATTTTATTTTCCTTGGTCAGGAGTCCAGTTTATTTACAAATCTAGCAAAAAACAGAGAGTTGAGTGGTGAACAAAATACATCAGAGCCAACTTCTCCAAGACTACAAGGAAAGCTCAGCTTCTCCCATGTCAAATATTACAGTAAATGGTCAATTCTGTACGGCTGTGTTCACATTTCATTGAGTATAGATGCATTAGAACACATCTCAAAGACGACTTCATTCAGAATCACCTACTTATCACAAATCGGTTGATGCGATGTTGACTTCTCATACATTCCCAATAGTACTGTTTTCTTCAGTGCCTTTTCCTGCTGAAGTTAAGCATCCATGCAATTAAATGGAAATGAATCCGTTTTTTTTTTTCATTGCCTCAAAACTCAGAGGTCATTGGATATGTCATGCTTTTGTCCTGCCCCTGGACGGGAGCTGTGGGCAGTGCCTCAGATGGCCTGAACACTGAGCTTCTGCATGATGATTGAAGGATCAGTGTTAAAGCTGAATCCCATTTTGACTGACAGCTATTTTCAGATATTACATGGTAACTGACAGCTCAGCTCAGCCCCATCACAGACTTTGCAAGAGAAGTCAAAACTAACTGTAACCAATTTGTTGGTATTTGCTTGATGAAATTACTTGTTAATTTCTTACACTGTACACACTCATAATTCTTCCTTGTTTCAATTTAACACAATTTCAACATTTCCATTCTCATTTGCTTTTAAATGTTTCTATGTCTCTATTTTAATTGTCTTTTAATGCATCTTAATCATTTTATATTTTCTTATATATTTTATGTAAAGCACCTCGAATTGTCATGTACTTTGTACATGAAATCTGCTATAGAAATAAATTTGCCTTGCCTTGTTCAACTTCATGGAAAATACACCTACTCGATACGATAGGGTCACAGAGCATTTTATAGAAAATACATTTACAGGAAAAGCCACAGCTGCACCCATAGGTGAATGGAGTTAACTGGTGACAGGCTGTGGCAGAGTAAAAGAGTAGCAGAACAGGTAGAGATGTGAATATCACCACATTATTCTAACTGAAAATACTGTCATATGATCGTTTGTCTGTGCAGATCCAGCTCTAAAACTTTGTATTCCCCAAGTTTGACCTATTTCTTCTAATGCTTGTATCATACATGACATAAAATCAACCTGTAGCTTATATAATTGTGGTTTGACTCACTCAGAATAGGAGACACTAATTATTTTTTACCACCTCAAAAAAATAAAACCATTGACTAAACAAAGTAAGATTATTTTTTCCATCTTTTCAAGTCTCTCAAGAAGACATTGAAAAAAAATTACTGAGTCTCTGAATCAAAAGTGTATTAGTTATTTAGCTCTTGAACACTATGACAGTGACACCCTCCCTCTGCCATCACTTACACTCAACCATTACTTCGGTGCAGCCCTCCGTGAAAAGCATCTCTACTCTGTAATTAAAAAGCCTAATTAAAACCAGAGGGATGATCTTCCTCCAAGTACCCGTCTGCCCACTCATGGCAGACGGGATGCGGGAAAGGGATGCGGCCGACAGAAGTAGCGGCAGTGAAATCTTCTCAGTGAGGCTGTTGGCGGTGTAACAGACTCATGATCCATCGGGACCTTGAGCCGAGGTGGGACCAAGTCAACAGCTGTCAACATGACTGCCTCTGTATTCACTGTAAGAGTCTGCTTAGCTCCTAACAAACTAATTAACTACTTCATGCAGGGAACATCTCGAGGAGAGAAAATTGGAAATGAATAAATCATGCCCAGATGCCTGATGAGATGCCACAGGACAATGATTCTCAGAGGCCCAATCATTCATGAGTCTGAACGTCAACCCCTTCAAGCAGAGCTGCTGTGTTTGTGATCCTCTTACTGCACAGTCTGCTGCTCCAGGGAAACAGCTAAAACAATAAATGCCTCATGAGCAAAGAACACTTCACACTGGGTGAAACTGAGGAGGCCCCAGGGTTTGTGGTTGATATGACTTCAACAAAAATAGACCTGATTGCCGAAAAATGCTGGTCACATTATCGCTGCATCAAAGAAATCAAGCAATTTTAGTATTTTCACTTTAATTTCAGGAGGTAGTAAATTCGGGTCCACCTGTCTGTCAGCAGGATTACAAATAAAGTTCTGAATGGATTTTGATGAAACTTTCAGGAATGATTGACAATGGGTCAAGGATTTTGAGCTTAATTGCTCATTTTGAGCAATGAAGGTCAAAGGTCAAGGTCATATTAAAGGTCAACAGCTAAAACACATAAATAGTAATATCTCAGGATTCAGGACAAGATAGAATCTTGCATTTTTTTTCATTCACATTGTCTCACCTTCAGACATTAAACGGGTCAACACCTATGGCTCAATCATGTCAGGTGTGAATGAAAAATCAAGCCTTGGTGGAGGTCTGCCATCTCTGACTGCCTTGTTACTCATAGAGCACAAATTTAAACAACTGCAAAGGTTTCCAAAGTGCTGAACAGAAAAATAAACACAACAAATATAATAATGATAACACCTGAGACTGTTCACTTTAGTTAACAATATCTGTGCACATAAAATCAACATCCTATATGGGATTTTATATGTGTAAAACCCCATGTAGACCCAGTGCTACTTTTGTGTTAACCTGTCCAGCCTCAATGATAAATCCATCTAGAATCATGGGGCTTCAATCAATATATGAAGGGTGGGACCAATCACATATAAGATATACGTGATGTTTTTGTCAGAGAAATGTTATGGAAGTGTAAACCACAGAGACTTTTCTTTACTGTGCACAAGTGAAAAGCTAGCAAACGAAGCTCCACCCTGTCTTGACACATGTCAAATGCGACTCTATTTGCCTTAAGCGTCAGGGTGCTGTTCGACCCAGTGGGGAAATATTTTTTCGTGGTTAATGCATTATCCCGCTTATTCTACGTGTTATTACAGCTTATTGGTGCTACTACTCTAACAGATTAGATAAAATAGCCGTTACAACGTAGTGAATATTTACTTTAAAAGTGGCCGAACTCCCTGCGGACTGATATGGTAACGTGAATCTGAAGTGACAAAACCCGTTGCCATGGGCAGCGATCGTTAACGGCACTGAAGGCTGAGTATGCAATTCAAAGTGAACGGGAGCTGTCGCAACGTTCTAGACAAAAATCACGTTACGAAAAGACTTCTGGAACGAATTAATTTCATAAGTAGAGATACCACTGTATATATAAAGGTTAGATACGACATCCGCGCTGCTGGCCACTGGAGTTGAACGTCTGCTCTGGTGGCCATTTTCCCACAGACAGCTCGCTCACCCTGTAGCTTTGATGCTAGCCGGGATGCCTTGTTTTCACTGTAAACGGCCTCACTAGTAGCTTAACTAGCTATCCAAACGGGTAAACATTGGACCCAGAATAACTTCAGACTCCGGAGGATCAAAAAGCTTTACTTAGTCGTTATTTTGTGGAAAAAAACATGCTTTAATAATCAACAAAACAAACATGAAACCGATAACGTAAAGCTGCCATGTCCTGCCACGAAAGCTTTCAACAACTTCCGGTGTCGTTCTTCCTCGAAACAAAGTGAATTTACAATGGCCACTAGATGGCGGATTTCAATAAACTATGAATGAACATCTCACAATGAACACAAGTCATGACTATTATTCTCAGTGAACATAACACACAGACCGAATATAAGACCTTGGAGTCAACCCGGAAAGTTTTAGGAGTTACTGTTTGTTGTTGAATTCCAAAAATGTCTTGTGATTGGTTCGGTATAGAATAGATCTTACTTTTTTTTTTAATAGCAATCGGCCCAATTCCAGACTGTTTTCTCAGTACTGATAACCAGATGGCTGCTCAGTTCTACTTTTGTGTCAGTTCCTGAATGGATTTTCTCTCTATTTTTCTCATTTGATGCGTTACCATTCATTACCACATTCTCTTCTTTATTTATTTTGTATTTTTCCAGTGAAAATCTGATATTTTCCCAGATTGTATTCACTGATCATGTCGATGTTAATAATGGCTCAGAAGGTTATTAAATAAAAGACAGACAAACCTAAAGAGAAAGAGAAAAATATATTAACTGAAGATAAAAACGAGTCTCTTAAATTAATATCATTTGTCAAATTCCATGGGTTTTACTGGTGAATCAATGTTGAGGAAGATGGCGTGTTTCCATGGTAACTACGGAGCCTGAATGTCCAAATGGGTCATATCTGATGAACATGAAAAGATTATAAACTGTATTATTTACATGTATTGGTAAGATTAGTGGATAAGCTGATATTAAACATTTTACATTAGTAAGGTCAGCAGTGGATGTTTGGGGTCTTTATGGGTTAAATGGGATGTGTTGGGTTCCTTTCCTTTATGCACCTTTGTATGTTTCGACACATACACAATTCCAGTACACACACAATAGCATACACTGCACATATTAATATTTAATAAACTACTACGTTTAATAGCTTCCTTTTGATGCTGACACTAAACCCTTTAACTCCTGAGACTTTAACAGTTCCAGTCAAAAATTAATAAAGTAAGTAACAAAATGGACAATAACAGCCAAAAATCTATAATAAACCAAGAAAATAAGAAGTAACATGAACAAAATAAGACACAAATGGCACAAAAGTGAAGAAAAATGATAAAATGCAATATTAAATGTAGAAATATAAAACAAAATAAGGAACACAATTTACAAAAACAAATATTATATATTATATATAAAATACATGTTTACAAATTAATAACTTGACTTAATTAAAGTAAACTAAAATGAAGTATAAATAAATAAATAATATTGTAATTTGCTTGCAGTAGTTTTAGTTTTGGCTTGTTCTTTTTTTTTTTTCTAAATTATTTGGGTTTTGACACCTGTTTTTTTTTTCTCCATATATCAGACCCATGAACAAAAGTCACTAAAATCACAGTAAAAAAAAAAAAAAATTCTGAAATTTTAAACTAAACCATCCTTTCAGAACGTGTCATCACTGACACATCAGATGTTAAAGGGTTAATAGTCAACATGGGAACAAAGTCCATAAACTTTACTCTACAGTTGAGTAGTTTTTATGTTTCTGTGCTTTACTTTCATGACCCTATATTTAAATACAAATCTCTCTGCTTTCTACTACTTACATTATCAAAATAGGACGAGAATTTCTGATCTTATTTTGCATAACATTATACCCTCATAATATGAAAAGCAGTATCAACCTATATGATATTTAATATATAACATCATACATAAATGGAGACTTGACCAGAGAGAAAAAGTAGTGTTTATTCAATATATATATAAGATGAACTACAGATCACATACTTGATATGAGGTCCAATTAGACAGCAGGTAGAAATAGAGAAATACCGTTGTACTCTTTGGGTGAAAAACAACCAAGAGTGTTCGTCCTATAGGTTCAAAGGTTTGCTTTCCCTTCATAAATGAAAAATTTTCAGAAAAGTTATGTCTTGCTCCTGTAATTTTGACATGTACTTTTGTACTTTCATCTTTTCTGAGTGAAGCACAAGCCTTTTATTCTTTTTACACAAACACCTCCACTTCTATCTGTGGACTTTGACCACTTCTATCCAATTATAGGTTAAAATCATATAAGTCTAATATCTGCAAGAAAGTGTTGGAACTCGACAGTACATTTAACTGCAGCTACAGTAGTTGGATCATAAGACCTTGTCCTAATTCCCTCAGAATATCCTCCTGTTCCCTTGTTTTCCTTCTCTTCATTAAATTCGCTTCAATATTCTTTCAACCATTTGCATTTTTCTTATTTTGTGCCAGTCTTCACCTTTTACCAATTCAATAAAATTTCGATCCCTGCACATATCAATACCCACTCTCATTCTTCTTTCTTCACTGCATTACTTACAAGTTTTTCTTGTTTTCCTTCATAGATTAGGCCCATGGTGTATTTTTGAACTTTTCAAAATGGGCTGCTTGATTTTCCATTTCATTCTCATTTATTTCCTTTAATACATCCATTCTTATTCTGCGTGCTTGCAGAAGTCTACATCTGGGTCCTCTCTTTTCTCCTCTTTACATAATAATAGAACTTTAATAGAAATGGCCTCGAAGAAAATGACAAACCATCAACAAAATAGAGATAGATATATACATTTTATTCAGAAGATTTGAATATACTAATGAATGATGAATATTACTAGCATTGTTTAATTTATCATAAAACAACATTATGAAATGCATCAACAACAAAGGTTTTTACTGTCAATTTTAATGTAGAATTCAATAATATGTTCGGCAGCTCAATGCACGTGTGAAGACTTAACTCAACATCATGTAAAATATTGATACTGCACTGTTTTTTTGTTGTTTTTTTTTTACTTTCTAGAAGCTTGTGTCAAACATTCAATTTGCTATTATGCACACACATGTACATGCATACAAAATCATTTATATATTCCATTTCACATTTGGTCAAAATTATATTTCTGCTGGCATTCACTTTTACATCTGCAGCTATTTCTTACCTCAACCAATATTTTTAATTAAGTCAGAGATGTGTGGGTGCCATAGTGGTTAACACTGTCACCTCACAGAAAAAAAGACATGTGGGTCAAACATGCCAACTTGATATAGTTTCCTGGCAACCTGTTGTTATCTGAGATGTAGTCCAACTCAAAGCAACAGAACACATTTGTAGTTGTGCAGCAGGTGAATATGATAAACAAGAAAACTCATGTCTTGTGCCAGATATACTGGTAGGCTGATACTGTTACTTTCAGATATTGACTAAGTTCCAGCAGTCTTAAAATGTATTAACAGCCACTCTGGATCCAATGCATGGAAACCATGTGACAATAAAATCAACGAAATCTCAGGATGCAACATGCATAAATTTACAAAAGTCAAAACAAGTGACCGTTTACAATAGTAATATGAATTTAGTTTTTAACTTATTTAACTACACAGATTCACTGAGTACAGCAATATTTGCACATATATGTGCATATATGCACATACAGTTCATATACACAAATATATGAAAAATAAGGTAAGTATAAACGTCCATCCATCCATCCATCCATCCATCCATCCATCCATCCATCCATCCATCCATCCATCCATCCATCCATCCATCCATCCATCCATCCATCCATCCATCCATCCATCCATCCATCCATCCATTTTCTGAACTGCTTTGTCTTTCTGTGTGTATATATATATATATATATATATATATATATATATATATATATATATATATATATATATATATATATATATATATATATATATATATATATATATATATATATATATATATATATATATATATATATATATATATATATATATATATATATATATATATATATATATATATGGTCTACACCACTGACTTTGGTGTGGAAGGTTGCCGGTTCAAATCCAAGGCACTTTACGCTATACATGCCTATACCTCACGATGAGCGATACAATAAATAGAGTCATACCGGCTCGGACGGCGCCCGGGACAACAAGGTTCGCGTTAGGGGTTGAGGAACCAGGACACCCTGATGTTAAATTGGCTACTGGAACAAGACATTCATGGAGCAGGGCAGAGAACAAAGCGACTGGATATATATATATATATATATATATATATATATATATATATATATATATATATATATATATATATATATGTATATATATATATAAATTATAATTACAATACCAAAAATTGTCCAAATTTGGAAATCATTTTTGGAAAACAATATACAGCCATGCATTTCTAGTTCATTGAGACTGGTTCTCTAAATTAAAGTGAGGATAGCAAGTGTAAATTACATTGTGACTTTGGAAAAGAGTTGAACCTGGAATGACTTCAAGAAATTTGATGTTGGTAGTTATGGATATATAAGCAGACATGTGTTGATGAATATGTCGTTTCTGTTGCTTGTTAAAAAGACATTGGCTGTAGCAGCAGTTCCACTCATTCATTAGAGACAGCCCAAAATCACACTGTGTACCCAGGCTTACATTAACTGGATTTAACAAGCTTTACATTCACATCTAAATCTAAAAATGAAAGCAAATTTGCTTCATGATGTAAAGCTGACGATACAAAAAAAAAAAACAGATCAGAGTGTACAGTACATATAGCAGCAGCATGACAAAAGTACAATTGTGCAGATTCTCAATGTCATGAAGTAAATGAGTCGTATCTTCCTCTCAGTGAACAATCCTTCGTTGCACAAGGACATGTTATCATAGTGACAATGAAAGCTTATTTATTAGGGTCCTTGGTGAGACTTGAATACAATGTACAAAAAAACATGGAGTGATGAATAGAAATCTTGTTGTGACCTCTCCCACCACACAATGAGAATATCCTGTATAATCACTACATCACACATGCTGTGTAAAATGTACATTACTGTAGCTGAATAAAAGTGAGAAGTCAGTTCCATGAAATGTTTTTTTCATTCCAATGTTTTAACAGTTTTTACTGTAATATTTGATTTGTGCTATTCATTTGCATTATTATTCAAATTATATTGTATTTACTAGGGCATTGACGACTTCAGTTTTTTTCAAGTCGACTTATCCGTCAATAAAGTCGGAGTCGAGTTGACGTGTCGTGATGATGTCATCACATTGTCTAGCTGAGGAACAACACAGACACACCCTGGACAAGTCGCTGAACATATGAGAGAAACAATCTTTCTCACATTCACATCTGTTTTAGATTAACAGATTAACCTGTCAGTGCATGTCTTTGGATGTTGGGAGGAACCCGGAGTACCCAGAGAGAACCCATACAGACATGGAGAGGAGGAGAACATGTAAACACCACAGAAAAGTCCCACCAACTGGTGTAAGAATTGAACCCAGGACCTTCTTGCTGTGAGATACAAGTGCTATCCACTGCACTGCTGTATTTCCCTAATATTTGAGTCCTTTCAAATATAAATATGTAGAGTTGGGCTCGAACATTGTCGACTCATTGCTATGCATACGCAGCTGCATCGGCCGCCATTATGCGGCGGTGCGTAGGAAAACACGTCCTCTCAACTTTTGCTACGCGACACACCGATCCATACAATACCTTGTGTTGTCAGTGGGGGCGATACTGCAAATATTGTACATTCTTTCATGTATTTGTTAAATTCATAGAAGAAGTATTCCAAAAATGGCTGGACACAAAGAGAAGCTATGTAAAGTGATTAGACAATAGCGTCATTTGTATGACAATTGCACAGTAATAAAATAGCACCAGAGAAACAAACTCTGCAGATGTTCAAAGGGCGAACATACCACTGCCGATTGTGTTGCAGGTTTGGGTATGTACATTTCTGAGCACAACTCTACATAATAAGTTTTATACATTCTTATGTATTATAATCTAATTATAGGTAAGTCACTTTCAAAAATAATCTTACACTATAGTTGACTGAGGGGCATTAAATGTGTGCAGCATGTTATGTTTTTATAATGACATCTTCATGGCCTGATAAGTGATGTAGATATTCAGATTTATTTTCATATTCAGACCTGGTGAAGGATGATTGCTGGCCATCCTCATATCGGAGTGCTCTGCAGCTACTCTGGCGACAGTTTGCTTTACTTGTGGGGTGTCAGGGGCCACTGCTGCAGGTATTTTATTCTTCATGCTGTCTAAATTCCCTACCTTTTGCCTTGCAGGATAAAACAGCTGCCGGGCTACAAGCCAATAACACTATCAAACTGTCAACCTATTGCACTTGCTTTACACTTTATTTTTGAAGCTACATCTGCAGTGTCTGTTAGTAATCTGTTCATCCTAGTGTACTGTAACACCTGAATTCCTTGTGATTTGATTCATAGATCAACTAAATGAACATTTCCAAGGAGTATTTCATGGTTACGACTTATGTTATGCTGTTGTGCAAGCTAATCGGAAAAATTCCAGATGCTTATCAAGTTAGTGCTTTCATGTCATATTGGACTCTTGGCAGCTAAGGCCAAAAAAGAGAGTATGATGTTTAAAAAAAAAAATCACCTCCTCAATTGTGAAGTGAATTTGACATAAGAGAGAATGAGGATTGGAAGAGTACAAAAACCTAGTGTCTGTGACAGAATGAAGGTAAATTAGCTTTAAATTCCCCCATCGGGTCCACATATCCTCTCCCAAACTCAGACCTTTCTCCATTATATCCTAAGTGCAGAACTGAAACAGGCAGTTGGTGGTTCTGTAGAGAAAGACAGCAACTGTGGTTTTGCTATAGGATGTAATATTGACAAGATGCTTTCTACTACTGCTGAGTGTGTCCCACTGTGTATGTTACTTAGGGTAACAGATGCTTGTGTCACTAGGAAATTCACAAGGTAACACAACAGGATGTTGACATTCTGTGCAGGAAAATGAGTTCTTTTGTTCTGGATGACAGGTCAAGGTAGGGGTGTGTATAAAATCTGGTGATAAAATAAAAAACACAATACTAGGATAATGATGCAATATATACTGTTAACAAGGCTTTTTTGTTGTTGTTGTTTGTTTATTACCTCCACCAACGAGGCGTTGATCTGTCTGTTGGTTTGTTTGTCTGGCTGTGGACAACATAATTCAGAAAGTTATGGACGGATTTCCACAAAATTCTCAGAATAGCTTGGGAATGACACAAGGCCCAATCGGTTAGATTTTGGTGAAGATGTGGAAGAGATGATGGATTCTGGATCACTACGAAATGTATTCTACATGTAAAAAAAACTAAAATTTAAAAAATAAAATAAAATAAAAAATAAAATAAAATAAAAAAAAAATAAATATATATATATATATATATATATATATATATATATATATATATATATATATATATATATATATATATATATATATATATATATATATATATATATATATATATATATATATATATATTGTATATCCAGAATCCTCCATCTCTTCCACATCGTTTCATCATCTGAACCCCCCGGGGGTCACTGGAGCCTAATCCAGCTACCTTTTTTTCCCCCACCAAAAATATGTTGAACTAACCATTTTCATAACCTAGAATGAACATATAAATAGAAAACTTGAAAACAGTCATTTTAGATTTAGACAAAGCTATATAGTGATATGTAAATAAAATGCAGGCAATTCCTCAGGCATTTTTGGGAAAACTATGTTCAAGTTTTTCAGAAATAATCTGCTATCACAATGTGATGGAACAAACATCTTCAATGAACCATTTTCACAACCCAGAAAACTACATACTACTATTACAGCTTTATAGCAACAATCAAGTGTCATAAAATTTCACACAAATCACTTACAGTATGCCACTTTCTAAAACAGTTAGAAAGACATTCCATTAGAAGCTCATTTTACTGTCTCTACCTGCACTGAATATGCACCAAATGTAATGACATTATTGTCGTTTGCATTTGCTTTGAACATGATTGATTTCACAATATTATTTTGACATCTGCTCTGTTGACACAAATTGAAAGTGAGTTTCAGCAAGGCTCTGTCTTGCTGTTACGTCATCTGAAATAATGCATGTCATCAGTGTGTCCAGGGACTCCCAAAGTGTTAAGTACCTGAATCAGTACTTTGTCTGTTTTGAAATCCATCTGATTGAAAAAAATAAATAAATAAATAAAATAAAATATATATACATATATATATATATATATATATATATATATATATATATATATATATATATATATATATATATATATATATATATATATATAATTATTCCTTTTTTTGGAAAGCTTAAACACTATTACTTTGTCTATAAAGTTCCAATAATTACATCTACAAAGACAAAAACCCATTTCTCAGAGCACCATTCATCCCCATTTCACTCAGCTTTTGGCTCAAACTCTGAACACAAACTCTTCAATTATCTCTCTCTGCAGTGTGTACTCATTGACAAAAGCATTGCCTTCATATCATTAACTCAAGTCAATACAAGTCAAATACAATTGTCGGACAGTTCTCAAACAGACAGATAAAACAGACGGGTCACTTTTCTTGTTTTGGATCCACAAAGGCCTGAGGGACAAGAAAGAATAAGAAAAGGAAGAAGTCAGATTCTAATTGACTCTTCTTATCTATGGGATGTCATTGGCCTCATTCACTAAGATCCTGTCTGCATGGAAACGAGTTTGTGTGAAACCGACGTACGAATTGGCCTTTCATCAAAATGGGACCGGTCCCGTGGATACCCCAAAACGATCTCTTTGGAAAACGGGTCCTAGAGTGGGAAGATCTGGATATGATGCCATTTCTGTATCCATCTTGATAAATATCTGTGTGTTCACATCCAGGTCATGACCACATGACAGCAGCCTTGCAACCGTAGCATTCACTCACATTACAAGGTGGCAACAGTGGTGAAGAACAGAGTAACAGTGGTGAATGGGTTAGGGTGTTAGCAGTGTTGTTATTGTTGTTTGTGTGTGACGTGTGTGTCCCACCGGTAGAAAAAGGATGTGGGGGCATTCATACTACTTCTTCTATTGCTCTCTTGTATCCAGTGGGACTGGCTTACAGCGCTCATAGTGGTGTGGCATGTGAATTGCATCATTTTTAGCAAGCGTTTCACCCCCATGCTGACACAGATTTTTACTAAAACAGTTGCATTTTTAATATCTTTTTGTCAAACTCGTCTGGATGTTTGTAGTAATAAGTAATAAGTGCATATGCAAATTCACCATGGGAGCCATGACACCTGCACACAAGCCACTTTTGTTCTCACCACCTTTACCTTATGTTTGTGAATGAGAATCATTCTACATTCACAGGTAAATGCTTGCAATCTGTGAATTGTCAAAATACCACACCTCCATTTCTCCATATAAGGATGCAACTTGTTGATTTGTGAATGAAGGATGCCAATGACATGAGGAGAGAACAAGTACATGTCACAGTTGTTTAGAAGCAATGGCACAAAAACCATAGAACTTTATAATAAGACAAATTGAAACAATTGTGTCTGAGGTGGAAGCTTTTCAGAAGTGGGTGTGAAAGGTAAAATAAATGATGCTTGGACCACAATAACTGAGGCTGTCAGTGTAGTAACCCTGGAGACACATACTGTGGCCCAGTTGAAAAAAAAAAAAGTCCTTCGACATAAAAGTTGATGCCAAAAAACACATTACGAATCTGAAAAAAAAAGGAGACTGATGGAGGACAAGGTCCACATAATCCAAGACCACAGGATAAGAAAGGAGCAGCAGTACTACAATATACATTCATTCATGGGACATGTCCACGAAACGTCCATTTTAAACTCGGACTGCTGTTATTACTGAATATTTGAATTGCCTCAATGATGACGATGAAAGTGTGTTCGATTTCATGGTTGTATAATACGTTTGGCCAATATATTGTTAAATTAATGGCTTTAAAAATGTTTCATAAAACCTCTTTTTAATGAATGCTGTTTTATATGCTTTGCGTGGACTGACTTCTGAGTGAATGGACTGCGCTTACATAGCGCTTTTCCACCTTCATGGTGCTCAAAGCGCTTTACAGTAGCCTCACATTCACCCATTCACACACACACACTCATACACCAGTAGGTTTCTAAGGTCTAAGGTCAGTCGTACTGTGGGCCTAAGTCCAAGGACACTTCAACATGTTGACAGCCAGAGCCGGGACGCGAACCGCCAACCTCTCGGTCATTGGGCGACCCAACTCACTGACCCCCAGTCAGTGAGTTCCACCTTCTTCATTTTCCCGTACTCATAGTCTGAGGCAGTACTAACTTTGTTCACAGAGTAAGAACAAATGCAGGTAAGAAAAAAATGGGCGAATCCTGGATGTATGATCATGATGATCATACCCAGAGTTTAACCACGGATTTATGAATGAGGCCCAATGACAGAAATTGGACAAAGAATGTATTTAAATCTGAGGTGCTTCTCAGAACACTACAGTATGTCTTCAAATCAGAGGAAAATATAGAGATAATCTACAATCACACAAATACATCAGCTCCAAAATTAAGTTAATGTGGGAGTATCTTAAAGTTATAATAGTACTGACAGACACTGAGTTTGGCTCCGAAAAGCTGTGGACAAATGTTACTGAAGACAGTAACATTTGTATTCATAAGGGTCATTTTTGGACAGAAATAACAAAGCAAAAAAAAAAAAAAAATGTCCTTGATGTTTTTCCCTCAAAGTGGTGAGTCTGTCAGAATCTGTCAAGTTGTCATTACTGTGTTATGCAATAGTGACGTGTCAGTCACGAAAGAATTGGCTCTAACAGAATGACAGGAGCCGACTGTTGGTGTGGAGAGCTAATTGGGAGACGAATATATTTTTTTAACGTCTTTTTTTTTTTTTGTTAAAAGGGAATATCACTGGTTAAGATGTGTGGGGAGACGTTAAAGACCCACAGCACATGGAACACAATACAGTAGCACACAAACAGGAGAGAGACAGACGTATGGAGACACTACATTTACTAGAAAGGGCTTGGAAAATGAGTGACTGAAAAGTCAGTGAGCTGGTGGCAGTGGAAGTGTTGAGTTTAATCATGTGTTATATATGTGATGACACGAAGACTGTGTACTGTAGTAACAGCTGTTCCCTCACACTGAATCTTTTCCAGAACAGGACAGATCATAACAGTAAGGAGAAAAAAGAACAGCCGCTCAAACCCAAGACACTTGATTTTTATATATATATTTTTTATATTACCTAGATGCTGCTTTTGCTTTTTGTTTTGCACTTTTTCTGCTAAGAAATTGGCGGAGTTATGTTTTCACCTGTGTTTATATGTTTGTTTGTGGGTTTGTTTGATAGTTAGCAAGATCAGTCAAAAAGTTATGGATGGATTTAGCTGACATTTTCAGGATATGTTGATACTGTCACAAGGAACAAGTGATAAAAGTTTGGTGGTGATCAGTGTGTGTGTGTGTGTGTGTGTGTGTGTGTGTGTGTGTGTGTGGGGGGGGGGGGGTGATCTGTCTTGCTTTTCTAGGTCATTTATGTTTTGATGTGTGGTGTTTTGCTGCTGTTGTTTTGTTTGAATGTCAATAGTTAGACATTTGCATGCAGACGTTTGACCTTATGTAGATTTTTACATTAGTAATTAATTTGACTCAATATACATAATTATGTTTTTGCTGGCGTTTATCTGTTTGACTTTGTACAAGATAACTCGAAAACTTACGGACAGATTTTGATGACATTTTCAGGATATGTTGGAAATATAAACAGGAAGAACTGATTTCATTTTGGAGGTGATCGGGGTGGGTTGGGGGGTGGGGGGGGTCAACCTTGGCGGAGGTCTGCGCTCTCAGAGTGCTTTTCTAGTTTAGTAATAAATTCATTTAAGCAACAAAAAATACCCAGGAGCCATTTGGGAGCTTAAAGAGGGTGCTTGTTTTAGTGATCCAAGCCAAAAGAAGTGATTTTCTAAAAAGAACCAGAATTTCCATAACTACAGGGATATGACCTCAGTGTTAGAAAAAATAAAAAGTTGTCTACCTACACTGCTAATGCTTCTATTTTCAGATTCACTTGGAGCATAGTCAACATTTTTGCAACTTTATTGGCAGCTTCATTTGAGCAGCTCTTTGAGTCCAAGACAAATTTCCCAAAAGTGTCCTGTATGGTATAGTAGTGTATGGTATCATACCATTTACTATCACATCGTATCTTATTGTATCATACCTATCATACCGTACTATATCACATAGCATTGTACCGTGTCATATTGCATTGCATCATATCGCACTACATCATACTGTATCATATCATACTGTATCACATGACCTACATCATTTTGTATTCAAAGGTTTAGAATTTACTCAGAGTTCTGAGTTCAAAGGTCATTATGACCTTTGAACTCAGAACTGATGATTGATGGCTGGGGGTGGGGGGGGTTGACGTTGACATAAATGTCCATTCATTTTTTATGGTGGGGCTTGTCAGAGCACTGGTGCCACTTTAACTTGAACTTTATCTTGCACTGCACTATAGCACTTTTTACTATAGTGGTTTTTTTTTTTTACTGGGTATGGACTACACAGTGCTGTTGCTCTAATTTAATTATGTTGTTTGACAATGACAAATAAAAATCTTGAATTTTGAACAGCAAAATGTTAAAGGTAAACCAAATAAAATAAATCATTATTTTACCAACTGTGGTCCAGGAGCCACAGGTTGCCTAACCCCCTCAATCATTTTTTGACAGGCCAGCATGAACAATTATTCTGCTGCTACATTGGCCCTTCAGTGTTTCTGTTCTTTTTTTTTTTTTTTTTTTTATAACAGGCATAGTGGTGCTCTGCTGGGTTCTACAATGTGGAAACAGGAGGAATTTAATTTCAAATTTCTAAACCTCTGAACAATGCAGTGCTGATGAAAAGTTCAGTGTGACCTGGACCAGACTAGATAGTGAGGCAGAATAAATATGATTTCTATTTTTATGTAAATTTATTGCTGTGTGTCTGTCTTTGTGACTGTCTGTCTTAGTCTAACACAGGCAATTGTCTTTCATCCTGTTTTTTGTGTGTAGACAGAGGGAGACATGTTTCACCAGGGGATGACTTCATGATTTAAGTTTACAAACAGAGCAGGGTATCTCAACCTTTCTAGTCTCATATCAATGCTGACACAGTGATCATCACTCATGGCTCTGCTTCTGGGCCATACCCACTCAGGACCGTGACTCACTGCATAGTAAGGCATCTAAGCTGTTTTTTTATGACTAATGTCATGATTTTACAAAACACATCTCAGAAAGTCCTGTAGTTTAAAGCTAAATAAATTCTACAGTTTCTGTAGACTCGAAAGAATAACACAAGGGTAGCACATTTTGTAGTTTAGTTTTAACAGATGCAATGTATTATCTATAATGTTAATTTTAACCCTCCCATATAAGGCACATTTCCACCACAGGAACTTTAAACTTTGGGAAACCCTGGTGTGTTTGCACCAGAATTAAAAAATGTTCCCCCAGTCCCAACATTTCCCTGAAGATATCCTCAGTATAAACCCGAATGTTCTGAATAATTAAATATATTATGTTGTGAATACTAAAATTTCAGAAATAGTACAACATCAGTCAGAATAGATCCCATTACATTTTGGTCAATGTACGTCAAGGGTCAGAGTCACCAAAAAATTTCACAATTTTCACAATTATAACAGACAGGAAAAATCAGATTAAATGTGTGCAAGGAGGACAGGGTTTGCTGTGATGGGAAACACTTATTTATTTATTATTTTTGTCAGTCATCCACTTGTTGTTTATGTATTGTGAGTTCCACCTGAAATGGACCAGGTGAAACTCACCGTTGAGTAAATCTGAATAACTTAAGGGTTGACCTTGGACTATATCTATAAAACAAGTATTCAGAGAATGCCTAATCTCACCCCTGTTTTCAAGTTTCTATGACAACCATTCTCAAATTAAAGCCAATAATGTGATTTTGACCTGTCTGCTAAATACGACCTTGACCTTTGACCTTTACTCAAATGGATAATTGCATCTGATGCGCATTAGCTATATGTATATGCCCATGTCATATAATGGTGATGTCTTTAGTATTCATTGAGTTATAGCATATGTCACACAGACAGAAACACACACACTGATTACTATATTAACAACAGAAATTAAAAAAAGACTCATCTATTGCATTTAAAGTTGGGTGGGATTTAATTGGAAAACACATGCTCCAATGTCTTTAAATAAAATTAGGGATATGTAATGATGGCTAACTTAATTTAAAATGCATTCCAGATCAATTAAGTGATTTAACAACCAGAAAAAACATTAAACCCAAACCCATTTAAAATACTGTGTCATTTTATGATGCTAGAACCTAGGTTTTGACTGTAATTGAGCTGCACTGCTTTTAGTGCTCCCCCTGATTTGAATAAATTAACGTGAACTTTGGGGTGTGATGGAAACACAATTACCAGGAATTCTTGTACCCAAATAAGTTCCTGGTAATAAAGTTCCTGAGTTTTGGGTGGAAAAAAGAGCCCCTAGACATTAAAAATGTGTTAATTTTATTTGTAAAGGTGTTAAAAAAAATTAATATGCATAGAAATTAAATATTTTAAAATGAACACTAGGTGTGTGGTCATTTTAAAATATTGAATACTATGGCAATGAAATAAAAACACTATATAAGGTAGTTTCCTTCTATATAAAATTATTTTTTATCTGTGTTGGTGTTGCAATCAATATTTAGAATTTTCAGTTTTTACAGTTTTATAGCCTTTCAAGCTATAAGTCTGTTTTTCTAAAAGTCAATATTAACTGAAGTTGCAGGTTTGTACTCTAATAATTTCACTTCGTGTTTTTTTTTTTTTTTTTTATGGCTTTTCTGTGATTTTTGATAGAAGAGGCCTGAGTGTGTGTAGGCTGGGGTGCTGTAAAGGGGGATAAACATGATAAATTCATGGGGCTCAGCATTAGTGGGATGCCCATCGAGCAGTGGAGGAGGCCCAGTGGATACAGGACAGAAGTTCGTGTAAGGTCTGTTATATAATAGATGATAGTTGGATGTTGAAAGTATGTTGTTTCACTATCGCTTCAGGTCAGCATCAGTTACCTCCATCTATAGAAGTGCTGCCCCTACCCCACATTCACACCCCCCAGTCCCATCCCCACTTCCAATCTCTAATCTGTTTGACTCTTATTTTTTTATTTTCATTTATTTGGTGACACTTTACATTACAGATCACTAATAAGGTGGTAATTTTGATGTAATTTCATGGTAATAATGCCTTTGTAACCACTTATTACAAGTAATTTCCATGCAGTTTCCAGTGCAATTACTCTGCAGTTTCTAGGTAATAGCAACACAAACAGCTTTCATTAATGTGGGCATTTCTATATTGATTTTCATGCAATTTCACCAGAATTTTTTTGCCATATCGCCCAGCCATAATATCTAATAATAATGATATATTCAAATCTGAAAATCAACATGATATTTACGTTGGTAAACATGTTTATGGAACAACTTCTTGTGTCATCTTGTGATAATAAATAAACAAATCATTGCATTTGTGATTTGATGGAAAAATGAACATCATGCACTACAGTTTTTTTTGACATTCGGTAAATATTGGTAAAGTTTTATGCATGGATCCAGTGGAAAAGGGACTAGTTATAGAAATGTGCGACGTGTTCATTTTGGCATCTGTTGACTCGGTGCATTGAAATCACTAAGACATTGTATAGTTATTACACACATTTACAAAACTGATCCAATTTAAGCTGACATCTCTGCTCTGGTGGAGATAAAATATCAGGCTTTCCATCTCTTCCATCTGTCATTTCTAGTCAGCCACAGAGTAGACTGACACCCTGACGGATGTCAAACTGAAATGAGGTGTCAGCCGCATCTTTCCTTTTGCTTTTTGGAGAAACACAACATTTGCAGATGTGTGTGTGATGACTGGCCACATATTGATGAAGGGCAATAGACCGTCTCTGTTTGTAATGTGGTTTCCATGGATACGCAAAGGCAAATTCAAAGGGATGTTGTTTTGGAACAAATTATCCATTGATAGATCACATTATCCAGAGTGTGTTGAGTTCACAGAACAGTCAAGAGTTACCATTATTCATGACCAAGCAATATTGCGTAACATTCATACAGCTGATTTGTTGCAAAGAGGAGAGGAGATGAGAAGAAGACATGAGCGGTGATGAGAGGAAAGAAGATGAGATGAGATGAGAGGACGACAGATGTGGAGACGAGGCCAGGGTGTGCTGACAGGAGATGAGATGAGGTAAGGATATGAGACAACATGAGGCAAGGGAGGAAATGAGGTTAATAAGGAAAGGAAATAAGGCAAAGAGACCAGATAAGGAGATGAAAGGCGTGAAACAGTGTGGGACACATTTTTTTCTCCAAAGTTTTTTTTATCTAACAATAAAAATAAGTCAGAATAAATATGACAAACACTAGTCCCCTGTGAGCTGCAGTACATTCAAGCACACAAGGATGTAAACACAAAATAAGGTGAGAAGATGAGATAAGAGAAGATGATGAGGTGAGAGTAGATGAGGAGACATGAAATGAGGATATGGGGCGGCACCGTGGTGACTCATAACAGGAAGGTCCCTGGTTCAAATCCCACACCAGACCTTTCTGTGTGGAGTTTACATGTTCTCCTCGTGTCTGTGTGGGTTTCCTCCCACCATCCAAACACATGCACTGATAGGTTAATTGGTTAATCTAAATTACCCATAGGTGTGAATGTGAGAGTGATTGTTTGTCTATATATGTTCAGCCCTGAGATGAACTGGAGACCTTTGTTAATTTTATTACCCATTTTTCATTTTAGTCTTAGTCTTTTGTCAAACTTCATTCTTAGTCTGAGCCACTTTTAGTCTTTCAGAAATCATTTTAATCAACTAAAAGTCTCAACATTTTAGTTTACTTTTAGTCAGACGTTAATGCAAAGTATTTACACTGTAGATTTTGCAG
The DNA here is from genome assembly GCA_020466265.1 of Siphamia tubifer. NCBI lineage: Eukaryota > Metazoa > Chordata > Actinopteri > Kurtiformes > Apogonidae > Siphamia > Siphamia tubifer. The sequence goes on from CM035797.1 coordinate 29,322,743, forward strand.
TGTTAATTTGGAGACAATGGGACCAAATACACTCTAGAAGAAGTTAAATAAACTCTCTAAGTGTTGATTTAACACTGCAAAATTTACTGTGTAGTCCAGTTTTAGTCAAAACATATCAGTCTTTTTCTATTTATTTCAGGAATATTCTTGTGTTTTAATTCCAGCAGAGTCATGTTCTACAACTAACATATTGATTATATGTTGTGATTGAATTGACTTGAATGAATAAATACATTGTATGTATAAACATTAACACACTGTGGTTGTCCCACTTCCTTCTTGCTTTTGATTGTTTTTATTCGTCTACGAACACATTGTCACGGTTATCGTCAGTGTTTTTAGAACAGCTGTGTCGTCTCGTCATCATCCTGTCTTCGTCGACGAACATATTTCGTCTCATCTGACGAAATTAACACTGCTGGTGACTCATACAGGGTGTACCCCGTCTTCACCCATTGTAGCTGGTGTAGACCCCCAGTGACCCCTGTGACCCTAGTGAGGACAAAGCAGGTTCAGATGATGAAACAAAACTAAACGAGATGACACAACTCAAGGTTGGATGAGAAGACATGAAATGAAAGGAGATGAGGAGAAATGGGAAGGAGCGAAGAAAGCAGACCAGATGATGAGATGACATACTGAGATGAGATGAGAACAGAGGAGACCAGGCAAGGTGAAGTAGGCAAGGAGTTAAAATAAGGAGACGAGGTGAAGAGATAAAAATATATGAGATAAGGAAAGAGAAATGAGAGGAGACATGATGACAGGGTATGAGATTGTGCAAGAGGAAGAGAAATGAGGAAAGGATAGGAGGCGAAAGGAGAGAGATATGTGTCGTTCAATAGCCAATAAAACTCATTGGAGTCAGGCCAGTCAATTAAATGGTGTCCTTATTTGCTCAGATGACTCCACTAAACTACCTGTAACTACCATGGTGCAGCTGAGTTTAACATTCCCAGCCTGTCTTCTGCATGTGACAGATTGCACAAAGCCTCAGATGTTGCTGTTGCTGCGCTCTGCTGCAACGTTGATGTGTTTACCCTCATGATTACTGTGACATTTACCAAAAAACTCTACAAAAGCCACACCAATCCAAAGTGTTCCCTTTTTGACACAGCTGAATTGACACTTTCTGACTGACTACTCTGAAAACACAAACGTTCTTTTTACAGCATAACAATCAAAAGTTTTCATTCTAATTCAAAGCATAGAAATAGTCTTCAGCAAAAGAATAAAAATCAATAAAATGAAACCCCCTACTGATAGAATCGGCCAAAATCAATGCACATTGTGGAAGTGCTGTTATCGTCAGCTCTTTTAATTTTGTCTGCAGTGCTGCAATCAGCATTTAAAACACAGCCAGAGTGTTCACCCTTGGATGTTTTAACAATACATTGTATACATCTTACTGAAGCTGTTGGGGAACATTACTTTAATTATATTGCAAATAACAGCTTTAGGAATTGAAAGTGCCTTTTATTTTAGCCTAATGAGACAATGAACAGATTATTTTTGTTGCTAGAGGTTTCCAATTCATTTTTCATATGAAGGTAAATCTTTGTTTAAGGTGATATATATCTATGTCTATCTATCTATCTATCTATCTATCTATCTATCTATCTATCTATCTATCTATCTATCTATCTATCTATATATATATATATATATATATATATATATATATATATATATATATATATATATATATATATATATATATATATATATATATATATATATATATATATATATATATATATATATATATATATATATATATATATATATATATATATATATATATATATATATATATATATATATATATATATATATATATATATATATATATATATATATATAATGGAAGAGATGTTTCTGATGTTGTCATAGCTGTAAGGTTCAAACTATGGCGTATTGCAATCTTTCCTGAACATGAAAGTCTGCTGAACATCACCGGTGACCGTCAGTTTATACTCAAAGAATAACTTTGACATAGATCAGGGGTGTCAAACTCATTTTAGTTCAGGGGCCACATTTAGTCTAATATGGTATGAAGTGGACTGCACCTGTAAAGTAATAGAAAGAACAGGATAAAAATGTATAAATAATGACACTGGGAGAACATGCAAACTCCACACAGAAAGGTCTGGTGTGGGAATTGAACCAGGGTCCTCCACAAGTGTTAACCACTGTGCCACTATTATTCTTATTCTTATTCTTATTCTTATTCTTATTCTTATTCTTATTCTTATTCTTATTCTTATTCTTATTCTTATTCTTATTCTTATTCTTATTCTTATTCTTATTCTTATTCTTATTCTTATTCTTATTCTGTGCATGTGATGGAATATCAATGAGACATTCGATTTCTTCATTCTGTCCACAGCTCATGTCTGCTGTTATTTGCTCTGACTACCCATGAGCCTCAGCTACATCCAGTGGCTACGGTTGCACATAAAACACAAAAAGGTGCATGGTTCCTTGGTTTGGTTTGAGGCTGGTTATAGTCACACCAGAACTGAAGTGATGTTTGTTATTTACACATTAAAAAAAAGTTTAGATTTTTCTGGGGGAAAAAAACTTTCAGTTTGGAAAAAGATCTGCAATATTTGACTGCTTTACAGCATATGTCACAACCTCATTTACCTTCAAAAGACGGGGCAAGTGTGAAGGAAAGTTCCAAACAGGCTACTGGTCTTAGCTGAAGAAGAAGGTAAGGGTGTTGTCTAAAGAAACAAAGAAAAGAAAGTCTAACAGTGATAAAAATGACAGGTTGGATTGAGGTGAATCTTGGCCCAGTTTTTATTGGCTGGTGTGATCTGAAAAAGGAGGAGGCATGTCCCCCTGTGGAGACCTGGAACTGGTACTGCTGGACTAGTAAGTATAAATTCATCTATAAATCTTCTGTTTTTAAATGTACTGTATTTCAGGTTATGTTATTGAAACCATAGCCTCCTGCTCATGCATTATCTATTCCCACAATGAATGATCAGTTAAAGGCTTTAGATACAGTAGATCTGTTCATTTGTCATTTATGATGTTTGAAAAAAATAAATAATACTGTTATAATAATAATAACAATAATAATAATAATAATAACAACAACAACAACAACAACAACAACAACAACAACAACAATAATAATAATAATAATAATAATAATAATAATAATAATAATAATAATAATAATAATAATAATGTATAAAATCCTGTAATGCTACTTTACCTGCTCTAATGACATGATAGAAGACACATTAATTGTCTTGCCTCAGGAAGTTGTATGAATGGCTTGTTAACAAATACATACAAGTATTACCAAGATACAGATTTAATGACAAATATTACAGACAATACTATCTTTTACCTTAGGGGGATCTACAAGCAAAAGTTCCATGGAGGAGCAGAAATTCGGGGGGGGGGGGTGATACAGCTCATGAGCAGCTCACTCTTCTCCAATGAAATCAACAGACTAATATAGTCCAAACTAATGGAGATATTTTGCAAACTGTTTACTTTTCTCATCTACATGCAAATTGCCTTTTAGTTCATGAAAACTAAGATTTTCAATCAATCTGTTTTGTGTGTATCTATGTGGAGAGGGAAAATGGAGAGACTGGAAAACTGTTATTGCTTTTTGAAATAAATCTCCATCTGAAACATCAAATTCATGTGTATATATCAGTGTATAACCTGCAGTAATGGATATTCAATGCTGCAGGTGTGAACCATTTTACCTCAAATCTAGCAAAACGAAGGAATCCTAAAGACATTAAATGACTTTTTATTAAAAACATTAAACTTGCATTAAAGAATATTAAAGACTTGTATTAAAGACTATTAAAGATTTGTATTCAACTAATATTTCACCTGCATCTGATTCGTGTTGCTCAGACTGTCATAAATGATTAGATATGCATCACACATGGGACAAATCTTTGCGTACAGTCTGAAAACATCCTTAAAGCTTATTTGTTGATGTTACTGATCGCCTTCACGACTAAAACATCTGCGTCTGACATGTTCAGTGTTATCTACAGTGTTGTCTATGTTGTGGTCATTTTTATTTCATTGTATGGAGACAGATATTCTGGAAAATTAAGCTTGTGTGGACATTAAAACCTACCTCAAGTATACCTCTCCAACCAGTTGAATTATGGGATACTGAAAGATAATGATGTACTTTGTACCCAGTTATACTACAAAGCCTCCAGTGCTGGAGCTTTAATTCTCAGCACCATACAAACCTTGACGCAACCCCTGGCAGGGCTTTTAAATGTACAGAAATGAACTACAAAAAACATTTAATACACTAACACACATAAACTGCTCACCTCTGGTCAAGAGTGCTGGAGTGAAATTACTACCTATAGTTTCCTGTGAAAATGTGAGGCCAAAAGCAATTACAGAGTAAAAAACCACACTGAGCTGCACTGTAGAAATCATAACCAGCTCTTTTGTTCTAGTGGTAATCTGATGGAGTCAAGTGTGGTTTCAATCAGTGTAATGAAAGGCGTGGAACACCTATTTTTTGGAGTGATGTGTTCTGTTCAGTTTGTGTTCGTCTGAGGAAAAGGGCAGTCTGGTACTGCAACCTGTTTTCACACAAAACATGGCTTATCTGTAACTGATGTTAAAGGTGTGATATTTATTATCTCCACCAAGGAGGGATTAAAATCGAGTCCGTTTGTGTGCTTTTTTTGTCTGTCAATAGGATTATGCAAAAAAGTTCAGAACAGATTTAGATTAAAATTTCAGGAATGATAAATAATGGGTCAAGGAAGAACCCAATTAGATTTTGAGCAATGAAGGTCAAAGGTCAACAGCTAAAACACATAGGTGGTAATATCACACTGAAAAAACATGGCATACAGATGATAAAATTAGAACAAATGGTGATAAATTACTTTAGATTGATTAAATAGATGGAAACAATTATTTGGGAACTGCCACAGAGGAACTACACATGTAGCTCTTCAGCAGATCCAGAACCAACCAATCTGTTTTAACCACGTACCTGAATAATACCATAAAGAAGGGGATGGCCATGGCTCAGTTGGTAGAGCATGTTGTCCAATAACCAAAAGGTTGGTAGTTCAAATCCTTCTTCCTTTGGGAGCCTAGAAAATCTATTATTCTGAAGGCCTACACAGTATGCTATGTTGTTTTGTGAATAAAGTTTGTATGATCTCTGTTTGATTTGATTATTTGTGACCTCAGCCACTGCCTTTCATAGTTTTTTTCCCCTGATATCCCTGTAACAAATGTGGCTGTAGCAAGATTATCTTAAAGTCAATATCATATCCAGCTAACAGCATGAAGGATTAGCAGACTTTGGTCTCTATACATTGAATCTCTGTGTTCTGGATTCATCATGTTCCCTGAAAGACTTTAATCCCAAAAAGAGATACTTCACACTCACTCTACAGATGATGTTCAGCTGCAAATCAATCCAACGTACACAGTGAATGTAGGTTTTGCTTCTCTTTTGTATCCAAAAGGTCGCCTTACAAAAGTAGTTTTCAGTAGATCAGCAGTGAGCTCTGGTGTAACGGTGATGGTAGATGACATTTTCTTTTTTTGCTGAAGTTCATCTTTATATGTAGGAATTTCTTGGTGAAAATTGGCTGTCACATGGGGCACAGTGAGGGATCAAAGGGTGTCCTGTCATCTAACATCAAAATCTGATTGGCTGAAGATTCTGTCATTAATACTTAATGTAAATGAGATGTGTGGTCTTTAAACAAAAGGTTAGCAGTATCTATAGTTCTGATCCTCACTATGAGATGTCAGTGTCATTTTGTACATACTGTACTGTAGGATATTTCAGTTCTGCTTCAAGGAAAATATTCATACCCTGGAAAGAAAATACAAAAATTACCAAGTAGGCCTATACTTTTCTCATTTCTATCAAAATGTCTTATCACACTTAAAGGGGACATATGCAAAATATATTTTTTAATGTCTTTGCAACACAAATATGTGTTGCCTGTGTGAAATTATGAAAAAAAAAAACATACACTCTCCTTTTCTCCTGATCTATTTCTTGTTGGAGGGGGCATAAAAAATGCTCTGTTTTAGATTACATCACATTGCATAGATTCATTTGAATACCCACCAGCTCACAACATATACTAATCACAGAAAACTGCTCTTAGATCCACTATTCTCTATCAGTAGTGAAGAGCCACAGAAGGAGTTTAATGCTAAATACTTTTCCTGCTCTGTTTATGACCATACAGAAGGACACGTCTCTAAATCCAGCTTGATTTGATTTGAATGATTTATTTTGAACATGTACAAAGTGCAACAATAATCAATACAACAATAATAATAATAACAATGACATATCCGAAAAGGAGTAGGATGAAGCATAAACTTATTTAATCCTACCCCTTCTTCACTTCCCCAATAACCTAAATTCATCTTATAGCAATATAGTGCATAGTACAAAAAATGATGATAATAATAAAAATAATAACAATAACAATAATAACAATACCAATAATAAATAACTGAAGTACTAAACATATACATATATACAAAAAACAAAAAAAAAAAACCAAAAAACAAATGAGCAGATAGGAAAGTAGGTAACAAATAGAGTTTTTTTGTTGTTGTTTTCTTCTTTTCTTCCCTTCCTTCTTCTTCTTTTCCCTTTCTTTTTTCTTCCTTTTTTTTTCAGAAGATGAAAGACTGAAGTGGATTGAATTTATTTTTGATGGAAACATACCAGCTACAGTCTCAAAGAAGACCCTGTTAGTGTGTGTTAACCACTTCTTTAACCTGGGTCAGTATAACAGAAGCCTGGCATCAAAACTCTTCCTTAAACCTGGAGTAGCACCAACTGTCCACAGCAAAACTGCAGAGGAGGGACATGTAAGTATATTTACCAGTGGAACGTCATTAGTTTTAGAGGCTAGATTTTGCTAACTAACACATAAACACCCAACTACAAAACTATAGTGGCAGTTACTCACAGTAATTACATTCAGCAACAACCTATAGTCAGTGTAGCAACAAACTAAAAGGAAATATGTGAAAGTGACATAAATGTAACTAACCATGTAGAAAAGTCTTGTTGTATCTTTAGTTCTTGAATTAATTTGGGAGCGTGTTGTTGTTCGGTGTCTACTTCTGGATCGAACATATGGTTGTACCGCTGTTTTCACCGGCGGCCATTATTCGACCAGAGGTCACAGCAGTTGCCATGGTAACGCAAAAGAGAGGGGCGGGGAGTCAGTATGAGGCATTAAAACTGAGCGTTTTAAAAAAGGCTGTTTCTCCAGGTTGAAGACGCTGCTGTATCTCTTAATCTAGTGTTTCCAAACCCTGGTCCTCGCACTATCCTGCATGCTTTAGATCAGGGGTGTCAAACTGCGGTCCTCGAGGGCCGGGGTCCTGCATGTTTTAGATGTTTCCCTCTTCCATTACACCTAGAACCCATTGCATCATTATCAGTCTGATGAGGAGCTGATTATTAACTCTTTAAATGTCAGTGCTGATGCATTCTGAATGAAGGATTTTGTTTAAATATTTAGAAAAATTATAGTTTTACTTTATTTTGTGCATGGAATAGGTGCCAGAAAGCAAGTAGTGTTTTTATTTTATTTTTTATATAATTTTATTTCACCATTTTTTTTTTAATTGCTGTGACCAAATGTCAATACTACTTTTCTTCTTTAGTAATTTAATTTCCAAAATTTTCCACATTATTTGTCATTTTGTAAACATTTATTAGTTTTTGTTCATTTTGTTTATTTTTCTACATTTTGGTTCTTTTAATTTTTAAATTTTCCTTTGATTTTCTGCCATTTGTGTCTTACTTAAGCTCATGTTACCAGTTACTTTGTGAGTTCTCAGGAGTTAAAGAGTTAAACTGAATCACATGGAAGAGGGAAATATCTAAAACATGCAGGATACTGGACACACCTGTGCTTTAGATGTTTCTGTCTCCAACCACACGTGATTCAAATAATCAGCCTATCGTACAACTCTGCAGAAGAACGATAATGACTGTCAGGTGTGTTCAAAGAGGGAAACATCTAAAACATGCAGGATAGTATACCCCCTGGACCAGGGTTGGAAACACTGTCTTAATTAATGTGGTATTCTGACCAAAGCATGTGACAGACAGGTCATTGAGACACCAGGGAACTGTGGGCATGATATGTCCCCTTTAAAATAAGACATAATCACTGAAAGAGTAACTTTTTCAGTGATATACGAGAACTTACTTTTAAATAATACATCTGGAAAATGTTATCTCAAGAAATATGTGTGTGTGTATGTGTCTAAAATCTTGAATTAAACAAAACAAATCTGCAACTGAAGCAAATACAAATTATCTTGGTAAGATTTCTTGACATACGATTTTCCAGATCTATTGTCTAAAAATAAGTTGTTATATCTCACTGAAAAGTTACTCTTTAGGTAATTATGTCTTATTTTAAGTGTGATGAGATATGTTGACTTGAAATGAGAAAAATACACTTGGTAAGATTTTAATGTTTGCAGTGTAAGCAATTTAACTGCACATTCAACCAATGAAATGGGCTAAATATTCAAGAAAAACACTATACACTTCATTTTTTATTGGACCATCAGGGAAGGCCCAGACTGCCGGTAATCGGAAGAGAAAAGTCGGACCTTTTTCCACAATATGTGACCCAATGTTGTATTTCATCTGACAATAGATCTCTTCTTATCTCCTGTGTTCAGACCTGTTCAGAGGGAAGCATAAAATATGTTTCAATAAAGGTGCTTTCAGGTACCTGGCAGAATTCACAATGTGACTATAATTCAAAACAAATGAATCAACTTGAGTACGATAGTCTGGTTGAAGGATAACAAACAATAAACACATCAAAGGAAACTGAGTGATTATCATTTTCAACCTTGGTAAAGAAAGGAGACACTGACATGATTCAGAGGAACATGCATTTATCGATGCTTAGGATAAAGTGCTGTTAATAAAGGACATTAAATGGCCATGTAAATTGAATGGATGAAAATGACAAACGAGAAAAAATGACAAAGAGAGGAAGCAACATCTGTACATTTATAAGAACACTATTGTTTTGATTGCAGTTGGTCTTCATTCAGGAAAACCTTTCAAAGGATACACTTTGCATAGACAGAATTAATTAATTCTGGTCTTTATTGAAATAATTGGGCAAGATAATTATAATAGAACTATACATCTTTTTCAGAATAACTTGAATGTCATTATCTTGTGATGACAGTGTAATGCAGTGGTTCCCAACATTTTTCTTAATCGTGTTTTTTAATGGCTACTAAGGCCGTAACAGTATATGTATATATACGCTGAAAACAGACGGTGCAGCCCTATACCGAACAAATACAGTCAGTTTGTATGTGACCATGTGTATATCCTGTGCGGAGGTGACGGTTAAAAAAATGACTTGAGGTAAAACAACAGAGTTTACCGGTACTTCCTCATTCATGTCCATGACACGGTAATGAGGCGTCTCTGATTGGCTCAGAATGCGTGAAGGAACACTCCCCCTTCCCTTCTGGCTCTGTGTGTTTACCATCCCAGAGTAGCATCCAGCTAGGTTTCGTGCCATTGATTGTTTTGAAAACATGCAGGGGGAAAAAAAAAAAGGCTTTATTTCCACAGAGAGCACATGAACCAGTTTGCACCGCCATTTTTTTTCAAGTTTGTTTGTCTGGCGGGCGGCTGTGGCTCAGTTGGTCGAGCGGGTCATCCAATGATCGAGTGGTTGGCAGGTCACATCCCGCCTCTGGCTTCCACATGTCGAAGTGTCCTTCGGTAAGACACTGAAGCCTAAGTGTCTCCCAGTAGGGTGGGGTAGTGCCAGTGTATCGTCTACTGGTGTATGAGTGTGTGTGTGAATGGGTGAATGTGATGAATTGTAAAGCACTTTGGGCACCCACTGGTGTATAACATGCACTATATAAGTACAGTCCATTTACAAAAAATGAACCGAACCATGACTTCAAAACCGAGGTGTGTACAGAACTGTGATTTTTGTGTACCGTTACACCCCTACTGGATACTGGAATAAATATTATGATTGAACTGAAATAAAATATCATATCATATCTTAACAGGTAATCTCTACGTTTTAATCGATGTCAAAATAATTATATGAATGATTTTTTATCAATAATGTCATACATTTCTGATGTTTAAAGGTATTATAACAGTGGTTCTCAACCTTTTTTGGTTTGTGACCTCATTTTAATGTTACAAATTTCTTACGACCCCAAACATTCAAAATGGAGACTTGTTTGTTTTGGGGTTTATTTGCTAAAATGAATTTGTTTTTGATCATATAATAGTTTGTTATACTATGTTGCAAATACACATTCATTTTAGACAAACTTCAGTCTATATATTGTATATACTATTATGGATGGGGCCAGAAAAGCCAGGTGTAGATTACTGCACAAAATGAGAATTAGATCTTCCTTAGTCATGATAAGTGGACTAATTTGTGGACTAAATGGACTAAGACAAGCTGGACTAAGTAAGTCCAGCTTGTATTTACAAAGATGACAATTAATACTGAACAAATAATAACTGAAACTATGAATTATGAAAGAGTTGCAGCATCTGAAACTGACCACAGTGAACATTTGAGAGATAAACGTCACCACAGTTTAAGACTCACAGTTTATCATGTCTTTTATATGATTGTCTCTCAACTCATATATTTTTTATTACTATAGTTTTTTTTTCAGCAATTACTAGAAATTTCAAGTGGGGTCCTGACCTCAAGTAAAAAACAAAACAAAAACAAACATACTAGTGTAATGTATTTGATAATGAACCCATTCTCTGCATTAACAGTTCAGCTTAATGTAGTTTTAAAGGGGTTAAACTGTATGTGATATTTGTATTTTCAAGTCTTTCAATTCCTACAATGTTACAATGTTTAATATAAAGAGCTTTAATGTTATGTTAATCAGATGGAACATACGGTTCTTCACACCAGGGGCTGAAACAATGATGTATAGAGTTTGGACCAATATTCATTTGCCCACATCAGTTTAGAGCAGTGAGAGTAATTCAAAAGTGATGTTTAGACCTTGAAAGTAAAGAATTGAACATGAAAACATTGAAAGTCACAGTAGAGGAGACTGCAAAGTTATTATTTGTGAGGTTTTTAAGTGGTTGTGAACATCAAAGTCAACGAATGACTTTCAAACATTCCATTTCATTCATTTGGTGACTTTTTTTAATTAAATACTAGCATGGAAACTTTTTTTTTTACGTTGTCATGCCAAACTGTGCACCCCCCCCACCCTTCCATCCCTCTTTCTCTTCCTTTATCCTGCTCTTTTTAACCCCAACTGGTCATTTCAGAGGAATATCCACCAAGAACTGGGGTCTGCTCCAGGTTTTTCTTTATCACTGTCATCAAATATTTGCTCCTGGAGGATTCTGTTTGGTTTCTATAAATTGCCTTAAGAGTCCGATTTAGACCAGATCTAAATGTAAAGTATTATGAGGTTAATTTTGTTATGATGTGATGTTCCTAAATAAAGTTTTTGAAGGTCATAAATATAAGTCATTATAGTCACAGCCATAGTTATTGCTTCATTTATTGCACTGGTTTGTTGGTAATGGGTGTCATCTCTGATAGAACAAGGTCACACACTAATTAACAACCTCCATAATGATTCCCAATATAAAGTAAGATACATTTGTTTTGAAGCAATTTATGACTATCATGACAACAAACTCAATAAACCAACATCAATACTAATAAGATATTGCAATATTTGAAAATTGTACTTAAAAATGACGACATGACACGTGATGGTTGGTGTGGATCATAATCTAATCTCTGTGTTTACATAAATGGCTGCCAGCTTGCATTGTTGCCGTTCGTTTCCATTACCTCCTTAGTCCAGATGGACATTCCAGGTGGCCAATGGCAATTTGCCTTGGACTAACACATCTGAAGGCTTTGAGTCAGCACAATACAGTCATTTGTGTTTGTGTGTGAGTGCTGGAATGAAACTGCTGGTCACTTTAGTTTGAAACATATTCAAGCACTGTGTTTTAATAAAAGAAAAAATGGGGAAAAATGACTTGGATAAAATAATGGAAAATTGCCAGAATATAAATTTGTTAGAGCTGACTTTAATGGGCTTATTGAAGATTAAAAATCATTATAAGAAACATTTTTAAGCTCTGCTAAAGACCCCAACTCCCACTGGTGTCTGTGGAATGTGTGGTCATTGTCTGGCAGGGACCGATGACAACCACAGCTAACCAAATTGAATTATATGATTAACACTAATGAAAAGAGGAGATCCTGATGAGTTGATAGTAATTAACAGTGTCCTTCCGGCTCCGAGGACACTAATCGTCACGTCTGGGGAGGAAAAGGAAAACTCCTCTAAAGGTTATGAATTAAAACTACTGACACTGAGTTGTAAAAGTCATAAGCTACAGGATGTGTTTTGTGTCTGTGTGAGGTGCATGAGGTCCATCATCACTGAGGAAAACCAACAGGGCTGCCACATATGTCTGTTACTATGAAGCTTTACAGACATTTTCCACATTAGAAAAAAACAAAAAAAACAAAAAAAAAACAAAAACAAGTGTAAAAAATAAAAAATAATAATAAAAAAAAAAATGTCAAAACAATGTCTAAGAGGGTGGGAATAACAGTATAAGAAAAAAAAGAAACAAAACAGCAGTTGGTGTTTAACTGAAAAAAAAATGACATCCTGTTGTCAAACTGCAGTATCTACAAAAACTATAAAAGTGAGTGTCAAAGTCATTTTAGTTCAGGAGCCCCAAAATAATTATAAAAAAAAAAATGGATCAGACCAGTTAAAAAAAAAAACAAGAAATGAATAATGTTAACTCCATATTTTAGAGTGAAAATATAAAATTTAAATATGAAAACGTTAACAGCTAAAAACTATCCATAAATAATGTGAATAACTTGGACAACCATGGATGACCTGACATTTTAAAAGAAAAATAAATCTAGTTTTATCCATATTATGACTCATCTTATAATTTCCACATGTACACAGTACATTTTGCAGTGTTAAATCAACACTTAGAGAGTTTATTTAACTTCTTCTATAGAGTGTATTTGGTCCCATTGTCTCCAAATGAACACTGCAGTAGTAGTATATCTCAGTGAATATACAAAGACACAGAATACTTAGTTACAGGATAAACATTGTTACCCCATTGCCCCAAAAGGGAGTATTGTTTTTGAGTGGGTTTGTTTGTCTGTTTTTAAATAGCTTTTTGCAAAAAAACTACTGGACCAATTTATATGACATTTTCAGGAAAGGTGTAAGGTGGTCCAGAATAGATCCCATTAAATTTTGGTGAATGTAAGTCAAAGGTCACAGTCACTAAACATGTGTAGGGCAAGTCAGGTAAAGTGTGTGCAAAGGGGGTGGGATTTGTCGTGCCGGGCCAGGGCACCACATGTTAAAATTGCATTTACTTTCATTTAAGACATTTCAGGTTCATACTTTTTCACATTGAAACAGAGAGAAAAACTTGGAGTTTTCATTACTTATAGATTAATATACTAGTAATTTGGTGGTGTGACCAATTTAAGATCAGATTGGTCTCTATGTGGCCCCTAAACTAAAATGATTTTGGTTTCTCTTTAATATTAATATCTCAGTGGAAGTTTTGTATTCATAAATTCATCCCCTGGGGTGGATTGAACCCTTTGGTGGGCTGGTGTTTGGACTTTCCAGCCAGAAATGTTGTGGGTAGAATAATGCAATGTGATAATGCATTCATCTATGTCCTCCTGTGTAACAATGGAACAATAAAATAATAATTATAATGAAAAACAATGAAGAATCATGAAGCCTGACCATACAAAACTATACAATATACACAAAATATCTGGACTTTTTTTTTTTTTACACATATCCATGAAGTGCAGTAAATAACAGTGGATGGACACACTTTGGTTTTGTTTAGTTAATGAAATATTTGACTGAAAAAGTCACTTTTTATCCAGTTTTCTTTCCTTTCCTCAACTTTAATCTGAAGTTTTATGAACATCTGCATGATCAGCAAATGAAATACAGGAAAATACCTGATTTATACTGATAAGATACAAAATACAGAGGACAATATTATAAATGCATGGTGATAAAGGGTTTTTTTGGGTGCTGACGTCAAGTTAACAGTTGTACCAGGACTTTAGTTTTAATGGAATATGTAGTTACTGTGTTTGTTCTGAAAGGCTACATACATGATTCACTGTTTACGTCTGAAATGACAAGGCTGTGAATGACAGTGTAATTTGCAAAGAATATAAAAAATAACAGGAAATGAGAAGAATATGAAGAAAAAAGCTGACAGCTAAAGTACTGGGCCTAATTGTAAATGAAGTGTGAAATCACAACTCAATGCCAGTAAAGAGTACAGCTGTGATATATTGTGCAGAGACTCAAGTGGAAAAAATGTGGATGGGCACAGAAATATTTGTAAAAGAAGTCATAAAAAAAACAGTGCATTAAAGTGTGCTTCATGCATCAGAAAACATTTATTTATTCCTGGAATTTACAATCCAAACTATAAAAAAGATCATTATCATCTATTATTCCAGGGCATGGTTTCCACTGAGTTAAGAAAAGATGAGTTTCTTTGAGGTATCTTAAGGATTTGTACTATTTCTTCTTATAAATATTGTATTTATTTATTTCATTTTTATCGCACATAAAACAATAATGAAAAACAAAGACATTAGACACTATCTTTTTGTACTCATCACTAAGTGCCTTGTCAGTTCCTCAAAGTCATTTAGCAAATATTTCCCATGCCAAAATAAACTCTTAAATAATCCTGCACAAAAGTGAAAAATATTGTACATATCAAAAATAAACTCTGTCAATTTTATCGCTTTATTATGTATATAGATAGACTTCACTTCAAACATAAGTAGTATATATATGAAAATATATGAAAATAATATAATATAGAAATTATAAATTAATTTTTTCTCAACTATCTTATTCAACATTTGGTTTTATTAAAAGCAACAGTTGTGGCTCATGTACATATTATTGATTATTGAGTTATTGATTTCCTCTACTCTTTAAGAAGATGAAGATTGTTCCTGCGTCTGACCTTCAGTTACACACATTATTTACAAGAACTATGCAACAGTATACCTCATTCTTTTAGTCCATGTGCTCATATCAACATTTCATTTTCTTAAATTGAACTCTACATTAATCTACCCCCAGTATATCTGATATGTCGCACCAGTTGGGCTGTACACACACCTGTAAACTGCTGACATGTCCTTCTGTTAAACACTGACCCAGAAGAAGATTTACCAATAAATATTAACCCTACATTCGGAAAAATGGAACATTGTATAAAAAAAAAAAAAAAAAAATGCAGCAAAAGATAAAATCTTTCCTTAGTTCATCAGAGTGAGATTTCATGTTTCAGTGACAAACTTTAAAATGTATATTACTAAAATCATTGCTATATCTCCAAATGGAGTTTTGAGGATATTATGTTTTTGGTAGAACCACCACCATTGCTGGATATCCTTCATGTGAATGTAATTACTTGAAAAATGAATTATATCAATGGATATCATGGAGAAGAGGAACTGTTTCAATTTTGGACAATTTCTAGATAACCCACAATTGAGTGCTCAAAAGTTTAAAATCACTAAACACTCTTTTGTTCATATATCTGTAACTATTTGTCTGATTGAATATAAATCAAGTGCAAATGAATGGTCATGACCTTTGGATGGCTGGTCACATGACATGATTAAGGATTGGGGGCATTTGAGGATATACCCCTAGCCATCACTTCCAATGGCATAAACCTAGTTTTGAATACATTGAAATAAATTGTCTTCTAAATTTCATATTTCTAGGTACATGCAACCATGCATACTTGATTAGAAGTAATCTTTTTTTCATTATCAGATGTTCCACTGTATTAACCCAGCCTTCGTCTTTCATTTCTTTTTACATTGTTTTGAAAAGGTCAGCTTTCCAGAACTCACTCATATCCATAAACCAGGTGATACGTTTCATGATAGTATTTAACAGAAGGTGTGTGTCCTGCTAACCAAAAGACAATCTATCTTTGCCATAATGGATCTTTGTCTTTTCTCCAGCTGACCATAAGGAGCAGCTGTGGGTCACAACCTTTGGAAAAATGCACACATTCATTATCTGAAAGTTGCTGAAAACATACTTAATTAATTATCATCAAACCAGAATAATATCACAATATATACATTTCAACACCAAATGTTAAGACAATGACATTGACTTTTAGTTATTGCTTATGTTTGGTTTATTTATGAATATTACATGTATAATACTTGAATTGATTTTGCACAAACTTTAATGGTTTCACTTTTTCTACAAATTATAAATATTTTAATATCTTATTTGCTGAGGTTTTACAATATTGAGTATTGTTACTTGTATGATATATGTTACATATTTGCAATAAAATGATGGTTTGACTTGTTTCCAAACAGTTGAACAATAGCATATCTCCTCTGGTAAATACAACTTTAGTCTATTTTTGAATGATTTTTGTTCTTTTAATAATTCTACGTGCACATCTTGGGTTATCTGTGTTCTGTTTTATTCCGCATATACACATTTTTGATAAAAAAAATTAAACTTGTTTTAATGTACACTTATATTAAATACATAAATGATAGTTATCATCATAGTATAAGTGAACAATGTGGACAAAATGTCCACAAATGTGTTTGTTTGTAATTGTTCTTAGTAGATGTTGGGGTATTCATATTAAAACAGTTATAAAATTATTACTTCCCCCTCTACAAATCTGTAAGTAAGTTGAGTTGGCAAAGAATATTCAGAGCTTTCATTTGCTATTTGACAAGATATAGTTTAGGCTTTCACCGATCAGTGAAAAGCAGCATTTAAGGTACCATTGTTTTTGGGCCATAACATGGATTGCATCGCTAATTTTTCAATTTTAACATTAATATTTGTGTTCAATAGATCCAGACCTTTTAGAAAAACCTAATTTCGTTGCGTTGTGGGGGGGTGCATGGTACCCTCTACTTGCCCGCGGCCTATATTTCTTATGAATATTATCTGAGCAGAATAAACATGGCTTAGATGACACCTGCCAAGCACAGAATGTGCATGTAATACCACATTATCATTACAGGATGCTACCAACTTTAGAGTACCTAGTCGTCATGGCGATGCTGCACATAACTTCCTGATTGCTGATAAACTCACTCGTTGTGTTTTGTCCCGTCAACCTCATGCTGAATCTTTTCATCAGCCAACAAGGCCGGAAATGTCTGAATGTCCTTGACCACAGACTCATTTAGCATATGGGTTTATTTACTGTAATGTTCCAAATCATTTTTTTAATGGTTGCATTGACACAAAGATAATCAGTAGTTTACATGTCACATTTCAGTATCTCTTTAGAACGTCAGCTGAGCAAGTTCTAAAAAGTAGCACCAGATTGCAGGAAATGCAAAAAGGCAGAGTTGAGTCAAGTCATTGTGGAAACACAGTATTAATGTACATGTTTTTAGGATTTGAGGTCGATCCTGTCGCTGTCACTCCAATAAGAGAATAGACAAGTGAAAGTGATTTAAAGATTTCCACTGATTCCTTCACCCCAAAGTCACCAAATGTTTATTTTTGACATTAAAACCAAACAAAAGGATTTATGTAAAAAGGAAGTCAAACATTTGAAATGAAGTGGTCTGAAGTTTACTTTATAATCTCTTTCCCTCTTACCCCATCACAGTAATTAGTGCACATATCATAAAAACAAAAATTAACTATCCATTTGATGACATCTGTCCATTTCCCAATCATTAAATATAGGGCCCATTAAAAGATTAAAATGTCATTTTCTAGATATTCTACAAACAAACCTTAATAAGGTATTGCAAAATAAATCAGATTTTAGAGAGGTAAAGACAAGGGGGGAAAAATAAAATGGGTGACAGTTACGATAAAATGAAAAAAATGATCATCTACATGTTCTCAATCCTTCTGACCACAGCCGTTTAGGAGACACTGCTGAGTGTGCATTTCATTATCTTTATATATAGATAACTATTTACTTTAATTTAAATATATATATGTAACACTGACAAATATTTAAAATAGTTTGTAAATCTAAACACATTTTGATTTCAATAATTATAACAAAAGTTGAATAAGAGAAAATGAGAAGAACAAGATAGGGAAATAAAAAAATAAAAAAAAACAGGGAAATGTCATACTAAAGAGAAGTGAATGTCAGGAAAGGGAAAGGAAATGTTCTTTCTTCCTAAGCTGAGACATTCAGCACCTTCAGGTATGACAGTGAAAATGTTAAGGTTAAGTCATTTTACCATCTCTGTAAGAAAATTCAGTTTCTGCATTTTAAATCTGTATAGCATTAGCATTAGCATTAGCATTAGCACAGGAGGATCAGCGTGCTGCCTTTGAAGGTGCTCAGGGACCAACACCAGATCAGTATCAGTACCGTACTCAAAGGACCTCAGCAGTGAATTAACCTGTGTATACCTGCTTTTGATGGTGAAGGAAACCAGTCCATGTACCCAGGAGGACTACATTATTCTCATGGTCAAAAACTGGGAAAAACTAACACATTCATTTTAGCCTTTGTTTTTTTTTGTTTTTTTTGTAAATACAATGTGAAATGACAAATTATTGAATGGATAACCTTGTAACTGAAATTAAGTGAAATCACTATATCACTATGGATGTTTTTCAATTTTTTTAATTAAAAAACAAATATTTCTATGACTTAACTGACATTTTACATTAAAAAAAAATAGTTTGAATGCAAATTTTTTCAACCCATAAAGACCCACAGCTACTTTTATGGCAATTCCCAAATGAATTTATTTCTATTTAACCTTTCCTAACTTATTTACCACCATTAATTGTATTATCCTTCTTATATTTAAATTAACTGTTCATGAACTAACTTTCATGACTTTCCACAATAAAACCAACAGAACCAAGTTCTAAAACAGAATAATATTTGGTTTCCAGCAGACCTGGAAACCTGGAAGGGCCATCAAGGAGGGCCATCAAGGAGGCCACGGAGGCAGCAGAAGTTGCCTCATGTTGGCTGTGGATCAGGAGAGGAGAGCCGTGGGTAGGGTAGCGCTGCCTGGACACAAGTCGGGGGATTGATCACCCCCGGCTGGGTCGCCTGGGGGAGAGTGTATGATGTTGCAATGACCCGAAACACTCAATGATCCCAGGTAACATCACTGATGATGTGTCCAGGTTGCATCACTAGTTGATGTATCTTATAAAGTGAACATAAACTAAGTGTGTTGATTTAACTCTATGGTGAACTGGTGAATCAATATAATAGAAGATGACAATGTTTCCACATTGACTACAAACCATTTCAATGTCCAAATGGGTCATATCTGATGACCATCTGATGACCTGTCAAGAATAGTAACAGCAATGAGCATGCACATTGTAATCAAGGACATTCCTTTTACCAAGATTACCTGAGTAAAATGTACAGCCAGATGTGTTTCATTTTTTTTTATCATTGACACAATGGAGTATGAGTATATTACGAGCAACGTGCTTTCATCAAAACGGTTCATTACTTTGAATAAGCGAGCTTCAGTGCATGTAATTTTCCTTTGTAATATGAATAGGCATGTTCTTAAGCTTGCTGTAGGAATGAATACAGTGTGAACAGGTCAAAAACATATTAACCTGATCATTTTCTAAAAGCATTTTCTTGTGCGTAATTCCTGGATATAACCTGCATAACATTATCTTTGTTTTTACATCCATTTACACATGGATTAGCAAATACATCTTCTTTCAGAAAAGATCAATAGCACATGTAAGCACCTGGGTAACCTTCAGAAAATTAACACACTCAATCTGGTGCTATAGTTACTAGTGAGATTGAATAAAAGGCTGAAAATATGAGCAGATGGTTTATTTAACAATGCCATAGCAGAGATAGGAAAACACCTCACATACATCTTTCTCTTCTGATTTAGACACAACCATCTTACAGATCTATTTATATACAGGTGAGTGTATGAATCAGCTCTAGTTACAAAGAAAAGTGCAGTGAAGTGAATGTGTGTGTGTGTGTGTGTGTGTATATATATATATATATATATATATATATATATATATATATATATATATATATATATATGTAAATTTTTAAACTTTTATATATTTATTTCTTCCCGTCTGTTTTCATTTGATTATTTTCTTTCCAGTCAAACATAAGGTGCTGCATAGTATTTAAATAGGAGATATAGGCTATAAATTGAAAGAGGCCTTATAGCTGCTCATACTTGGTTGCTCTTTTAATTTATTCACTCTTGTGTACAGTGTGTATTGTGATTTTATTGTCCTGCTGTATGTTATTTTCTTATTTAATGTGTGGCTTGTATTAAAGTGCATTTGGTATTCAGATTAAGTGCATGCGTGCATGTGTGTGTGTGTGTGTGTGTGTGTGTGTGTGTGTGTGTGTGCGTGCGTGCGTGCGTGTGTGTGTGTGTGTGTGTGTGTGTGTGTGTGTGTGTGTGTGTGTGTGTGTGTGTGTGTGTGTGCGCGCGCGTGTGAATTAAATATTCAGCATTCAGGACAATATTACTGTGTAAATTTGGTCTCACTCAACTGTCTTTCCTTTCTAAATATTTTTTACATTATTCATAATGTTGCTGTAGACTGTTGATTATTGTATAAATCAGAGCCTCTTTTCTGCATATACATGCCATATATATTCACTTTTCCACTAATACGAGGTCAGCTTGAGTGGACTGGGTAGTACTGACTTTACCATACCATACCACATACTGTGTGTTTTGTCTGCTGAGGGAATTGTTAATAAACCTGTTTGTTTCAATCATTTTTACTTACGCCACCAAGTACTGAATCTCCAGGACCATCCATGGTGTCATTTTAGTCATCATCATCATGTGAATTAATGTAATGCTATATTTACTATCAACTTCCACATCTGTATTTTGTAAAGCCACAGTTCACAAAGATAAATATCTGACCAACCAGTGTCTGGTTATACCTCATGTTTTAATATTGCTTAGGACTGCTTGGAACCTAACTGTAAGCAAAATGGCAAAGGAATGAAGGTTTTTATCTTAATATCACAGGCAGGAAACCAGGGGCAGGGCCAGACAGAAAATTTACTTCTTAGATGAAATTTCCTGTATTCTAGTGCATGTTAAGGTGACCTGTTTTACATACCCTAGACCCATGACATAGATATAGAACACTATACAGGATATCAGCATCTTAGCATGTTAGCATGTTAGCATGGTCAGCCTCAGGTGCCACAGCTGCCATCTTGGTACAGGGTCCCTATGTTTCTCACACTATCAGAGAAGATATTGTCAACCGATGTTCATTCAAATAGCATTACCACCATATAAAAATAGCACTGATTAAAGTGAGACATTCATACCAATAGACAGGAGTAGGAAATGCGATGTGTTCTAGATCTTTGACCCCATGACATGAAAATAAACATCATTAAATGAAGAGACTGAGAGGTTTCCTTCCCAAAAGGCAAGTCTGTAGCCTTGTGTGTATTGCAAATGAATTAATGTACATATTTAACACTGAGGGAATATTAATACATTATAAATAAAATAGCAGAATGTAAAAATGGAAACTAAGGATCAGGGTTATAATAGTTTTGCATTTTTCATTATAGTTTTGTTTTAGTTAATTATGCCCCCCCCCCCCCTGTAATTCAGTTAATTTTAATATATTTTTGAGAAGGTTTGTTATTTTTTTTTCTGAATGCTTGGTTTTACTTTACTTTAGTTTTAGTATTAGTTTGAGTTTTTTCATATCTTTTATGTTTCTCACGATCCTGTTCAAAGAAAAGCGAGGTGTGGATCAGCTGGGTGAGGTTGAGGTGGGTCATTGATGGAGCAGACACAAACATATGGACAGTATGATGTATAAACTCCCTACAGCTGTTTGGGGGGGGGGGGGGGGGGGGGGGTCAAGTTTTAGCCATTTTGGCCAAACATAGATAAAACAGCCAATCAGCAGAAAATCAGACGAATATATAGAAACCAGCAGTAAACCAGACAGAAACACATATAAACCAGTTCAGCAGAAGTAAATTATAAAACCAAATATTGTAAATAATGTTAACTACTGTAAAAAAAAAAAGGTAAGTACTGTTTAAAATTCAAATAATATGTTTTCCATATTCATATTCTAAGGATGTGAATATGTTATACACATGTATAAACCAGTTCAGCAGCAGTAAACCTGATGTCTGAGCAGATATGTCACAGTTTAATTATCTACAGTATTTTTGGAAAACCACTGACACTTAAGCTAGTCCACCAATAAAAAATATATATTCAGTGTTAAAAATGTTTAAGAGACATCAAAATCTACATTTGTTTATATTAACAAAACACAATTAAGTAATGTTTTTTTCTACATTTGTCACTTATCTAACAGTTCAAATTAATAATTACATCCCATATTTTAGATTTATTGTGCTTTGGAAAATGTATATATTTATGTCTCAATATGCAAAACATTTATTTTTATCTCTTAAATTAGCATTGTGTTTTCTCAAATGGAAAAAAATATAATATATCAATACAAATTTCTATCCGTAGAAAAAATACCAAGAGTTTTGCTCTACTTTTCTTGGTGGTCATGAAAAAGGATCACTTCACATCGTTCATGGAAGCGAAGAAAAATTACAAGGACCTCTTCAGCCTGTATATGAATATAAGGATATTTTATTATAGCACAGTTCAAATATTCTCTTCATGGTGGTTTTTCACCATTTGCCTTCACAAATGGGTATATTACTCATCCTCTTTTTTCCCTTTTGCTGGAATCTCCATCTGTATACGGAGCAATAGAACAATGATAGGCATAAGGCTGAAGTGACCGTCAGAATACTGAAAAGCACAAGAGTACTTTGATGCAGCGTTGGTTTGAATACAGAGAGCCGTAGATGAAGCAAAAGGCTGGATGTGAGATAAAATAGGGGATGTGAAGTAGAAGGATGGATGGGTGATGACTGGAGATAGATAGACAGTATCACACTGTGACATTGGTGGTAGGAAACAAACGGTGTCTATGTGTCATTTTCCTGAGTATCTGTTTCAGACGTGTTTCAGATGTGTCTGGATGACGTCAAAAAAACAGACAGACAAGGTAAACACACGTGATCTGCATATGGGGAGGACAAAAAGGGCAAAAACAGTGACACAAAAGTGGGAAAAAAATAGAATTTTGTGACACATTGTTATTGTTGAGTGACAGCAAAGACTGATTTCTACTCAGTCCCAACATAAAATATAGGCTTGATATTTAAGATGTGATAAATGTCAGGGCTTGGGGTTGATTTTCCAATATAGCAGGGATGGGTTGAAGAATAGCTTGACATTAGAAAGACCAGAGAAACCAAATGCAAAGTTAGGACAAAATCATAAATTTAAAAAAGCAACAAAAATAAACAGGTTGAAAGGTGACATAAATATATGGCCTATTGTGGATAGTTTTATTCCACTATATCCATTCCCAACCACCTCCTTCTGAGGACTGTTCATATTTAATTAATGATGTTGGCTTGATTGCCTTACTTTGTACTGCACTTATTGATATGACCGACACAATTCATCAAAAGCAAACTGTAAACAGAAGTTGTTAAAGCTGTCACACAGTGGATCTGTTTTTTGTAATCAGCATCATTTCAATGGAACGTAAAACATTTAGTCAGGCATGTATAAAACTAAATTATGATCAGAGAACAGCAAAAGTAAGAAACACTTATTTTTTCCAATTCTTTAACAGAGTCTTCTAACAGTTTATTATGTATATGTTA
Source organism: Siphamia tubifer (assembly GCA_020466265.1). Lineage (NCBI taxonomy): Eukaryota > Metazoa > Chordata > Actinopteri > Kurtiformes > Apogonidae > Siphamia > Siphamia tubifer. The sequence continues at coordinate 29,346,627 of CM035797.1, forward strand.
TTGCATTATTATCCTATTTAAGTGTTAAACCATGTCTGTCTCTTGTGGATGTATTTTACTGTTTGTTTTTTGTACTTCATGACAATGGGACTACAGATGAAAACTAGCCTTCTGGCTAATTCTGGCTTTTTTTGTTAAATTTAACTATGTGAAATCATGCGTTTTATGAAATTCTATTGTCCCCTTTCAAATAAACGAAACTCAGGAGAAATAATAGTCATTCTGTTGCATTTGCTTAGTGTTAGCTTAGCACTGCAAAGTCACTGCCTTTTGTTTAATTGAATTATTCATGACACATGCTAGTCTGACTGTTGTCTTATTTTAGATATTTATCGATTTAAGTGGTTGACATGTGCGTTGTATTCTGTTGTCTGACATCGGATGTTGTTGAGGTTTCAGTTGGTATTCTTCTGATAATATGAATATAAAGAACTTGCTTGTTGTCCCATGAGAATCCATGGGTTCTAAAAGTAGTAGACTTGATAAAATGAGGACCTGAGCTAAGCTTACCGCTGTAACAAACAGATTAGGAATAAATAGAATGCTCCTCATTTTGTTTTGTTTTGAAATCAAAAGTAACAGATAATGCATTCATAGTGTCAGGAGGGGGTGAGGTGGAAAGAACTCAGATGTACGGTGTTGAAGGAGAACAGATTTAATGACAAACGGTAAATGGTAAATGCAGGGGCGTCACAGCCATTTAAAATGTGGGGGTGTTCTAGGTTGTGGCACATGAACAAAATTTTCTGAATCTATCATCGGAAAATTATCCATTAATGGTAAAATTTTTATATTAAAAAAGTAATATATGGCTGAAAATAATAACAAAAATGTGTTTTTCCTGAATTAAACATTTATTCAATGCATAGCAAAAAATTATGAGATAAAAAGTCAAAATTATGAGATAAAAAAAAATTATATGAGTTTGGATTTTTCTGATTTTACAGACACTGTACCTCTTTTTTCTTACAAAAATGTTTTGTCCATGTCAGGGGAGATGACTAAAAATATGTTTCTCAGGGGGAACATCACCGAAAAAAGTCACAGAACAAGACATAGTTTAGTTAACTTAGTTTAACAACGGTAACATTTCTCATTACTTACTGGTTGATGACTGTTTACTAACACCGCGAAGAAGAGCTGTTTACATTACCGGCGAACTGAGGTGCGCTTCATTTACATATGCTGTTGTGCCTCCCAGGCGGGTAAACAGTTTAAACCATAGATATTGTAACAGCCCCACAATGTTATTGATGTTTGTTTCATTGCGGCTGACAGTAACTGTTTATCCTGAAATAAAAAGTAGGTGAGACCAACTCTGCGTCCGTTTCCTGGATCCAGTAACGATACAATATATAAACTCAGGAAAAAGTGGGGAGTATGAAATCATCTGGTTGGAGCAACGCCCATGGGTAAATGGACTGCACTTATATAGTTCTTTTCCACCTTCATGGTGTTCAAAGCACTTTTACATTAGCCTCACACACACACACACACACACTCATACACCAGTAGATGTCTCAGGTTCTGTCTGTCCTACTGGGAGCCTAAGACAGGGTTCAGTGTCTTGCCCAAGGACACTTCAACATGTAGGGACGCGCACCGCCAACCCTTCGGTCATTGGACAAACTGCTCTACTAACTGAGCCACAGCCACCAGAATGAAGACAGAGACAGAGAATGAACTGGAACAAAACCAAAGAAAAGCTAGGGTTAGATCAGCCAGAGTCCATGGTGATGATGAAATGTCCAGGTTATGAAGAAAGACTACTGAATGGTCCCGCACCTGCAACTGCACCTGCAACTGCAACTGCAATTGCAACTGCAACTGCAACTGCAACTGCAACTGCGAGCTTCATTGCTTAAATGCTGTAGATCAGCAATGACTTGCAGCTGCACAGTGTGGACCAGGAGAAGCTGGTGAGAACTGGGGCAAAGGTGGAGACACATAGTTCTCTTTGAAAGGAATTTACACATTTTCTGTATGACTTCATGAGATTCATGTGACTTGATGACTTGGCTCAGTTTACTAGTGTAACACACAGAATAGTATGAAATAGAATAGCCCTCATTTGTATTGACATCGATGTGGACCATAGACTTTGACACAGGACTGAACATGATGGTTTCTTACCAGCCAACGGGTCTGGACGGGAGGCTGGTTCTGAAGCGGGACTGATGAAACCAGTATCAGCCTATATTTCACAGCCACACCCAGTTCTCCCGTCATGTCAAGATGGTCCACCCTCCCACACACTCACATCTGCAGGTCGCCTTGACCTAAAATACACAAAAATGAAAAGGCTGATTGTGTGTAGTTTTTCAGTTATGAAGCAAACACACTCATACACCATTGTGTGTATGTATGCCTACACAGAAGTTGCTTGATTGTTATAATACAAATATTGCTATAAGTGTTACCATGGAAACACCAATGGAACACCAAGGGTCATCAGGTTTAAGAAGCTATAGCCTTTTTTGACCCATATTTTTATTTCCATGTTACTGTCAGGCTGTAGTTCTGAGCTATCCTGAACATACACTGAATGAAGATGTAATGATGGATGAATCACTGAGTCTCTGCTTCAGCGTTAACTGTTATTTTTTACCTTCTGTTTTATTCCACAAAAGCAGCCTTCATTGCATAACAAACTGTCCAAATCAGTTTCACTTCCACGTTGGCCATCTACCAAAGCAGCTTTAAGGTAGACAACGTGATGATGGGATCAGAGATGCTCTGCTGGCATATGACTCATTTTGTGTCCCAAAACCCTCCAGCCTAATGAAAGTAGGTACCTGTGACCTTGTACCACTGAAACAACAACAGTTTTTCTGAAATGTCAGTCTGGTTTAAAATCTTCATGTTAGACAGAGGAAGTGTTTATTCTTGACAGTGGCTGCACACAGTTGTTCAGTTTACACTGTTTTAAATTATGTGGCATTTCGCACAATCGTCCAATAAGTTTAATACACAGGGGAGTCGCTCCAGCTCTGCAGTTTGCTGGCAGCCTACGAGAAAGCTAATGATTGCTATGTTTGATTTCCAACTTAACAGTAAACAATAGGCTGCAAATAAGCAAGTCTCATAGACAGACCAAAAATATGAAAGGTTTTATGGTTATTAAAGGTTAAATGATAGGAACTTGGTGATTGTTTGTATAAATTAACAAATGCAACCACTTTAATGAGGGTATCTGGAAGCATCTGGAACACATTTATTGGCTTTACTGTAATGGTTTAGTGGTTTGAAAAAGAAATGGCCCTGGGTTGTGCTGCATCCTTCATTATTTGCCTACAGGTTTCAAGTGTTTAAACTTAACCGAGTTCACACCACATGTCACAGTTCTGTATTTCTTACTGAATTCAATTCCAGTTCAGGCCTTGCCCTCTGCCCTACTTTCCTGCTCTATTCACCTGCTCTTCATTCCCCATTAGTTGGGGTAAGGGCTTGTAAGCTGCAGGAGCCCACTCAGTCTTTGCTAGATTGTCAAGCAGTCGACATTGACTCCTGTCTGTTTGTGCAAAGCAAGCAAAAGCAAAGAAAAGTCTGATTGTGAAGCTTGATTATCTCTGAGTAGATTAGTATACATTCTGGTTTGGCTGTTTCTCCAGTGACTTTTCACTGATTTTGTTGGGTTTGTGTTTATGTTTGGGGGTTGGTATCAAAAAAGATATTGAAGTATTTTAGTTAACATCCTTCTTCTGTGTTGCTACTGAGTCCGATTCCACCTCCTGTGATACATGGAAGAGAAGTTCACAGTTTGTGTGATTGTTTTTAAAGAAAACTTGAAAGTCAATATCTGACAAAATCTGACATTTGCGCCCAGAAATAATGCAACTCGTGATTCTTCCAAAAATCAGAACAAGGATCATAAATTCATGAGCCGTTCATTGTCCCTCTGTCAGGAGCATGTGAATTATAACAGCCTCCTCATTTTCAAAGCAATCTCACCTGAAGTAACTGAGGGAAATGTAGTTTAAAAGTAATGGGGACAGACAGACAGACAAAGCCTCTTAGAACTGCTACATCAGGACTTCCATTTATTCATAAGGCTGCTGCTGGTAGTGGTTGCAGCACAATGACTTCAGTGGTATGGACAGTTTAATGAAAAGGCAGACTATAATTCACAACAAGTGACTTCAAGGTGACCACTTATCCCTGGAGTATTTTTTTTACTATGCAATTCAGAGAGAGAGCTCTAAATCAAAGTCTAACACAAACTACAGCTTCGGTATGTTTCTTTCTTGACGCACATATGATACAGAAAAAAAAGTCGCACAAGATGTAAAAAATAAAAAAATAATAATTATATGTACTACATTGTAAAAAAAAAATCCCTTGTTATGCCAAAAATAAAGGCACCTGGGGTTGCCAGAATAATCTTGTAAAACACACCAAACATTAAACATATTTATAGAGTAACATCTAGATTGAGTATTGAATGTAAACTGTAAATGGACAGTATCTTACATAGACCTGTATGCTGCCCACGGTGTTTTATAACGCCAACAGTGGTCTGTTTCACAAAGCAGGTTTAATGAAAACTTTGTCTGTTAACCCTGACACGAGGGGTTTTCATTGAACCTGTTTTGTGAAACAGACCCCAGGACTAAGCTGGGAACAATTTAGGGTTCATTGTCTTCAGACACCTGTTATTTTAAAGTCTTAAATGCTTTATTCTTTGTTACTTCAAATTTTTTTAAAAAGCAAAAAAGATGTTTTTAACATTGTCATTTTTTCTATTTAAATGGTACCACATTGTTTTTCAATTTACAGTTTTATTTTCTCAAAATAACAGAAATACATAATTTTTACATATACATCTGGTTTTGTTCACATATTTTTCCTGTAAAAACTACAGCTGATTTGATTTAATCATTAGCACAAACATTTTCTCAAATTAACAGCTTTGCATTTTACAACTTTTAGATTTTAATTCTAGTTATATTTTACAGTGTAGACTCACATATTAGTATAATACATAATAATAGATTTTATTTGTATAGGGTTAGGGTTAGCACTCAAAGACACTTTACATGCAGTGAAAATAGAACAATAAGAGTCCAACTACAATAAAAACAAACAATAGAAAACAGATCAATCACAAATTAAAACAGACAGAATAAAAGTAATCAAACATTTAGACGTGTCATTGCGTCTGAAAAATATAAAAAATCCTCTTCCTTTGCACATTTTATTGGTCAACTGGAGCGATTGTTTTTCCAGTTACTCTCTGATGTTTTCTTGATGATAAAGGTTTTTTCTCTGGACGGTGTTACTTAATGTACTCAGATAGCTGGTTCGGCAGAGTGACGTAAGGTCGGACTCACTGAAAGGGAATAGATGGATGCATCAGTGATTGCACTGCTGACCCCTTGTCTATGTGACTATTCGCTAGACTTGACAGATAAGGACATTGCGCAGCTAAAACGTACACAACACAGAGTACTGTCTTCCGGAAAATATAGACTGTACTGAGGCAATCAGGGGAGATGTTCAATATCTGAAGATGCAGTATGTTGCAGTTTATTCACAGACTGGAGATAAATAAGAGGAAATATTCACATCTATTACATTTTGTACTTTTAAAACTGCAGGACACAGAAAAGTACCAGAAACTAAAAATGCACTTCTTCCTTCTGCAGTTTTCTCCTCTCCATTCAAACTAAAATATTCAGATTGCAATTTTTTTGTATTATGATTTTTTTGTCCAATCTAGAATTTTGCATGTGGGTTTGAACTGTGAATTTATGTGTGATTCACTAACAGTGATTGGGCAAATGGGAACAGGTACAAAGTATTGGAAACAGTCCTTTTAGAATGTGGATTTTGCATGTGGTATTTGGAAAACCTGCCCAAGGATCGGCCAGCACTAATAGCAATAGTGCACTGAATAATCCACGGAAATGTAACACTGTAGGCATTTTGTTATTGTGAATGTTCGTAAATTGTTCCCTACTTTATGTAGAAGTTCGAACATGGTATTGCTTGGCAACAGGTCAGTGGCCAATAAGGTTGTTGAATTGAATGACTGTCAGGTGCACATACTGTAATTTTGCCACACTATAGCCTATTTTTAATCCCATTGAAGTTCCATAAAGTGTGTTTATCGTTCCAAAAATGTTCACACAAGGGTGAAAAATGCAATAATAATCACAGCCATGTGTAATAATGCATCTAAACCATTTCCACTTCCCTTTAAGACATATTAAATAGAGATGCAGTTTCTATAGTCAAAGTTACTTTCAGGTTTAATAAATCACTTAAATCAATATATTTACATTTTATCCCCCCACCACACACACGGTTGTGTGTAAACCCCTCATATTATTGCGGCAAATGTACTTAATAAATGCAGATGCTACTTTGTACCTTTAAAAGACACAACCCATAGTTTGTACCTTAAGTAAATAATTTTTTTTTCTGCATCAATGAGTTTGCACATGTTTTTATACATGCGAAGCTTGAGTAGGTCTGACCCTTGGTGTATATTTGCTGGTGCAGAAAAATAATGCTGCAATTCATGTGGTTTCAAAGTGATGGGAATTACATCATTTTATAGATATTTATGCCTAAACACTGGGGGAAAAAAGATGACTAGAGTGGTTGTGCATCAAGAAATGTTACAGACTTTACACTGGAAGCTGTTTTTATTTCTGCAGTTTCTCTCAGAGTCTTATTTTAACTCTCTCAAAGCCTCACCTAAACCTCTTTTTTTGCTTGTCAAAGTGTTGTTGCTGTGTTTTTTTTGGGGGGGGGACTGGACCTAGAGGGGAACAACAGCACTGTCTAAACATCTGTTGGACTAAATGCAATGATAAAAAAAAAAGCCCCCCAGGTTGAAAAATGACACTTCAGGGGCTGCCTGTGTGCCGGTAATATGACACCCTGGCCTAGAGGCACAATGTAACCTGGGAGTGAGAATGTGTCAAATGCAGTGTGTGGTGCTGTAATTACCTGCTGAGACTCTGCCATGGATGTTCTATTTTCTTCTTTTTCTATGTATTGGAGACAGCCCAAGGTGTCACCCTTCATGCAGTGAGATTGACCCTGTAACATCACTGTGCAAGTGTAATAATATAAAAATGAAGTCACTCCATTTTATTTAGCTCTTCTTACCTTCTGCACAGCTTGTTAACTGGCAAAGTTCTGTCTCAGAGACAAAAGTCTGGGCAAAACATACATAAGTTAAAGGGGACATATGCCCATTTTCCATAAGTGAACACAGTTCCCTGGTGTCTCAGCGACCTGTCTGTGACATGCTTTGATCAAAATACCACATTAATGAAAAGATACAGCAGCCTCTTCAACCTGGAGAAACGGGTCTTTTCAAAATGCTCAGTTATTAGTGCCTCTTGCTTTCATGCAAATGAACCACAGCTGACTCTGCCCCTCTTTTACGCGGGGTGTGCTGATGCAAGAACAGCATCATGCTGCCATGGCAACTGCATAGTGTGCTGTGACCCCTTGTCAAACAATGGCTGCTGGTGAAAACATAGCTGTATGACTGATTGAGCCAGAGTTAGACGCTGAGCGAGAAGAGGCTCCCAAACAAATTCAACAACCAAGGATACAAGACTTTTCTACATAGATTAACTGTTACTTTCATATTTCCTTTTAGTTTGTTGCTACACTGACTATAGGTTGTTGCTGAATGTAGTTAGTGCTAGTAACTGCCACTAGTTTATGTGTTAGTGAGCAAAGGCTAGCCTCTAAAACTAATGACGTTCCAAATATATATATAAATATACTCTAAATATACTTACATGTCCCTCCTCTGCAGTTTTGCTGTGGACAGTTGGTGCTGCTCCAGGTTTAAGGAAGAGTTTTGATGCCAGACCTCTGTTGTACTGACCCAGGTTAAAGAAGCAGTCTGCTGTGAAGTGGTTAACACACACTAACAGGGTCTCCTTTGGGACTGTAGGTGGTACGTTTCCATCAAAAATAAACTCAATCCACATCACTCTTTATATATATATATATATACTCTATATATATGTATTTTTTTTGTAGTTTTATGCTTTTGCTCCAACACACCAATTAACTGAGGAGAAATAATTCATTTAAATAAATATACACATTGAATGTGAGAGTGATTGTTTGTCTATATATGTTCAGCCCTGAGAAGAACTGGCGACTCATACAGGGTATTGTAGCTGGATTAGGCCCCCAGTGACCCCCGTGACCCTAGTGAGGATAAAGCGGGTTCAGATGACAAGTGACGAAATATACACATTATAGGTTTTTTTTTTACTATATGAAAGTAGTGTGTGTTAATGTGTATGGAACAGTGTTTATATGATAGAAGTATTCTATTACATATACAAAAGGCAACAAATGCAACATGTTAATGTTGCATTTACATCTTGTAAGGTCAGGGGATCTGCAAAAAAGGAAAAAAAAATATATTTAACATTATTAAAAGTCATGTTAAAAATAAAGTCAATCATCTTTGAACATACACACATCCCTAAAGCCAAACTACAACCGTGAATACACATTTCCATTTGAGATTTAATCAGTTAAATTAATGAAAATAAAAGTGAAAGTGGGCTGAAATAATTTAAGCTAAATCTAAGAGTTCACCTGAAAGGAACAGAATTGAAATTCCAATGACTTGAATTGCAGTAAGATTAGCAAGAGTAATAAATACACTTCAATGAGAGAGAATGGAGGTGCTGATCGAGAACTCTTGCTTTTCATTTTGCATGAATTATGCAACACAATAAGGAGGAAGAGCTGCACGTGTCTCCTGAGTTACACCTCTGGAAATATGAGCTTTGCTCATTTTTACACTATTAAAAAAATTATATACATCCCCCAGTACCTGCATATCGTTTCCAAATATAGGAGGAATTATATATGTATAAGAAATGATATTAACTTGTTTGTGTAGGTGAGAAGTGTCTAAACCCGGCATGTTCAAACTTATATATATATATATATATATATATATATATATATATATATTAAATAAATTAAATAAACGATTCCTGCTGGCTGGGAGTTCTTGCTCTTCTAGAAACCACCAAGATAACACTAATTATCCATAGGTACATGATTAACCGTCAGTGTTTAACATTCCCTCATCTCTCCATTTACATCCTTTCAGTAAAGCACTGCTCATAATACCTGTCACATTTGTTATCATCAGTGACTATCTATGTCAAATACTTTAATCACCCTCTCATTGATGTGTGTAACATATTCCATCAAACTGTGACAAATCATTAACCTATTTTAACAGGTCAAGAGGTTTATCTGAGGGTCTGAGTTAAAAAAAACTCTTGAGGCTCAGAATGATTAATACGATGACGTCCTTGACAACTGTCTAAGAGCACCACAGAGAGCAATAAAATCTATTTACTTTATTAACCCATAAAGACCCACACATTTATCACTGCCGATCTCAACTATTTAATATTATCCACTCTGTTGATCCACTAATTCGATCAATACATGTAAAATTCAGTTTCTCGTCTTTTCATGGTCATCACATATGAGCCATTTGGATGTCCAAATGTCCAGAGGCTCTGTAGTTACCTGGGAAATACTAACTTCTACAACAATAATTCACCTGTAAAACCAATGGAGTTGGGTCAATGTTAATGATTTGCCTGAAAAAAATCACTTTTTCTGCAGTTTTCTGTTTTTTTTAAATAAAATAACCCTCAACTATAACTTGAAATTTTATGAACATCAACTTGATCAGTGAAATAAATATAGAAAAAAATGTATACTGATAACATGCAAAGTACATACCATAGTCCTATAATAAATGGTAATAAATAATTTCAGAAAGATTAAATATAGAGAAAATTGCATTTGAGAACTGACAGAAAAGATATGTTTATATTTTTCTATTAATGAACCCCAAGCATTGACTATATTGTGTCTTCTTTTAATACTCAGATAACTGATTTATTTTCCAGTATTTTATGTCTGACAGGGCTCTTCCCAAATGCTAGAATAAGGACGCACTGTCTCCTTGTCAAATTAGCCATTTCAACCTTTTCCTTACATGACCACTGTGCTTCTGAACTCTTAAGGGTGCCGTCATTTCATGATGTTTCACAACATGAGACTCATATCTCTTTGGTCAGTTAAGTATGACCTTAACAAAAAAAGTGCTGTCACTGATGAAACGTTTACATTAGACTGAAGTCTGATGTTGCACGAAATGGTCTCATTTTACATTTGAAACTGTCAAAATTCAAGGGTTTCCTCCTCCTCCAGAGGGGGCCTTCTGGTACCCCCCCCCCCCAGCATTGTCAGGTCAGTTGTTTCACACCCTCCCAACACCACCACCCCTCCTGGCTTAGAATTACTGGAGAGACCCCTGGTCTGACATATGCTGCATATAAACCATCTTTCTGGGAATTTGTAGAGAACATCCAGTCGTCTGTCTTGCAGCTTAAATGCTTTTCTCTACCAATTGTCCAGCCTTACATGTGTTTAAAATGGATGAATTTTCTATAGGTTTAGACACAAATTGTGTTGTTGTATAGAAGCGTCATTAAACTGAGGCTTTGCAGTAAATGCAAAACACTAGTCATTTCAGATAACGTTACAAAACCCATGCAGTGTGCAGATTCATAAGCTTTGTGCCTTAAGACGGTTACATAAACCCAGATGAAACATATTTAATCAAGTATAGTATGATAAATATCATAGCCAGCTAGGGTGAATAAATATTTGCCTTTGTGCAAATAAATACCAGTTGAAGTATCATTAAAGAGTGTCTGACTACACACTGCAGGGGATATTACATCTGGCAAACCAGTGATGTATTGAACTATTTCTAGATTTAGAAACCAGTTCCTACCATTCAGTGATGGAATATTTTTTTTATTTACTGTTTTACTTCACAGTATTTTTTGTATGTATTATAACTTTTAATAACAGAAAACAAAAAGTAGAAAACTGATATAGACATAAAGTGGGATGGAATAATTGTTTTCACATACAAAAGATACACTAAACTGAAACTATTAATAACTTCCAAATATTCAAGACAAATTTTGGAAATATAAATATTTCTGCCTCGTTTTATTTACCCCTTTCTTTTAGTATTCACCCACTTTGGCAGTTTATTTTAACCAGTAATCAAAGACATATATCCTACAAAGTGCACTCAATTAAATGGAATATATTAAATGAACAGAAAATAGCTGAAATCTTAAAGAACAGATCAGTCAGACTACCGGGTGCAAAACTGCTGATGAATAACACACATTCTATTTTTTGAGAGAAGCACGACTCATTGGGGAGTGCCATGGAGAGACGCACAGTGAGAATAATGCAGAGGACATCCTGGGAATATTATCCTCTTCATCCAGAAAAGCAGCTGCAATGGGTGACTATGTCCTCATTAAGATGCAGGACTGAGAGGTACAGAAGATTCTTCATACTGATGCCATCAGACTCCACAACACATTCAGATGATTCATGGACTGACGATTACTCATTTTTGTGGAGTTTTCTTTTTGTCTTTTTCTTGAATTGATGAAAAATGTGAATTTCCCTCTTGCGATCAATAGCGTTTATGTGTACCTCTGTCTCTATCTGTAGATCAGTATCTAATGAATTCAGATTACGGTTGAAGCAACATCATTTAACACTATAATACTGAATTAATCATTCATTTACATTGGCAGCATTCAAAGTGCAAAATATGAATGAATGACTCAAATGGAAATGTCAACCTGTTACAGTTTTAACAAGTATTCAGAGAATGCCTAATGTCGCCACTATTTTGTGCCAATCTGAACATTTCTATGACAACCCGTTGTTGAATTGGAGCCAATAATGTGATTTTGACCTTTCTGCTAAATGCCACCTTGGCCTTTGACCTTTTGAAATATTGATCATTTTGTTATATGTATATATGTGTCAGTGTGTGTAATATTATGACAGTATATCCAGTATTGATTAAGTTATAGCCTGATATGTCTATGCTTGTCACACACAAACAATGTTACAGAAGTTCATTTTGAGACATGTCACCATTGACCTTCAGAGATCTCAAAAACTATTGGTTATAGGTGATAACACCAATTATGAGAATTATAGAAATCTTCATTCTGCATGGTTTGGTACCAACTGAATGTTCTGTGACCCTCTTTTCTTGAGTTATAGCCGATAATGTGATTTTTACATTTTTGTTTATTGTAACATTAACCTTTGACCTTTACTCAAATGGATTGTATTCATTGAGTTATAGAATGATATGTGTCTGCGCACACACACACAGATACACACAGACACACACAACCATTGTTGGGTGAGATTAATAAACACAACTGTGTAGAGAAACCAACAGGGAATACAATCGCATTATAAACTGCATTAGGATTTAAATGACGATGAATGCTGTATTATGTCAACAGGTGAGTCATAAAATACGTAATGAGTATTTATTCTGTTAATGCTATGTGATAAATCAATTCTCATTCAACCAAAATATATGGTAAAGAGTAAGACATAAGCACCAATATGAATTAAAATATATGTTATTTTTGCTCTTAAAATTGATAGGATACATGGAATACATATTTAGCATATAAATACTACAGAAAAACACTCATTATTTGACTTTAATTCTGCCCCCTGCTGGGCTCTGTTTGTCAGGTGGAAGTTGTTCTTTAAATTAAACAATCTGAGAGATTCAGTACTGCATTCTTTCTCACTCACACACACACACACCCCCACACACACACACACAACTTTGGAGCCCTTGAAAGTGTTGCCTCGGGAAAATGGAAAGTTCATCTTCACCATAGCAACAGGAAGAAGCTCCTGTCTCCACCCACGTACGTCATACACAAACCTGACGGCACTTCAGAGAAATTACAGCGGTTCACAAATAGTGTTCATGATCACTCAGCTTTGACAGCTTCTCTTGTCACAGGACTAATTGAAGTCAAGTATCCAGGAGGACATGTACGAGAGGCTCTAACTTTGAAATGATGTTTTATGTTTATTCTCTGTCTAGTCAAACTAATAAATCATTCAGTGCATCAGCCATCTGAACTCTATTCCTCTAACTTATTCTAATAGATAAATGACACACTGTTAAATCATAATAAGAAAGAAAATGGGAATTAAATGTAACCCTTTAGAGCAGCTCAGTTGGTACAGTGGGTTGTCCAATAACCAAATGTTCAGAGGTTCAAATCCTGAGTCTGACTGTGTCCTTAGGTCCTTACACTGAACCCCACATTACTCCCAGTAAGTCTGGCAACAGCTGCCTACTGGTGTGTGTGTGTGTGTGTGTGTGTGTGTGTGTGTGTGTGTGTGTGTGTGTGTGTGTGTGTGTGTGTGAATGGGTGAATTTGAGGTAATTGTAAAGCATTTTGGGCATCACAGATTATATAAGCTCAGTCCGTTTACCATTCACTTTATCGGGCAAGTGAGTATTTTTATTACTTTCAGCATACATTACAGACAGCAACAGTTCCATTAAGAACAATGAGGCAACAATCCAAGATCCATTGTAGTCTATAGGGTACTGTACTGTATATACGGTCCATCTCTTTACAAATGGTGAGTGTACCTGCTTTGTTCTCTACCGAGAAGTAATGGTACTAATGTAAGGAATTATGTTCAAAGGGACCATGTGGATGTTCTAAAAGTTCTGTTCATGTTTCTGTTACCATGCATGTGTTTTGTATTTTTAAATGTGCTTCTTTTTTTCCCCTCCACTAATGGGTATTGAACCAAATATGTTATTGTTATTGTTACGCTATGCTAAAGTAGCAATAAAGAAACATTTGTTATCCCACTTAAATAAAACATGCACACCGTTTGACTGTTAGCCACCTCTCACACATATAATAAACAGAAGCCTAAGATTCAGTAAATGTGTTTTTTTTCATGATGTGGATGGTGTTAATTAAACTGCCTGAAAATCCAACATCCAACAATGACTTTGAGTACAAGTATTACTCATGTTGAACAGTTTTACTCCAAACAGGCCTCCAGCATGTGTAGCGAGTGACCTTTGCCCTTTTTCGCCTCTCTGAAACTGTAATGAGACAAGCAAGGACATTATCTTGATTAAAATCAATCCCTATTGCATTACATTGTGCTACATTCCCTCGCTCAGCCTCAGTCATTACAGTGCCGTGTTAAACACAGAAAACAGGAATCCCAAGTGAGAAGAGTCATAAATGTGTTACTTGTACATGCATGGTCGACCCTGTGCGAATCATTGTTATCCACAGATCGTCCTCCGGCTATCTAATATCACATTGTTTTATTATATGCTGGTCCGCTGCATAAAAATCTTTAAGGACACTAATATAATATTCACATTTATGTTTTCCTGGAGTCTGTCTGCTTTTGCCTGTGTGTGTGCATACTGAATGTCTGCAGACACTTGGAAAAAAAAAAAATATATATATATATATGCAAATAATTTATTTCTGTATAATTATCCTCAAATGACCACATACTGAATAAAGGGAGGAGATAGGGGAGTGATGCAAGAAAAACAAACAGAGCAGAAAATAAAGTTAAAAATGTATGAAAATGAATATATTTAGCCTGTTGTAAACATCAGGAGATCAAGAAAAAGGGAAGGAAAGTAAGGACAGGAAGTAAGAGAGGGAGTAAAGGGAATATACTTTTATTGAATAAAGTAGGGGAAGCAAAGAAAGGAAGAAAAAAAAAACAATGAGTAGAAAATGAAGGCTAGAAGGATTAACAAAACAGAGCGACACCGAGGCCGAGAGTAAGACAAGAATCACCGAACAATGAAAATATAGGAAAGAAGGAAGGAGGTCAGGAAGGAAAAGAGGAAACGAGGGAGAAAGGGAGCCAACTAATTCATTTTCACGCCGTTGCATGTCCCGTGTAGGCTCGCTGAGAAGCGCGAGGCTCCAAGTGAACTCCGTCTCGCGCACCCCGCCGCTGTGACCCTCACTCCACCACGCGCGACCACATTCTTCAACACGGTGAGGTTTCAGAGCCGAGCCTGAACGCCAGTGCTCCTCCGAGTTCAGAGACGCCCAGACCACCACCACTACGACCACTACCAACGGCACCGGTACCTCCACCAGCCATCCAAGAGAGGGGCGAACCACCGCGCGCATCATCCAGCCACACACAC
Organism: Siphamia tubifer; assembly: GCA_020466265.1. Classification (NCBI taxonomy): domain Eukaryota; kingdom Metazoa; phylum Chordata; class Actinopteri; order Kurtiformes; family Apogonidae; genus Siphamia; species Siphamia tubifer. Next base: position 29,361,739 of record CM035797.1, read on the forward strand.
ACACACACACACACACACACACCCCTGGACCGAGCACTATGGAGAGCATAGTTAACCGTTCCAGCGCAGATTACCGGAGCCCGTTCCCGGTGCTTTACAAGAACACCAGCTTCTGCCGGAACTTCACCGACACCAACAACAGCGCGAGCCCGACGGATGCGCGATGCGAGGAGGGGCTGCTCGGACTCGGCGGCATGGACACCGACACTAACCCGGTCATCATAGCGATTGTTATCACCGCTCTCTACTCCATAGTGTGTGTGGTGGGGCTGGTGGGAAACGTGCTGGTTATGTATATCATTGTCAGGTAAGACATCCATATGTCTGTCATCAGAATGCTCGGTGTTATTTTTTTTTTTTTTTTTTTTGTGTTCTCTACAAACTCTGTCTGTCAAATAACTATAGACTGTCGCTGCGTTTCTTGCATTTAAAGGTGTGTTTATGAAACCATCTGAGATCAGGTGTGTAATAGTGACAGTGTTACCAGCTCAGCGGCAGTCCGTGCGTAAAATGCCTCCAACCTCACCTCGCAGTAAGTTGCTCGTGCGCGCATAAAGGGAGCAGAGCCACGGACTGATGATGCTGATGCTGCTGCTGCTGCTGCACAGAAACAACAACTAACAAATTAATACACACTAGAGTACATTACCAGCATGTACATACTGTAGTATATGTTTTTTTTTTAATTCATCCTAATACAAGTGCAGTGATGTGGTAAGACTGTATATTATGAATCCGCTAAACCAAGACAGTACAATAACACTTCTGTCATGTTGTTGTATTAATGTTCCACTGTTGTATTGCAAATTACCTGCATAAATTAACACAATAGCTGGATTTCGAGTCACGCAGATGATTTTTTTTATTCAATTATTAGACCATCAAAAGTCATCCAAAACAATGGTTATGTAATCAAGTACTAATTCATGGGTGTGTCATGTGACTAAAACAGACAGAAAAGAAAACATGGAATGCCTAAAAGCACTGTTTTATTGTCAGTAAAATGCCACACAGCTATATATTGATGTAAGAACAAAAGTGATTTGGTTATGGTCCAAATGCATATCAACTCTTAAATTAAAGTCTTATGATATCCTTTTTGTTATCATTATTCATTAAAGAAAAATGTTTTAGTTGTACTAAGTAAACAGCAAAATGAAGAAAACAAAAGGTGGTCTAATAAGTTTTTCACTGACTGTAGAGTCAATATTTGTCAAAGACAGAGCAGCAAAACTAACCTTAACCCTTTTAACCCTTTACTGGGCACTCACAGAAATACTCTGAAATGATAAATTCAGACCTCAGTGTGTTATTGGAGAACATAACAAGACTTTAAAAGACTTTATTTTCTTTAAATATAGAAAATCAAGATAAAGTTACCATAAATGTAAAATACAAGAAGGTTATATTTTTTTTAAAAAAGAAGAAAAGCAAATTTAGGGAGAAAGAGACTTGTATTTTACACCATTATAACATCACTTTTAGAGCATTTCAACAACATAAGTGCTGACCCATACACCTGTTAACATCCACATGATCCGTTTGAATATCATTCCTTTCATTAATACCATTATTGCATGGTACCTAACAGACCCTGCAGACCAGACTGGACCTCAGATTGTTGACTCACTGGATCTGGTGCTATCACTATCTGTAAACATGTGTGGAAATTACCAAAAATAGCCACTTGCTTGGTAAAGGATTAACCAAAATTTAGTCTCCTTTGTCTTCCACTGCTTTCAGTTTTACATGTAGGCCCTGTCACAATGAATCTGTTCAATGCACTAATGTGTGGCAGTCTCTCTAGTAAGTATCAGTAACTTTGTTTGAAACAAATTACAAGCCACTCTTAAGGAATAATTCCTCATTTGAAGAGCTTTTAATCTCCTTAATCGTCTGTCACAGAGAGTAAAGGGAAATAAAATGTGATTAGTGGGGCTCGTAATGAAAAACTGCACAACCACTTGAATGACTGGTCCAGGTGTGATCATTCACCTTACAGACACATTTTAGCCTCTAAATCTGCTTCTGGAAAGTGGGTATAACACAACTTAATATAATTTAGTTGTATGCACATGTAGTGTACCTAAGACCGATGCTGGAAAAAACACTTTGACTTTGACAGAAGGAACTGAATATAAACAAATCATATTTTTGTTCATTTTATATTAACGACATTGAAACACCCCTTTACTGTGAGTGATATGAGCTTCCAGTAACTGAATTAGATTTTTACTGAGCCTATTTACACAAAAGATAAAAGTGTATAGTGGTTAAATGCTCCCTGATTGATACTATGTCATTCTAAATGAGGTTCTGCGAGGTAATAAAAAGTCACAGACTGATGAACAAATACAGTGATGAGAGAGGAAATATGTCCATGGGAGCCAAAATAGGTGAGTGATGAAGTGGTCAAGAACCAGAGAGTAGGAAGATAAATGTAAGCTTTAAGTAAGTTAAAAGCTGAGGAGAATGAAGATAAAGAGAAGGACGGTCCACCTTCTGATTTACCCACTTTAATGGTCTGACAGAGTCAATGAAGAGTGACTGAAGGGAGGATCTGCTGCACTGAACTTGGTGAGACAGGTGCTTTCATGACTTTTAACACTGGAAAACAGTGTCTGTAATGAAGGACGATAACACTTTATTGCAACCCTGCTGCAAGAGGTTTGCCTTTGCAAAATGAGAAAATTGTGGATGTATGTATATCACTGATGGATTTGACTTTTTTGCCTTTCCACATAAATGCAGGGTGTAGTCTTGGAGGATAAAAATTCATGACTTAACCTAAATTAGCCTATTCAAACTCTGACTTAAACAGAATTAAGTGCATTTATTAAAAAATGATTTAAGCAATAAATGAACTTAGTGAAGGATTAGATAAAGCTCATGACTTGGTTTTTATTATATTAATCAATGCATTTGGATTATTTTTATATTTTGGAATTTTTTTCTGTATTAAACTAAGCTCTGGTGTCTTTCCAAAACCACAATCAAGTGCTCTCAGTACCTACATGTTTGTTTTATAATGGGTGTAAACTGTAAAGTATTGTTGTTACAATGATGTGATCTTAAAAAACAAGGTGAAGCATCTTTGGTGAAAAAAATAACGACATATTTAACTTCTATATTAAAGCAGAAACTTACCAGCAATTAATACAAACGTACAAATGATATAAAGCATATTTTTGATTGAGAAATGCTTAGATAACAGATCAGGGATGCTGCTGCCATTATGCACTTTACACACTGTGTCTGTTGTGCATCAAGCACCAGAGGGGGCAACAACATATACTGATGATAGATCATTTCAATTTAAGATGAAGCTCAAGATAATGTCATGTTTCATAGAACATATATTTCTGTCACAGTGTGTGGGATGCTAAGGTTGGCCCGTCGTTTTCAGTTCAGGTTTTCACTCACATGTTTTATAGTTGTTTTTATTTACAAAACAAACACTTATCATTTCTAATGGTAGGTTTACAGGTGGACTTAAAAAATACTTGTTTTGGTTCAATATCTTACTTTTCCACATTGGTAATTTAGCTTTGCACGATGAAAACTACAATATTAATACACAGTAGTATTGCAAATTCTATTTTTTATTTAAGAAAGTGCTACACAAAACTGTTATGTTTAGGGGGACCAAAAAGCTAGCAGCAACTCTGTTATCTGGTTTGTTTTAGCACTTCCATGTTGTGTCCCACTTCCCTAGTGTATCAGAGGCAGCAACAAGCCTATCCTCATTTGGCTTCTCCTTGAGTTTGAGTGGTTCCCCAAATAGTTCTGTTTTGTTAGAGAATGCATGTGTCTTCAGTGGATGTATTCTACGTATATGCTTGATTTCTACTTCAAATTACTAATGGCAGAGCTCTCCCCTGGCAGTTGTTTAGCAGTAGAAATAAAGTGGAAATTGTGCAAGGCAAAGTACAACCACATTTTAAAACACAAGTTACGTACCAGCATCATTTTAATGATGGGGTCTGTGTCTGCAGCTGTCTGGCAGTAGTACAGCAGTGTTTACGATGCATGAGATGGTATACAGATCATGCTATGTATTCTAAAGTAGTTTGTCAACACAAAAGATGATAGATGGTGAAGGGCATTATCTGTGATTTTTTTGCTTGCTCGTCCTTGGCCCGTACTTTGGGGAGAGGCCATCTCAGCCTACTCCTGCTTCCACTATAGACAGTGTTGATTGCAGGCATGTATGGCTGTGAATATGTTCCCGGTTGATAAAAGTTCAAGGGTTTGAGGCTCTAGTAAGTTAGTTCCACTAATGGCACTTTAGGGAAATTGGGAGGAAGGTAAAATAAGTCTCATTCAGCTCATTCAGCCATGAGGGTCATTAACATTCATCAGCCTCTTTGTCTTTCTCACTATCTCTGCCTGTCTCTTGGTCTTTTCTTCCTCTGTTGGCAGATTGAGAGTGAACACCCATTTAGCTAATGACACACAGTGGATATTTACTTGTAAATGGGAAAGTTGTCTAGAACTCTAAGTCCCCGCTTTACAGTCACGGACGGCCTTGAATGCAATTTTGCTAGATTAAATAGAAAGAGCAGTGGATGACAGATGCCCCCCTTCTCTGATAAAACCCTCACTGTCTGTGTAATGATAACCTGAAACCCATAAAACATCCTCTCTGACTCTTTATCACCCTGGCCTTTTTTTTTTTCTCCTTCCCCCCTACACGCACATCCGCAAACTTCTTATAAGCAAACACATACAACCAGAGAGCTGCACGCTCAATTGGAAAAATCAATTGCGGTTGAACAGAAACCATTGGATACCACTAGGAATATGCCTTCAGTGCAGAGTGCTTCCTGTTACCATGGCAACACAGGGAGGCGTTTTGAGTATGATGTGTGCAAATGCCCCCCCCCCCCCCCCCCCCTCCCCTTCTTTCCATGGACTTCACTACCTCACTTCCATCTGGCATCTGGCAGCAGCTGTACCTGGTCATCGTCAGCAGGCAAATAGAAGTTAGAAGTTTAGATGCTTTTCTTTAAGAGATAAACAACTGATTTTGTGGAGCTGCTGACCTGTGACATCGCTACTATCCTATAGAAAGCATTCAACTGCCTAAAGCTTGCATTGCATTTACCACAACTCGCCCACAGATTTCACTCTTAATTGTTTTCTTGTCTTTAATCTCAAAAAGAAAAGCTAAACATCTGCAGCACTAGTGTTTATATCAGAGTTTAAACTCAGTCTCATGAAATATGCTGTTATGGTGAGAGACATGGCTGTGTTGTAATGTGTTTCTTTTATCCCTACTGCCTGCTATCACAAATAGAAGGTCTCATTACTCACAGTTGTTTTCCAAATAACTAAACTGTTGTGCTTTTGATGTATTTTGACATCAGGTTAGTGCTATATATATTAAAAAAATCTAACATGATATAAGAGGTTTCTATCGAGAGTACACATGATAAAGACAAAACTATGAATCGATGCTAAAGTCAATGTGTTATCCAGAGCTATTGCCTTACAGGCTATAATAATATACTATAACAGGAGGTGAGCTAAGTGAGATAAAACAGAATAGCTTTCACCTCATTAATGTAAATTAGTTACTCAATGTGCTGTGTTTTTTTTTTTCCGCAAGAAAAAAAATAAATCATGTAAATCAGTTCTCGCAGTTGAGTGACTTGACTTTAAACCACCTCTTTGACAGAGACTTGAACGCATGTGTTGCTCAGAACTTCATCCTCCTTCACGACAGCTGTTGTTGCTCATCACATGTCGAACTGTGACACACAGTGGGAGAATCAAGCAGGAGCTGAGAAGACAAACCAAACAAACCAAATCAATGTGCTGGCGTGTTTTGTTTTTTTTTTTTTTTCAGGAACATGATTCTGATTACATTCGACTGCACATTTCTGCCTAGTAGTACACAGAACATGTCACATCCTTCATGTTACACTCATTACAGCCTGTAAACGTTTGGGACCTAGAGCTTTGACCTCAGTTTCATAACAGGTCCAAAGTGTTGAAAACCATTGTGTACTATGTCCTTCAGTACTATTAACCAATGACATGCTGACAGGATGATAATAATTGCCCATCTGTGGATTTAATGCTGCGATTATGTTGTTTGCTTTAGAGTACTGACAAATTCACCTTGCACAAAACGAGTCAAGATAATTTGATTTGGTAGCTTACCTCCACCCCAGCAACTATCAGCTTTCCAATGAAAATTAATTGGGTGAACTATGCAAAAAGCTGCACGAATTTCAACACCCGAACTTGTTATCAGTATGAAATGCTTTAGTGTAAAAGTCCAATATGTAGTATATGTTTGTTTGAATATAAGAATTCAGTAAATCACTGTAATGCAGCGCACACAACAATAGGATCTGTGGTTTGGTCTTGTGTGGGAGACAATTATGGACAGAGAGGTAATTACAAAGCTTTTCCTTCATGGGAGAGGGAGTGATGAGCTTCCTAACACCACTGGACACAGAGTTAGAGCCCTGTCACTCTGGCTTAAGGAGCGTTGTACTGAACTAAACAGGGGGGGAAAAGGCAAGTAAAAGTAAAGAATGACCAGTGCCGACACACAAGGTTTTAACTTTGAAAAACTGTGGACCAGACTGAAAACAGCTCAGGAGAAATGAAAGACTTATTGCAGTGACAGATTTAATAGCCTGTAGGAGACAGACAGTATTTTGTTTCTTGTTCTGCTTGATGATTGGTGAACGTGCTTGGCTCTTTTGTCCCATCTGTCAATTACAATGACTCACTCTTTTTCTTCCTTGATGCCACTCTTTATAGTTTCTGACAGGTGCTGTTAAACATGTCCTTCTTCATCAGTACTGGCATTTTCAAACAATAATTATATTAAGGGTTTGTACACAAAATCAGTTTGACAATATGATACACTACAGTTTAAACAATGAAGACGTGTTATTAAAAATCTGATTTTACAGAGAACTTGTGTCACTACTGTGTTCTTTTTCCAAAGCTAAGCAATGGAAAAAAAAAAAGATAATAATTTTGTGTCCCCTGGTGTTTGAATGTCCAATGGAGTGTACAACAATGCATGTACTCATTTCATGTGGATGGAAACCAGGGGTTAAGGACTCAGAGAAACCTTGCAGAAGATCCACAGTGAAAAACAATTATGTTTCTAAGCAACAAGCTGCTAAATTCTTCTTCAAGTTTTTTTTTTTTTTTTTTTGTTACTAACATCATAAGGAACTGCATTTGGTCTAAATTGGTTTTCTATTTTGTTTATCAACACACAGAGAGAAAACCATTACAAGAGTACATTTACAATAAAGTGGACGGTGTTTATGAACCACCCAGTGAGCAGGATGCAAGGCAATTGTTGAATGCACGCAGTGCGATAGATTTATGCAATTTGAAAGTATTTTGCAAAATTACTTCAATGCATCTTACAACTAGGTCACATTTATCCTGTCACCCATTTTGCATTCATAAACGGTCTTTTCTTTTACATATAAATTACACTTTTGTCTAAAATGTTACTAAGAATTAATTATTTTTTTACCTTCCAGACTGTTTTCAGTTCATTTTACTGTAATATCCCTTGACAGCATCAACCAATGTATCGGACAAGATGTCTGTGGAAATTGCACAGATCAACACTCAAGATTTAATTCTTTTTTTTTTTAATTGTCAATTCACTAAATGTATAGGAAGAAGAAGAAGAGAGAATTAAGATACAGTTTCTCTCTCACCTTCTTAAATGTCATGTATTCATTCATTTTCTGAGCTCAGTTTGTCCTTACTAGGCTCATGGGGGTCACCAGAGCCTATCCCAGTTACTTATGGATGAAAGTGGGGTACATCCTGGACATGTTGTCAGTTCATCACAGACCTGACATACAGAAACAATCACACTCACACATATGGACAGTTTAGATTTACTGAATAACCTATCAGTGCATGTGTTTGGATAGTGGGAGGAAGCCGGAGTACCTGGAGGAAACCCACACATACACAGGGAGAACCTGCAAACCACACCGGATGGTTCCACTCCCGTCACCAAACAAAGGATGTAAAAAATTGAAGATAAACTCATGTGTTTTGTTTCTTCCCTATCTCATTGCTACAATCACATACTGGCATATTATGATTTAATGGAAAATACTGTGAGCTGACTATAGCCTGCAGTTAAAAATTATGAATGGATAATGACCTGAACGTATCAATGTTAGCGCAACCTGTGAGCCCCACTTTGACTTTTTTAGTTTAAAAGAACCATAGTGAGACACTGTAAACTCAAAAAGTCCATTCCTGCCTATGCGTTAAAGAAAAGATCACAAATGTTCCTTTATTACGTCCATCAAGGAGGTATTAAATTCTTTTTTTTTCGTCTGTCTGTCAGCAGGATTACGCAAAACGTTCTGAATTGATTTTGATTAAACTTTCAGGAATGATAGATAATGGGTCAAAGAAGAACCCATTAGATTTTGAGCAATGAAGGTCAAAGGTCAAAGTCACGCTAAAGGTCTACAGCTAAAACACATCAGTGGTAATATCTCAGGATTCAGACAAGTTAAAATCTCACTTTTTTTGTCTTTGGACATCAGATGGGTCAACACCTATGGTTCCATCATGTCACGTGTGAATAAAAATCCTTGTTTGTCTTGTAAACGGATAAATAAGCTGTTACATAAATAAAAAATGTGAATGTACTTGTGAAGGATATTTATCAATTATCCGTAAGCATGCATGGTCCTTTTGATTAACCTGTGCATTACACTTTACGATCAATTTTTCATTAGCATCAGCTCCACCTCTCACTCTTCATACACGTCCATGTATATTGATCACTGTGGTTTGATTCCAGTGAAGCTCAATCTGAACCATATCCCCAGTCTTGATGTATGTTCTTTGTTGATGCTTTCATGAGTGAATTGGCAACAGCATGAGAGGAATAATAATAATAATAAAAAAAACATCCTCATGTCAGATTTATGTGTTGTAGTAAATGGATCACATATGTTAAAAATGAGGTTGAACTGTAAAGTGGACCTGTGTGGGTGTAATACCATACCTTATCTTGCAAGTCTACAGTAGCTGATATATGAACTGTGTAAATATGTAATCCATTCACAATAATACTGTTGATATTATACAAGCACAATAAATAATGTCAACATTTATGAAAAAAGCCTCATATACATTTAATTCTAGAGATTGCTATATTAGAATTAGATCATTTCAATAGCTTATTTTACCATTATTGCTATCAAGATGGAGAATGATACCTTAATAACCATTCTCCGATTTTTTACAACAAATATGCTGAGGTTTTCTGGGTGTACCTGGGCTTTGCAGACATTTCCAGGAGTCGACATAAAATCTATGAGAAAAAAAAAGATTATACAATAGCTTAAGGGATTAGTTTTGAAGTACAAAAATGAATCACTTTGTATTACTCACTGAAATGTGAAATATTTTATATTAGATATATCTGTTATGGTACTTTCTAGTTTATTCTCAGACAGCTGGTCAAAATATCATTGTATCTCATAATCTTGACATATGGGGAATAATTTACATTAATTTACATTGTAGTTGTATTATCATAGTTCGTAGGTTTATTTTCAGTTTTGAAATGTACAAGAGGAAACACAAATTGAATGTGAAATTATTCTATGTTCCTCCCACCCATCCCATCCTAAGTACTGGATCTTCCTGAAATATATATAGCTAGACATAATACACTTACATATAGAAATGATGATGGATTAGATTTATATAGCACTCTTCTCTGTAAACACATACTCAAAGTAATCAATTGTTCGATTATTCATTCACTCTCACATGGTCCCTCTGGTGGTGGTAAACTATATATGTAGCCGCAGTTGCCCTAGGACAGACTGACAGAAGTGTAGCTGTCACTTTGTATGTACAGCTCCTCTGACCACCACCAAACACCAACACATCCATCCATACTAGAGATGCACAGTTGAGTCTCGCACCCAATTGCACTACGGACCAACCGTGGACCAGGCGAATGACGGGTGGGAAATTCGGGTGGGTTGTGGTTGAAGCATTCAAATAAAAAAAAAAAAACAACAAATAAATAGTTTGCATAGGTTAACAAATGAACAAAAATTATACTAAAACACTTTTAATCAGGCAATAGCTTGTTGGTCTTGTCATTCGCTGCTTTGTTTAGACAAGACAGAAGAAAGATGGCAGTAGAAGATAAGTCAGTGTGTGAGAGAAACAAAGTCGGTGAACTTAAAATGAAGGCAAAAGAAGGGGGAAGAAACACTGTCTGAAAACGGTTTCTGGAGGTGGTGAATTTAGATGACTCTAGTGCAGGATATGTTATCGGCAAAATGTGTGGAACCATTTATGTATTTGAAAATCACAGCTGGATTAAACCCCAAGTAAATAATAATCATCATCTAACAAAATACAGTAGATTGTGATACCAGTGAGCGATAAAAAACAGTTTCTAAAAGTTCTGGAGTTACTTTAACTTCCACCCATTCCAAAATGATCTCCACCCACTGCACAACATGAAAGTGTAATTGTTTAGATTCTATTTTCAACCGAGGTTCTGGGTTACTGACAAGATATAGACTACTGAAGTACAATAGGCATAGTCCTAATAGATGAGAGGTCTTCATTAGACCTAAAAACTCATTGGTGGATGGTGGGCGGGCGGGTTCGGTTCTGAAAATCGCCAAGGAGGTTATGTTTTTGCCAGAGTTTATCTGTGTGGCTGTTTGTTTCTGTCTGTCTGTGTACAACATAAATCAAAACGTTATGGACGGATTATTAATCAAACTCTGAGGACCAAGCAATTACTTAGATGAACATCCAGAAGAGATCCTAGATTCTGGATCACTTTGAAATAATAAATGGAGAACAAATTGATAATGATACATTCAATAAGAATCACCATGAACCCATAGATGGCATGAAAGTACTCTTATCTGAACCCCTCAGTCATATATAAGGGACAATGAAGGTCGCTCTTCTTCTCTTTGACTTAAAGAGGCTAGAAAAGTATTGAATAAAACAGTTGCTCAAATAACGACGCAAGGGTTTGTGACTTCTGTGTTTATTGAAGAGCTACAGAAATCGTTCCACACTTACATCTACTGGTTGCGCCCTCTAACAACTACTCGTTCTCGGGTACTGGCCACGTAACATGCTTGTGAACGCAACATCTGCAGGAAAGCTGTGATTGTATCCAGGTACAACATAGAGCCAGATACCTAGTCTGAAAACACCCTTAGTCTTAATGCCCCTATTGCATCAATTTCATCAACAAGCATCATTCGTATAGTGGGAAAAGTGAAGTATATGTGTCCTTGAAATACCAATAACATGTACTATTATCTTCACCATAGGTCAATAATGTTATTTCTATAAAAACGATATATTTCTTGATGATTTCTAAAGTAAAATATATTACATGAATACAGTTTACTTGTTGAAAAAATTGAGAAAATATTCTTTTCTCACTTCGTATTGACCCGTTCTTCCACACTAATCTTCTATGTTCTCACCCTCATGGTTTTCCGGGTTATGTGTATCCCATGATACACATGTAATTGCCTCTTTATGCTCCCTTGAAACTTTGTAGCTCCATTTGTGACCACAGAAGAACAGAGTGCTACTGAAGCATTAAAAAAAGCATCTGTTTTCAAGCAGTAGGTATGAAAAAATTCATTACTATGATCGTACTGAATACATCTCACATGTCCAGTATTCTTCAGCAAAGAAAAGAGAAGAACCAATGTAGTCTGTTGAAATGTTGCCTTTAAACCTTGGCTCGCCCCTGGGTGGACATGTTATCATTCCAAACAGGCAGAGTACATCCAAGAGATCACAATCAAACCTGATGAAGTGCACAGCTGTATACAAGGTGTAAAAAAGGGAAGAAGAAAAAAAGGTCTGCAATTGCTCCTTAACATTTCAGAGGGATATACTGTGTGACTAGAACTCCTCAACTGCTTTTCAATGCAACACAATGAAGCTCAGACAACCCTAAATAAATGTCACTCCTAAATATGGAACATTTGATTTGATTTTTTATTTGAATGCTTTATTTCGAACATGTGCAGAATGCAACAATAATCAATACAACAACAACTAAAATAATAATAATAATAATAATAATAATAATAATACACAATGACATGTCCGAAAAGGCGTAGGATGAAGCATAAGCTTATTTAATCTTACCCCTTCTTTACTTCCCCATTAACATGAATTCATCTTATAGCAAATGATGATTATGATGATAATAATAATAATAATAATAATAATAATAATAATAATAATAATAATGATAATGATAATGATAATGATAATGATAATGATAATAATAATAATAATAATAATAATAATAATAATAATAATAATAATAATAATAATAATAATAATAATAATAATAATAATAATAATAATAATAATAATAATAATAATAATTGAAGTACTAAACATATACAACAAATGAACAGATAGGAAAGTAGGTAACAAACAGTAGGTTAATAAAGGAACCCAGAATGTTGGACCCCTTCCTCTCCTTTTGTCATTTTTTAATAGGCTGTGTACACTTAAGCCAACACACTCTCGCTCATTGTTGGTTGCATGTTTATGTGTGTTTGTATGTTTAGTGTTCTAATGCATGAATACCTCGCTGTGATCCCCTGGGTGTCACACTGAGCGTGCATGGCAGGACATTTGTCACCATACACTCCTTATCCGTCTCTGACAGAAGCAAACTCTGTCTTCTGAACTATTTGTGTTTTTGACTCTTTACTTAATCTGTCACCTCTTATATTCATACATATACTAAAACCTATGTTTGTCAGTCTTGAAAGAACTGAGGAAATGTTGGTTTTCCAGCTGAATAATGGTGATTTCAGTTCATTTCAAGGAGCCCTATGGAGGCATAGATACAAAAGTAATTCACTTGCACATGAGCAGATGAAAAAACACACATGTTTTTGCATCTGAATGGATTTCTCAGATATAGGCTTTCATTCAAATATGTACATTTGCATATAGACTTAATTAAAAAGCCAATTTTCACATTTCAGATTGGTTTTAGATAGAACGCAATGAAAAGCCCATGCATTTTCACCTCCAACTCATCACATCTTGACATTTGGCCAGGGCATCACATTCCAGCTGATACAACTGATCCTCCCCTCATTCTTGGATTAACATTTCAATAGGAAAATGCTGTTACATGTAGGCCAAAGAGAGAAGACACAAAAACAAACAGCAACTGGAATATAGACACTGTTGTTTTCAGCATTTCTTTCAATCTTGAGTGATCATTGAGGCTGTGTTCTCATTTTCAACGGTGTCAAGGGTACAGCAAAACAAAATAACTACTGAGAAATGATGACACAACAAAGAGGCAAACATAACAGACTATGATTAAAAAGACTAGTATTCAAAAGCATGGAGTCTGTAATCCTAATTTTAATAGTTGACCCATGAGTACAGTAGTGTTGTGTTGTAAAATGTTCCATGCTAATGAAATGAATAACAAAGATGACTTTCACATTTTAATGTTCAGACCCTCAAGCAAAGCAAAGAGTATAAATGGTGATATCATGTGTCTTAGTCCACAAACATCGGAGTCTGACCTTAACCATCCAAACATGTTATCTGGATGCATTCTAAGCTTTCTGCATCTATGTTCAAACCACCACGTACTGAAGGTTAGAGGTCAGGGATGATGGTGTAAATTAACATGCAATCAAATAGCATTTAACCACCAAAAAAGAAGAAGGGAATCAAGAGATATTTGCCCTACAGAGGTTCCTTAATAGTAAACATATTGTTTTAAATGCCTTTCCACAATATCATATTGACTGATATCGTTTTAGATGAAGCATGATAACCTCAGTTTCTGTCATCTGTTGGATAACAGTCAGGTTATTGGCAGGAATAAATGTTTATGAATGGATATATTAAGTCATGAGTTGACTGGTGGGGCAGTGGTTAGCACTCGTGCTTCACAGAGAGAAGGTCCCTGGTTCGATTCCCACACCAGACCTTTTTGTGTGAAGTTTGCATGTACCCCGCGTGTCTCTGTGGGTTTTCTCCAAGTACTCCAGTTTCCTCCCACCATCCAAACACATGCACTGATAGGTTAACTGGTTAATCTAAATCACCTATAGGTGTGAATGTGGGAGTGATTGTTTGTCTATATATTTTCAGCCCTGAGATGAACTGGAGACTCATACAGGGTGTACCCCGCCTAAACCCATTGTAGCTGGATTAGGCCCCCAGTGACCCCCTTGACCCTAGTGAGGATAAAGTGGGTTCAGATGATGAGATGAGAAGTTATGAGTTGAATTTCAGTCTGGAAATGTCTCCATGAATTATTTGTGCTCAGGAAACAGAAACAGGTTAAGTAGAATGGGTCATTCAGGTTATATATTGAAACAGTTTAATGTTATATAATCAAGTTCACTCCATATTTTGAAGTCCCATTTTAACTTTAGATTAAAGGGGTTTTATGCAGTATTAATATAGAAGACTTTCAACAGCAGGGTAAAGCAGTGTACCGAACATACCAAAACCATCAATATAGATAGATAGATAGATAGATAGATAGATAGATAGATAGATAGATAGATAGATAGATAGATAGATAGATAGATAGATAGGTAGGTAGGTAGGTAGGTAGGTAGGTAGGTAGGTAGGTAGGTAGGTAGGTAGGTAGGTAGGTAGGTAGGTAGGTAGGTAGGTAGGTAGGTAGGTAGGTAGATAGATAGATAGATAGATAGATAGATAGATAGATAGATAGATAGATAGATAGATAGATAGATAGATAGATAGATAGATAGATAGATAGATAGATAGATAGATAGATAGATAGATAGATAGATAGATAGCCACCATGACGCCATGTATCGCAGTCTATCAATGCTGTGTAACAATAGCATTTCTTACCATTGGGAACAGGCAAACTTCAATTGAAAGAGAGAAAAAACCCCAGAAAAGTAAATCATTCACAACCCATTTAAGCAGAATGGACGAACTGAGCTCTATTTGTGTAGCACCAGCAGGGTTGGTCAGCCCCTGATCCTAACACACAGGCTGATATTTTTTTTTTACTAAATATAAACCCTTCCATGTGAGTTCACCCATATAATTTTTTTATTCATGCTGCCCACAGTTTGATTTGGAATAAAAGGTGTGTTTGGATCCACTCTCACTGAGCTTCCACACACGACCGCTTACTTTGTGCTTTTCTTTGTGATTGTAATATGACATTAGCCTCATCTGATAAAGTCATCAGTCAGTAAATGTTGCTTTTCATCGTCTTTGATACACAAAAACAAAAGCCTTGGCAGCATTATTTCCACTGGATCTTAGAGTAACATTTATTCTACAAGCCGTGCTGGGTTTCTATGACAACAAGCAGCTTTTACGATGCACTCAGAGTGTTTGATGAGTGTCCTGCTGACAATAGGAAAGTCATTTCATTTTCGTTTAAGTCATTAATCCTTTTCTGGGCTTATTTGTCACTCAATTTCTCAACAAGTGGGTTTTACACTTCAATGAAAAACACTTTTAGTGCTCACACTTTCTTTCAGACATGCATATTTCAGGATTTATTAGTCTTTCAACTAAAATAATGGCTCAGTCAATAAATCTTTCTTACCACTCATCATGAAGACATCCTCAAGAAGATGTAATCATTTTGCTGTCTGTCTTGTTTAATAGTAGTGGTTTTTAGGACTTTTTGCCTTTGTCAAGACATTTTTACAAGTTTAAGCCTAACTTATTGCACTTGTGGCTCTGGTGTATGAATAATTTATCTTTTCAGAGTTTTAGTTTTGCATTTCATATTTTTGATTGTAGTGTAACATGGGGAATAGCTTATGCAACATCAAAGAATAGACACACACACACACACACACACATATATATATATATCAGGGGTCTCCAACCTATTCCACAAGGGGCCGGTGTGGCTGCAGGTTTTTGTTGAAACCAAGCAGCAACACACTAGACTTCAATCAATGAATCAACTGATCTCAGTCTGCAGAGAGTCAATTGGTCAAACTGTGAACTCTTGGTTGGTTGGAACAAAAACCTGCAGTCACACCGGCCCTTTGTGGACTAGGTTGGAGACCCCTGATATATATATTCACAGTATACTTGAGGATCTGAGGTCCGCTGCAAGTGTTAATATTTTTAAAGGTAAACTGAAAAAGTACCTTTTTAACTTATCTTTTAGTTACATTTTACTCTTAACATTATTTTACTCTGCTATATTACGCATTTAATTTAATTTTATTACCATTATTATTTATTCATTTATTTATTTTGTTCTATTCTTTTGAATTCAGTAAATCTTTTAACTGGGGGGATCTGATGTAAAGCACTAAATAAAGTTTGATTGAGTGATTGATTGATTGATGTTTCCCTCTTTCAGCACATGTGACGGTCATTATCAGACTTCTGCAGAGCTTGACGATCGTCTTATCATTTCAATCAGATGTGCTAGACAAGGGAAACATCTATGTAGGATAGAAGAACTTGAGGAACAGGATTCGACACCCCTGGTTTAGAATATAATGTATTATCTGGTGTAAATATAAAGATTTTCAGGGTGTTTTGTTTGTGCTAATCTAAACTCCATCTTGACAGATATTTTATCTGTTCTTTTTTTAATTAATTGTACAGCTTAGCTGGTTGTACCTTAATTTCCTTCTCTTTGTGTAATTTCCCCCACAGCACTGTTGAGGTTTTGTGATTATAGCCACTAAAGATAAGGCCCAAGGCTGCATTAAGCTTAAGCTTTTTTTAGTATTCATTATTACCAGGATACATTCTGGTAATACCCTGATACATTCCATTTAGTGTTAATATGACATATAGCGATTTATGTATCTTAGTAGCGTGTCTGTTTTGTTTTAATTGTGTGTCTTTCTTTAAGTCAAATCCACAGCATGGACAGAAGAAAAAACAAAACCAGTCCCACTCATAGTATTTCAGTGGATCTCCTTTTTGTTTGATGTAAGGATGGGAGTGTTTATGCTACACATCACGTATCCAGTGTCACAATAAATGTCACACTTACTTCTGTTCAGTCTTGGATTTTCTTTTTCACCATCTTGTATTGGTGATGTGAGAGTCTAACTTTAGGAATGAATCTTAAAAAAAAATCTGATTGTTTGTACACTGGAAAAATCTAAACCTTACCAAGTGTATTTTTTCTCATTTCTAGTCAAAACAGCTCATCACTTTTTAAAATCAGACATAATCACCTAAATTGTAACTTATAACAACTTATTTTTAGACAATCAATCTGGAAAATCTTACTAAAATAATAATAACAAGGAGGTTATGTTTTTGTCAGTTTGTTTGTCTGTTTGTCTGTAATTAGATTATGATGGTGCTCTGGGGGGGGGGGGGGGGGGGGGGGGTCTACAGTACCTTGGCGGAGGTCTGCGGTCTCTAGTTTTCACATGTTCCACTGGCAGATCTTTTACCTGAATTAAGCAAAAAACAAACAAACAAAAAAAATGACAAATTATCTTGATAAGATTTCTAGAAATCCAATTTTCAAGATCTATTGTCTAAAAATAAGTTCTTATTTCTCATTGAAAAGTTACTCTTTAGATGATACATGTCATTGTAATGTGATGAGATATTCTGACTAGAAATGATAAAAATACAATTGGTAAGATTTGGATTTTTGCAGTGTAAGAAACTCCTCATGCTGTTGCTCTGACGTTGGTATGTTTACGGTAATTGCAACTAGACAAATTCCTGGTCCTGACCCATTGATACCAACCATGTGTTTAACAGGTTTGGAATAAACAGGGGAACATGTGTGAACACATGAACATCAGACTGAACATCAGCAGAAACTCTTCTCTAGCACTTCCCAGACGTTCTCAAAGGGGTTCAGATCTAGACTTCATGGTGGTCAAGCCATGTGTAAAAATGTCTCATGCTCGCTGAACTTCTGCTGGATGAACCTAATGAATCCTGGCGTTGTCTAATCTTTATGCTTTCCATCCAACTCATGGTTGTTTCAGACACGAGGAGCCACATACTGCATCAGTTAAGGTCAAAGCACTTATTTCCACCTATAATATCTGACTGTCATTCTATTTCTGATTTGGGGACGGCTGTGACTCAGTTGATAGAGTGGGTCATCCAATAACCGAAGGGTTGACAGTTTGATTCCCACTCTGTCCTATTCAGTCCGTTGTGCCCTTGGGCAAGACACTTCAACCTCTTTGCCATTCCGACACTGGTGTAGGAATGTTTGGTGGTGGTCAGAGTGGTCAGTCTGCCCCAGGACAACTGTGGCTACAAATGTAGTTTACCACTACCAGAGTGAGAATGTGAGAGTGAATGAATAATGGCTAATTAATCTAAAAGTGCTTTGAGTGGCTAAAAAATGTTATATAAAATCCACTCCATTTTTATTTAATGGAAGGGTCTTACATTTTTGCTGTTTTCAATGCAGGTGAGAACCTTTTTTTTTGTCAAAGTAAACATAACTGACAGGATCTATATTACTATAAGAACACATTTCACATCTACTTCAGTGTGTCATGACACTGATGGTGTATGTGGGTCCATTTACCAATGTTTAAGATTGCACTGGGGGTGTTTGTACTGTAGCATATTCTCAGTGGTGCCTGTCTAATGTCCTCCATTTACTGAAATGATTTTCAAGAGTCCAAAGGATGTTTCAGCTTCTTCATCTCAGCCTACGCCACAAGGGAAATATGGTTTCCTAACAGGATTGACACTAATAAAAAAAATGTGTCCACTGCTATATAAACAGAAAAAAGAAAACATTTTATTGGCTGTAACAGCTAATGACTCATTCACTGCACTTTTTCAGCTCATCGCTTCAGTCGACCCACAACAAAAATAGGACATGAAGCAATTGGGGTTATTATTGCACATTTCTACAGTCTCCAATTTTATGTCCTGATAGTTTATTTCGATTACATTAACACTGTGACAAGTTCAACCATTTTAAAGACCTGGAAATATTGATGCTGGAAAATGTACTCATGTATTAGGTATTAAATAAATATAAATGATTTCACTAATGATGTATAAACCACCTAAGGGCAGCTTTTTATAAGCACATTAAAATACACATTTATATTCACATTAATGTGATCTTAAATAATCTGAAACACTGCTGCTATGAGTCTCTTGGTTTTACTAATCTTACCTGTTGAAGTAATATAAACTCAATTTATATTATCAACTTTATTTATCCAGGAAAAAAGCTCATTGAGGTTTTTTTTCTAGAATGTTCTGGTCAACAGACTGCAGCAGCAGATATAACACAAAATAGAAATAGACATAAAACAATAAAAAAATATGTTCTAAAACACCATTATTATTTTACTTAAAGATCCTTAAATACATTTCAACGCAGAACCCTATTCAGCCGTGCTAAAATAAAGAGCATATTGTCAGTATTATGGGAAAAGGTTCACATATGATCTGGAAATCAAAACTTCTCCATCAGCTCATAATCATCATCATCACATAGTGGATCAGTCTTGACCCTACACTTGATTGAGATGATAGTTGTGTTTGTGATAGCCATTAACTTAACTCATAAAGACCCAGTGCTACTATTGTGGTAGCACAACTATTTTAACATCCCTCTAGTGATTTGTGACACTTTATTGTAATATTATGCTATCCTGTATTATGACAATTACCTATTTCCCCATATTTACGGTACTGATCATGTAGATGACCATTAAAACATAGATTAAAATTCAGTCATTATATCAAAACCAGATAAAACTGAAGCATAAATGACTTTTTTAATCAAATATATCATTAACTGAACATAAACCCAGTGTCATTGCCATTTATCAAACTCTGTGGGTTTTACTTGTGACTCAATATTGTAGAACAGGGGTGTCACAGTCATTTGAGTTTAGGGGCCACATTCAGCTAAATTTGATCAGAAGTGGGCCAGACCAGTAAAATAAAACCATAAAAATATGTAGATAATAATCAACCCTATACTTATCCATGTTTTTAAAGAGAAAAAAAAAGTCAATTTACATTGTGAAAATGTTTGCTTCTACAAACTATCCATTCAAACAGTGTGAATAGCATGAACAAACTGAAATAAATGTGTGATTTTAACATTATTAGACTTTAGTTTGTCATTTACATGTGTATATTATAGCTTATAAATACAGTGGTACCTCTACTTATGAAATGAATTTGTTCCAGAAGTGTTTTCGTACCATGAATTTTTCATAGAGTCGCATTTTACATGTAAAAGGCCTAATTCGTTCTAATACTACCCTGTAAAAATGTTTTAAAAATTACCAATTTTGTATTTGTTGAAAGAAAATGTAGATTTTAATTTTGAGTATTTATAGGTTATTTTAGGAGAGTGAATTGGTTTGAATGTGGAATCTCAACTAAAATTATTCATATATTAGTGTAATTTTTACATTTCATAAATTCATCCAAAGAGCCGGACTGGACCCTTTGGCGGGCCAGATTTGGCCCTCGGACCACATGTTTGACACATGTGTTGTAGAAGATAAGTGTTTTCACAACAGAGCATACGAACATCCAAATGGGTCATATTTGATGACCATGAAAAGATTTGTCATATATTTTATACCAATTATGTACAGGTATTGATATGATTAATTAATTAACAAGTGTTAAACATCTTATATGAGTAAATTATTTGTGTCATCAATGGATGTTTGAGTCTTTATGGGTTAATATGGGATGGCATTACTATAGTTTAGGAAGAGACCTTGAACGCAGCATGACTACCTCAGGTAGTACTTCTTTGACATCATAAATGTAGATGTAGAATAGAAGTGTGTGAAGGCCATGTACTGTAACATATGACAAATGTGTCTTTTATTTCAATACATCATCATTCCATTCATGTTCCACTTATTGCAGAGCTTCATTTATTTAACTATTATTTTACAGGTCAGGGACAGATGGCTTTTGTCAACAGTTGAATTAGTCATGACTCAGTTGAAATGATCTTTTTAAGCTGTGTTATGATGTTTAATTACTCCAAAATATGCTCATTTAATTCATGTGAAAAAACATCACTGTAGTTCATGTCAGTCAATTTCCTTTTTTTTTTTTTTCAAGTATCTTTTTTCATTTATTTTAACTTTTGAGTACACATCTAGCAAACAAAAATAAGGAAAAACAAGACAGATAAAAGAAAGAATAAAGACAATTTTAAAAGAAAGAAATAAATGTAGTGAATTGATTTAGATCAGTCTATGGTCACCTTTTACAAATGTTACATATTTAGAATTAATGTGCTGTAGTTTATTCTAAGAACCTTACAGAAAATAAAAACTACATTTTGTTGCACTGTACAAAGGTATTTTACAGTGACACGAAAGCATATTCTATTCTATTATATTCTATTCTATTCTATTCTGTTCTAGACAAAGACAAACCTCCTACTCTCTGAACCAATTACAGCCAAATAGCAGCCTGTCTATAATAACTCCCTCCTTTCTAGTCTTAATCCAGACTTACTAGAGCTTTGTAAAGTCAGGTTTAGTAAAGGCCAATTCCTTTTTGCTGTTTTTGTTTTCCACAAATTACTAGACTGTTGCCCATGACATCAGAACACAATATTTTTGTATTTTCTCATTAAATGAATATGCAATGTTGTTTATTCTTATTAGATAAAGTGTAACAGAGACGCAAAATGTAATAATAGCCTCTGGTCAATTATGATTCCTAACGAGTATGAATAGGAATAAAAAGAGAAAAAATATGCTTGAAAAATAAATTAATCCATCTTCGTGTACAGTGGTGTATCCTAGATTATAATTGAGCAAATATACCAATAATAATAATAATGGATAGGATATATTTATATAGCGTTTTACTTTGTACACACACATACTGAAATTGCACAGTGAATCCATTATTCATTCACTCTCACATGCTCCCTCTGGTGGTGGTAAACTACATATGTATCCACAGTTGTCCTGGGCCAGACTGACAGAAGCGTGACAGCCCCCTCTGACCACCACCAAACATTCATACACCAGTGTGATCACTTGAGCCAAGGGCAGTGAAGTGCCTTGCCCAAGGACACAACAGCACATGACTAGGACAGAGCTCAATCGAACCACCAACCATTTGGTAATTGGATGACCTGCTGTATTAACCAGACCCTCTAGGATTTTGCGACGTTGCAATTTGCAATTTCAACGCAAATTCAGCCAATCCCCACGAATTCATGTTCGATGTCGCAATTTTAACCAACTGCGACTTTCCCACAAATGTGACCAATCATTTGTGACGTCTTGAGCTGCTCCTTCCACCTTTTCCTGTTTACCTTACAGTACGAAGCAACATGTGGATGGCAGCAGTTAATATTTGACGACTGAAATGATGCACTAGTAACAACAGGTGCATTTGGAAGAGTATTTTTTTTTGCCGGATTTTTATCATCCAGGTAATATTTTATTTGCCATATTTGAAAAGTTGTCTTAATATCTCAGTGTCTTTGTTCTATTGTCTCTACTACACAGTACACAGTACTAGTAATAATGTTTTTTTTGACTGGCTGAGACATTTATATTGTGTTTTATAACTTCATGTAGTGTTGTGAGGCCATATTCACTTTAACATTTGAACCTACAGGTGTATTTGGAAAAAAATATATAATTTGTTGTATTTTTGTAATCCTCGTAATCGTTTATTTGCCATCTCGGTAAAATGTAATTTTGAGGACCATATCACAACGACTTTGAATTAATTTTCCAGTAACTAAATATTTGAAATATTATTTAATTTTCATTACAATAAGGGAAAATCACAACTAGTTATCGCAACTTTCACTTCCTCCCTCAACAAAAGCCTAAAAGGCGCTACAACTTTCATTGCAATTTTTTGGAAAAGTTCATGCAACATCAGACATTTTAGGACGCGTCAATGTAAAAAAAAAAAAGCTGATGAACTGAGCCACAGCCACCCAGAGCACACAAGCCACAGGAAAACAGTCCTCAAATAATGTAAAAAAAAATCATATATATATATATATATATATATATATATATATATATATATATATATATATATATATATATATATACTACCCTGACTATGATATATATGTTTTTCTCCTCTTGACATTGTCGTCTTTTGTCGTAATGTCAGTGTAAACACATGCATACCTCACACTGGAAAGCTCAACACAGAGACACAAATGCCCAGCAGACATGCATGCAGTCACACCCTTTGCACCTCAATCCATCACGCTGTTCACACACTGTGCATGGACATGGTTACTGTCTGAGGCCAAAGGCGTACAAATGTCTCTTCACATGAGCAGCCTCTGTTTCTGCAACCAAGACTTAATGGTTTATCTTCTCCCAGCAGCTGCCCATGAATCATACACAAGTGTACGCACATACCGGCCAACATGACTGGCTAAGGATGAATTATCCAGTTTATCCTGCTGTGTAACACATGCCATGAAAATTAATCATTCTGTTTTCAAACTGTTGAGGTCAGAGATGTTGGTTTCATCCTGTCATTTGTCAAAATTTGTAGATAAACTCATTTTCCAGATACAGATGCACAAATATGCCTTTACTATTTACAGGGCTTTAACCAGCAAGAGACGCTTTGGGTTTTTTTTTAGTGCATATTAGCTTTTTCAAATGACCAATTTAACACGTCAGATATCGCAGTAGTCCACAAACACCCAGAGGAAATGTTAACTTCAGACCAACAGATGACGCTTACAAACCTAAACACTAATAAATCCCAAAGTAATTATATTTTTATAGGTCTGTAAATTCTTTTTTCAATGTCATTTTGCACAAATTAATAGCCACATCTCTTTACTTTTTTTTTCTTTCTGTCTCAGCTTCAAACTAAATTATACTGAGCTGAATTAGCTCTGTGAATATCGAACATAATTTAATATTGTCCTCAAGGGTCTTTGGAACTAAATTATACAAGGCTATGACACAGTGTAAGAACACGGATAAAGCAATTGATGATTCTGAAAAGTATAAAAGAAAAAAAAAAATCCAGTACTTTGCACACAGTCTTTTTTTTATTACACTTGTCCACACAAAAGTCCATGTTTTTCACAGAGAAAATAGGAATGATCAATTTGATTCCCTCATTATTATGTCCATAATGTGGGTCATGTCTGCTGTATGATTCTCTTCTGTGTAATCACATGTGTTGCCATGGTGACGCACACATTAAAAACAGACAGTTATCATCTCATTTCATAAAATCAACCTGTGCATACATTTGAAAGTTTTTGTGCTGTGAACCATTTTCACTTACAGATCAAATATGTACCTCTGACCCAAATACATTAAGTGCATCTGAAAAACTATGGAAAGTGCTTCTGTATGTATATATTTATTTGGCTCATTTCAGTAGAAAACTCCCTTCTCCTTTGAACCACGATATTAGAAAAAACTCACATTGCAATCTTTTTTTACCCTGTGATATACATGGTGATATGAAAAAATACTTTATAACTATAGTTAGATAGCTAGCTGTGTGGTGCAGACACAAATGTTTCGAAAAGATTAGTGGTCAACACAGAACTTATGATTCAGTATCATCCTTCCTGTAGCTGAAATAATTAAATAAATTAATAATTAAAAATAAATAAATCAAATAAAACACAACTTAAATAAATAACACAGACAAATAAAATAAATACAAATAAATTAAATACAAATAAATTACTGCAAAAATTAAGTAATAAATATAAATACAAAGAAATAATGAAATTATTTTTTAAAATATAAAGAAAAAGAAAAAAAATTCCACATAACTGATGTTGCTTTTCTTTCTGGCACCAAGCCTTGGTTTTGGGTGGTTTTCTCTTGTTGGTTTTGGATGATTTTTCTCCTGTTGGTTTTGGGTAATTTTCTCTTGTTGGTTCTGGCTGATTTTCTGTTGTTGGTTTTTTGGGTGATTTTCTCTTGTTGGTTTTTTGGGTGATTTTCTCTTGTTGGTTTTGGGTGATTTTTCTCCTGTTGGTATGGGTAATTTTCTCTTGTTGGTTCTGGCTGATTTTCTGTTGTTGGTTTTTTGGGTGATTTTCTCTTGTTGGTTTTGGGTGATTTTTCTCCTGTTGGTTTAGGGTAATTTTCTCTTGTTGGTTTTGGGTTATTTTCTCTTGTTGGTTTTGGGTGATATTCCAGGACCTGTCATGTACATTGTGATGTCGATGCTAAACAATATATTGCGCAGCTCTACTTTGAATGTTTCTTTAAGTCAGAATCACCATACACTTAACTGACACTTGTTTTCTTTTGGAACAGTGATTTCATTCAGAGACAAATGAATAGTGTCATACAGACTGGATTGTTTATTATGTGGCCATGCTCCAGGTTATTCCAATGTTTTTGTCACAAATATTTCACAGATTATTTGATGTCTGTCAAGCAGTGACACAACAGTATTTTATCATCATTATAGTTTTTGGCCAAAAGGCTTCCTTAATATTATTGCATATGCACATATTAAAACAACAAATCCTCTGCTGCCTATGGGCTTGTAAATGATGTCAGCTATTTAAAGTCAAAATAATAAACCAGTGTTGTGTTTGTGCGTGTATTTCAAACAACTGAGACACTTGAATAATGCTTCAAAAGTGACACATTATGAGATTATTACGCTTCTGAGGGGCATAGGAATCATTTATTATTCTACTCAGATTTTCATTTACCGGTATTTGAAAGAAACAACAACAAAAAAAAAAAACAAGACAAATATGTGCATACAAGAAAACGAAGAAGACAATTTGCGTGCACAAGTGGATACTTTAATGATCTACAGTTATGAATAATACATATCACAGAATGGACTGTTTTGAGGGATTTTAAGATCTGTTACCGTACGTCTATTTGCCTCCTCTGTGCTTCAGTGATCCAGGAAAACCCAAATCAAGATAAGAAGCAGATGGAACCAGTTCTGTTGTCGTACCTCAGTGATGTTTTCATTTTAGCAGATGGTAACAGACTAGAGTCTGGTTTCTCTGCTGCTTCACAACCATTTTCTTCTTTTGTAAATAAATTAGACATACCATTTACAATATCTGCAGTTTGTTTCCAAAATTAAAATACAGAGGCAATAGTATATTCTGTTTATGGAATAAATCAAACTATGTTAGAATGTTCTCTCACAATAATAATAAAAAAAAAAAAAACAGTCTAAAGGACATATGTGTAATTTTTATGCCTAAAATTTAACAAATGGTTGCTGCTGGTGTGAAAATTAACTCCACCTTTTATTATAGTCAGCTGTCACCCTACTTTCTTTGCAATCCAACTTGATAGAAGAATCACTGATTCGTCCATTATTATATTTGGAGGAGTAAAGATCAAACAGTCAGTCATTTTTCAGGAAAGATGGACAATAATACATAAGAAAATAATTTTTATATCTTCAAGTTATCCCCATAATGCAGACTTAAAGCAATCATTCCATGGTTATTTCATTAATATTTCTATATTCTCCATTTTTATTGAATACATTGTGTGTTGGTTCTATTTTAAAAAAAAAACAACATCTGGGTTGCTTTGTTTCCAGTTGTTTTTGCACGATCGAAAAATGACTTGAGGTCAAACAAAGGGTCTCACTATTTCCACGCCACTTCGACAACAACTTAGACTTAGACTTCCTTTATTGTCATTGCACAAGAATACACACAACAGTGGGATTTTTGGCAATGAGACGTTGGGGTTAAGGGTTAAGGGTTAAGGTTCAACCCCTGCACTTACGCTTTTCCAGTTTGTGCAGCAGCTACTGTGGTGCCGTCTTCTCTTGTAGATGCTAATGCTAATGCTAATGCTACTTCAGATTCACTGCAATGGGAAAATTGTTAGGAAAATTGATACAGTAAGAAGTGGTGGGATTTTATGTGTTAACTTCCACCCACTCCTTGTGAACATGCTTGTGTTGTTTTTTTTTATTGTATGTTTTCTTTTTCTTTTCCAGTTTTAAAATGTTCAAATAAATACAAATTTAAAAAATGCAGAAAATATGCAGCCAGTGGAGGTGACAAACCACTTTCAAAGACAGCATGTTTCAGTAAGCCGGAGTGACCCATCAGATTCCAAAAGGAGCGTGAACTGAATGACACCTTTAACAGACATATTTGTTTTTTTATCAACAACGAATATTAAATCCCACATTATTTAAGAGGAACATTTGGAGAGTGTTACAGTAGTGATGAAAACATAGTGATGATTAATATCATGGATTAATGCCAAAACTAATTACAAAATAGCACTGGCTTCATTTAAATGGGGTGAGACCTCATGCAGCTGTACACATGTAAGCCTCAAACATACAACACACAGGAGAAACATTACACAGCTAACATGTGTGGCCGTATTAACAACAATCTGAAGTCAATAAAGAAGATGCTGGAAATTACTGGCCTGTGTGACAAACCACTCAGCATAGGGCGACAGCTTTTACTGCTCCTTTAGGTGTCTCCTCAGTCCCCATGCAAATAAACCCTGAGACAACAAACGTACTAAGCTGTCAGTATTCAAGTTAATCAGAATTTAATAAACTAACTGTCATCTCAGGTTGTTAAGAGGATTTGGGATTATTGAGGAAAGTGCTGGAACAAAACAGAGGTAAATTACATCTGTGGTAGAATGACAGGTGGGGTTTAATAATAATAATAATAATAATAATAATAATAATAATAATAATAATAATAATAATAATAATAATAATAAAAAAAAGCCAGTGGGTTTTAATCTATCATTGTCACTTTATGAAACCAGATTAATTAAATAACATTACGTCAAAGGAGTATCTACGTAGTGTTTACATGACACAGGTAATAATAATAAAAAATATATATATATAACAATGTGCATTAAAATTAAATTAATTACAGCAGCGAATTGAGGAAAAAAAACAAAACACTTCAAAATCAACATATAAAAGTGAGACAGAATTGCCAAAGTGCGTTTCACAAGCTGAGTCTCCCTCCTCTTGGATAGCCTTCATCATTTTGGTTGATTACCTCTTTACCATATAATGACACTCAGCAGGGCTGTTTAATTGCTCGCAGGCATTCCGACCTCATCTGAAGCTACAGCAGGAGCAAATCCTTCCTGCATTCACCATTTTGAAAAACAGAAGCGGCTCAATTAGACTGACATTCTTCAACTGCAGGCTGTGTCTGAACTTTTCACTCTATTTCTGCTTATACATGTTTGGAAAGTTAAAGCCTGCAGTTTTCTGTGGCTTTTTTTTTGGTTGTTCTTATGGCCCTTGTAGAAGAGTTTATGCATATACTCTTCATTTTAAACTGTAGAATGATTTATGATTTAATACTGGAAAAAAAAACCTTACTTTATACTTTATATTGAGGCTATCACTTCAGCTTTTATGGCTTGGACCCTCCTCCTGAAAAGTCCTTTCTGTTCCATTTTACAGGAAGGTTTCAGTCCTGGGCACAGCGTCGAAAGGACAATCCATGGTTTTCACCATATTTTGGAAAAACAAATAAAATACATTTAAAAATTAAATAAATAAATTATCATTGTTATTACACACATACACCAGTCAATGCCATTTTTCATCCTGTTTAAATTATCTTATTGTTTCCACAAATTATGTAAATTTAAAAAGCAATTTTTACAAGTAAAACTGTTGACTAATCAGTCTGAAATATAATATGATACTAATTTACTTTATTCTCCCATTAAGGTCATTTGTTTTGGTTCCCAGTGCTGTTGCATATACTATAGGACTTTAGTTTACCATGGAACAAATATCTCATCAAGTTACAGTCAGGTGCAGATACCAAAAGGAGGTAGTCAAATGTTGCATTTATTTAAAATCATTTGTTACATGTGACATTTTATATGTGTTATACATATACATGTTATAGTGTGTGTTCTGTTTTATGTGTTGCTGTGTAGCTTATTTTTTGCTGTTGTTTAAACCAAAAATGTAGAGACAAGTGAACCTTGAACCTTAAAGTATAAGATGAATGTGTTTTGAATGAACATTAAAATGAACAAGTATTCAGAAAATGTCTAATCTCACCATTATTTTGTGCCAATCTCAAGTTTCTATGACAACCAGTGGCAAATAATGTGGTGTTGACCTTTCTGCTAAATACGACCTTGACCTTTAACCTTTCCTCAAATGGATAATTGCATCTGATGTGCATTAGCTATTTATATATGTCCATGTAATTTCATGGTGATATCTGAAGTATTGAGTTATAGCATGATATGTCTCTGCGGACACACACACACACACACACACACACACACACACACACACACACATACACACACATACACACACACACACACACACACACACACACAAATGTTCAACCCATAAACACACACCTCTTGCTTGAATTCATGCACACGCCATCATTGCAGTGATATTGCAGTGATGTAGGCTACTGTAGAGGCATCACGTTCCATGTAGTTCAGATTATTGTGTTTAGCTTTAACAACGAGATGTTCATGATGTGATCCAGGCTTCCGTCATGACTACACTAAATGTTAACATGCCATACTTTGTTGCTGACACGTGCTCTAAACATCAGATTCATTTCAGTAACCTGTGCAGTGTCTTTCTAATGCATCCATGCTCTTTTCAACATTTCCACTTCACTATCCTCTCTGCCTCTGTCAGTTTGTGCCTCGAACATCAACTACATTTTCTACCATGTTGAGTGAAAAGAGGTAATGTTCTTTGTGATGTACCTCTTGAATATGCTGATTGATTTTGCTTTCATGCAATACAAAACTATGACTGTATTTTGAGGGAAGCACTTCTCTTTTACTTCTTTTATTCTAGACGATCAAAATGCAGCTGAGCTTTTGTGCTGTGTAATTTACACAATGTAAGTTAAAAGGTGTTTTAGGCAAATTTTCACCCACTTTACATATAGCTTTTTTAAATTATACACTGTTTGACTGCTGTATGTGATGAAATTACACCATGAAATGCTACTCAAATGTTTCATCAAAATCATTTGTCTGTTATTTGAGCTGGTAAATGTCAAGATCGAGTTTATAAGGTGGTGTGTAAAACCTTTTTTTATAACTGAGACTGAAATACTTTCAGAAAAATTGGTATCTTTAAACATAACACTATTTTCATGAAAAAAATAAACCTGTGTCAGTTGTCTCGATCAGTGGTTCTAAAGCTTTGTACCCTCATAGAAATCTTTTAGTCAAGTACCCCCTGACATGGGCAAAATATTTTTGGAAGAAAAAAATAGGTACAGTGTCTGATTTATTAAATCCAATCAACTTATTTCAGTGAACCTGACAAATACATTCATTTTGAACAATATTGAAAACACAGTGTCTGGGGTGGGTCAGAGCCTGTAGATGTACATCCTATTAAAACTTACTCTTCCATGTACTTTCTATACTTCATCAACTCTGCTTTTCCATTCTTTTTCACTTGTTTATCTGTACTTTCATTAGCATTGCTGCTGCGCGTTAGCCACGTCTCCATGGGGAGCTTAAGTCTCCGCCCCTTCTATTAATGAATGGTATTCAATGGGAAATAAAATGCTAAAATCGTATCTGGTTTGTCATGTGCCCTAAATCACACTCATGTTGTACCTCATAATAAATGATAATTATTGATGTGTGATGGCTGATTCATTTGCAAATAAAACCCGTTAATAATTTGGACTACACGTCTGGTGCACATGTGACGTCACTACAGACTCTACACCACAGCTGAGTGGAGTGTGACGTCACATATGCGTCTCACTAAGTCCACATAAAACCTAACGTCACATTTGCTTCCCATCAAAAACAGGTGGTCTGCCTATGACACATCAAATATTTCGTATTAACCACTATCGTATGTGAATTTCAGAACACTTGTCAAATGAAATCAGAACTTGCTGACTCGCTCCATTCACTCCCATTCAAATTGTTTGTGAGTTAAGCACCCATATAGAAGTAGAAGGGTGTGACTTAGCCTCCCCATAGTTACAGTGTTGTCACGGTGACAACAGGTTGAGTGGGTCAAACTAACTTGGTGTGAGGGGGTCAATACTGAATATAAATTTCAGTGCATGACATTTTATCTAAGTTTTTTACAAAATAATTTTTCCCAAGACTTATTATTAGGATGAACCTACTGGTTTGTTTTTTTTTTAATGATTTTAAAAGCTTTACATATTTGAGAATCACTAGTCTAGATGACTAATGTTATCACATGCACAGAAGAAGGGTTTATAAAATACCATTTCCTTTCAATGTAATCTCATAGGAACTATCATTCATTCTTCATATCATTCAAACTGAGCCCATTCATTCCACAATTACACAAAACATTTCCAACTACTGAATATATAACCTTTACCATCTTGTTTTCTCTTCAGATACACCAAAATGAAAACCGCCACCAATATTTACATCTTCAACCTTGCTTTGGCCGATGCACTGGTCACCAGTACGTTACCGTTCCAGAGTGTTAACTATCTGATGGGGACCTGGCCTTTTGGAGACGTACTCTGCAAGATGGTGATGTCCATTGACTACTACAACATGTTCACGTCTATCTTTACACTCACTACTATGAGCATCGACCGCTACGTTGCTGTGTGTCACCCAGTCAAAGCGTTGGACTTCAGGACACCCCGCAATGCCAAGATCGTCAACATCTGCAACTGGATCCTGTCGTCAGCCATCGGCTTGCCTGTTATGTTTAAGGCAAAGACCGTAGTCACTTGTAAGTATGCTCACACGTACAGTACACATAGGGAATTGTCATTTGTACTGACCTCCAAACACACGTCATATATTAGATAGCCTTTATACTGTACATGGAACATCCTGAAAGCAAATAATAATGACAAATATGATTGGGACTATAAAGCAATAACAGAATATTCTGACCTTCAAGCAATTCAAGGCTATTAAATAATTCTGTTGTGTGGAAGGGCTGAAAAACAAATACAAATTCAAGAGGAATACTGCAGAATGTTAGCAAAAATAGAAAACAGCAGTGTCCTTCCACTATGATCCAGTCTCTTAACAGATTTGAGGAGAATGTGACGTAGGATAAGTATAATTCTGGATAATGAAAATATAACCAAGAAAAATAGATACAAGATGGCGATGATAAAAGATAAAAAATAAAATAAAATAAAAAAATTACTTCATCTTCAGCTCTGTTGCTTAATTACGTACTCCTACTGGCCCCATAAAAACACACATCACAGGAAAGTTCTTTAGATTTTTGTGTAATTGGGCTCCATTACAATTTAGATAAAGTGTTCCTTGCCTGGCTGGTAACTAATATAACTGTCTGAATATTCAAGAAGCTTCTTGCATAGACAGGCTTCTTTGTTCGGGTGTAATTGCTGCGTTAATGGAGAGGTTACCTCCAGTGAAATTAGTGAGGCACAACTTTTACTTTGTTTCTAGGAGAGAGAGTAATGAGAGATTACAGATCACAGTTAGTGGAGTGTGACTCTGAGGAAGATGTTGTTTTAAAGCTGCAAAGTCTGTTTTTTTTATGTAAAAAGTTTCGCTTAAATTCCTAAAATCACTCTCTGTTTTATTTGGGGTTTGGTATTAAACATCTGTCACTGTGTTCTGCTGTGAAATAGTGGAAACCAAGACAATTCTATGTTACATTTGTTTTTCTGATAAATTCCTATTACTGTACATACAATATATTTAAAAGATAGAAGAAGCGTTACTTGTAGATTTTTTTTTTACCATTTATTTTTTCTGCGCAATATCCATAAGCACAATTTTTGGATAGTATTTGTTTTTAGGTATGATATTAGTACCTGACACTTTTCCAGCTTTTTGGACCCAATAATAAAAGATAAATGTAGACATATTTCCCCCAGGATTTAACTAATGATGATCTCAGGGAAATGCAAAAAAAAAAAAGGAATATTATTGCTCTAGGCTATCCCAAAATTAATGATTTTTAATATCAGGGCCAAAAACAGGACTACATTTGGGACAGGAAAAACTACCTATGTGTCAGTGCATTTGATCTTGCAAACATAGATTTAAATTGTCTTATATACCACTATAAATAATGACACTGTTAAATTTGAGGATCTTAGTGTTTTTTCTAATCCAGACATGTTGGGTTTCCATTAATTGGCAGTTTCATTCTAGGTTTCATACGTAACACATTGCGTCCATTTGTGTTACATAGGAATACAATTAATAATGTATACACAGAGGACTGTCACCTACTCCACATAGCTTTTTAGCAGCTACTGAGTTGTATGTAAGTCTGTCTCTTGTATGTGTCAATGTGTTATGTTTGTTTATTTCTCCCTGATATATGTTATTGTGTTGTCTCGGTCTAAAAAGTATTGTTTGCTGTCATTTGGACCAGGACTCCCTTGCAGAAGAGACATTTTATCTCAATGGGACAATCCTGGCTAAATAAAGGATTAATAAAATAAAATAAAATAAAATAAAATAAAATAAAATAAAATAAAATAAAATAAAATAAAATAAAATAAAATAAAATAAAAACATACAGAACCATTTAAAAGCATATAAATTATGAGTGATTTTATAACAGTGGTGATTTTTTTTTACAAAACAATACATGAGACAATAATGACATATTAGAACATATAGTAACACATAATTTCCGTGTCCTTTACACCGTGTTACATGTGGATTCTTGTATTAAAAAATATATAAACTGTATTTTATCTGAAAAAAAATAGCTTCTCTTTTATCTGAGTTAATATTTATTTTTAAAATAGACCCAAAGTATTTCCAAACTTACTTCATAACATCTGTCTATATCTGATTTGAATGTTCTGTTTTTAAGACCACTTTCATAGAAGCACCTGTCACTGTGATACTGTCTTTTCTTTTTATCCTGCTTAACACAGTTTATCTCTGACTTCTCTTTTGATTGTATATTTTAATATCATACATCTGCACTCTGAAAGCCTTCTGCATAATACTGCCCATGTACCTGAATGTGTACAAATGAGTGAACAGTTTATAAAGCGTATAAAAATATCACCTTGATAAATGATGCATCTGCTTAAAGTTTGCGTCAAAACACTGAATATCAAACCATGTGTGCGTGTTTGTCTCTCCAACCCACAAAGCCTCCAACATCACCAACATTATCGACTGCAAGCTGGAGTTCCCCCACCCATCCTGGTACTGGGACACCCTCCTAAAAATCTGCGTGTTCATCTTCGCATTCATCATGCCCGTCCTCATCATCACAGTCTGCTACGGTCTTATGATTCTGAGGCTTAAGAGCGTTCGCATGCTGTCAGGCTCCCAGGTAAGAATAATCTGTTTGTCTTTACAAAAATGAGCCACATTTCACACCTCATAAAAAAGGTTATTTTCTACAATTCAGCCGAAGGCGTATAATTATGAAGTCAAAAGGGAGTTAAAAGAGAATTTGGGCTTCACTAAAGACCTTAAATCCAACAGCCTGTGGGCCCACACTGTTTGTTAATGTATGAAACACAATAGAAGTATTACTTACACTGGCATACAAATGCAGTGCACTCAAGGAAAGCAATTAGGGAAAACTAACTTGAGCCTAATGCTGTTAGGTTTAAATCACATCAAATGAAATGACCCAAAAAAAGGAAAAAAAATACTGTCATTATTCACAATGTTTTGTCAAATGTTTGACTTTGGGCTGAGTGCTTTTTAAATGGAGGTACATTTAGATACAAATATAAAATTAACTGTTCACTAAAGCAGAATTAGTTTTGTCATTTTTCTCATTTTCCCATAGTTCCATCCACTTCCTTTATTTGCTTTTTGTTTTTTAACTTCCTTGTGTCTTTCTGTCATTATTACACCTTTGCCTTCGCCGCGCCTATTAAGTCTGATGTGAGCACAATGACGTCAGCCTTTTGAGCTCAAATTTGCGAAAAATTGCGAGTATATATAGTTTCGTAAATGTCGGTAAAGAAATGTGTCTACTGCGCCCCCTTGAAAAGTCCAAATATATTGTATTAAGCCAGATCACGCCCAAGTGAAGTTAGAAGTATGTAAATCTGTACACATACACAAAAAACCTGATGATGGCCACGCCCATAAACCAACAGGAAGTCCGCCATCTTGGATTGAAATTTTAAAAATGCAGAGTCATGGTTTTCGCTGTCTCCTCCTTACCTGTTGGGTCCAATGAGCTCAAAATATCTAAACAAGTGGCACATCAAAAGTTAGCCCAATTTTTTTTGGAAAAGTTGCATCGTTTTTGTACTACGATGTTGCAAATTTTGCGGGAAAAATTACCACTATATAAATTGATTCAGCTCGGACATACGAACACGGTTTTGGCTGAAATTTAACACAAACATCTATCTCTGGGGTCTACATCCATTTAGCTAAAGACATTCTGATTTTGTACGATAGCACCCCCTAGAAATGTACTTTTA
The DNA here is from genome assembly GCA_020466265.1 of Siphamia tubifer. Classification (NCBI taxonomy): domain Eukaryota; kingdom Metazoa; phylum Chordata; class Actinopteri; order Kurtiformes; family Apogonidae; genus Siphamia; species Siphamia tubifer. Next base: position 29,397,155 of record CM035797.1, read on the forward strand.
TTAAAAGGGCCGTAGTTCAGACAAACACCATTTGACTCAGTTGTCAGTCTTTCAGTTCTACACCCATTCAACACACAACATGTCAAATAAGTCACTCTATAGCACCACCTACATATTTATACTAAAGCGTGCACTTCTGACAGAATATCACTTCCCACCCACGGTACGATGTCATCTCGCTGACGGCTGTGGGTGGTCGTGAGATGCTGGTTGCAGTTTTAATTTGTCTTACCCTCCAAACACACCTCACACAAATTTGTCTCTTTTCTTTCCTCTATTATTGCCCCTCCCTCCTTAACACCCACACACAGGAGAAAGACAGGAACTTGCGTCGGATCACCCGTATGGTTCTGGTGGTGGTGGCCGTCTTCATCGTGTGCTGGACACCCATTCACATCTTTGTCATCATCACAGCTCTTGTCAACATCCCCAGCTCCACACTGCAGACCATCACCTGGCACTTCTGCATCGCACTGGGATACACCAACAGGTACGTCCAGCTAAAGACTTGGACATGTAATCAATCAAATAATTTTGGGTGGTGTCTATGAGAGCCTTTATACATTACAGATATTATTACAGTATTACAGATAACTATATTTTATTAAATTAAACCACATTGGCTAGTATTTTAAAAGAAAGCCACAGTTAAAAGGGTTTAGTCTGCATCTGCTCAGCATAGCAATGACTAGTATGGATTATATTTTATGTCAGAAACAACAGATAACAAATCCTAAATGGTGGATAGACTTAATTTCATCAAGAACAAGGTGTATGACCTAAAGCTGCAGATCAGCTTCAAAAAAGGGACATTATGGGGACACAATATATTTGTTGTTTCCTAAGTCAAAAGAGAAAACACATAAAACATACGACATTCTCCCTATTAAAAAATACTATGATTGTAGTGCAGTGTTTGTAAAAAAAAAAAAAAAAAAAAATATTTTTCATCAGTTTAGGATAGCAAAGTCCTTATTAAAGTAAAAGTAAAGTCCTTATTTCTGGTTAGAAGAATAAAAACATCTACTTAAAAATAAAAACTACAAAATGTTTGTAGAAATAGATAAGTGGTAATCTATTCAAGGGAATGGTTGGAGAAATGACAGAGCACCGTTGTATTTACACAGAAAAATGGAATGGTAAAAAACAAACAAACAAACAAACAAAATTCCTGCCACTTTGACATACTTTTGACTGAACAAATTAGATTTGTTTTGTATTATTAACTGGTATTTAAACAGGAATGTCAATGATATATACAATTTAATTTACATATTAACTTAACACACACATATTTTACCTGATTTGCCCTATCTCTTATCATTGTGAAAACACATATCTGACCTTTTTGACCTTTCACCAAAATTTAATGCCATCTTTTCTGGACCATTTTGCACCTTTTCGGAAAATTTCATAAAAATCCGTCTAGTAGTTTTTATGTAAAGCTACTTACAGAGAAACAGACAGACTAATCGATTCTAAATCAATACCCCTCTCCCTTTGGGGGGTAATAAAAAACAAGGACAAAAAGGTTTTGAATCTGACAGTACATCCTTCATTATATTCAAGCCTGTAATGAACTTGAAGGTCTGAAAACTTTTATGAAGTGAGCACAGGACAGGATGAATTCATTTTTGATGCTGCATTTTCTGTACCAGTTATATTCCACTATCCTCTTTTGTACGAGGCAGATTTTTTTGTTGTTTCTAATTTTAAAATATCAACCTGTTTCTGTCATCTGCAGTAGTCTGAACCCTGTTCTTTATGGGTACCTTGATGAGAACTTCAAGCGTTGTTTCCGTGAGTTCTGCACCCCAAGCCCCTCTGTCCTGGAGATGCAGAACTCATCCCGAACTGGGGTCACCAGCCGCAAACTCCCACCCCTTGAACCCGCAAGCACCGGAGAAAGGCCCAACCAGCAGGTAGATGTTACATGTTCCTCATTTAGTAAAAACTGTAAATATTTCCATTGTGAACTTCAGCAGAATGACTTCTCCTCTTCTTTCTTTCGACTCTACAGGTATGACTAGCCTTGGAGGGGTCGTCTGTGGACTCCCGCTGTTGCGGCAGCGCTGCCCATGACGACCTCAACTCAGAGGTCACACAAGTCACTACAGGGCTGTAAACACACACGACCCTGGACATGTCTTAGAACAGGCCATTTTAGTTGCAGCACTTAACGAGGTCAGGTAACTATTAGCCTAACTACTTACTGCATGGCTGAGTGCAGCTTACTTTTATAGAAGTACATCAATAGAAATAGGTCAGATTAGAGTAAACATGACAACAAGCTTCAATATAACTTGGCCTCATAATGGAATAAGACGTGATTGCACTAAACTGTGCAATAATCTTACCATTATTTATATTAGAACAACGCGATCATTACAACGATTTAAATGTTGATTATTATTGCATACAACATAGAGACTGAATATGTACAGAGAATTAAACAGATGTCCCAGCTAGAAACCTGACAGCAGTTGTGAAATAATAAAACCCACCCACGCAGACTTTGAATCTGATCAGTCTGCTCTGTACAGAGCTGCTTCATTGATTTAAAACTCATGCTCTAAACCTTATCTTATTATGAATATTCCTTGTTGTAAAAAGAGATCAATTAATTATCCAATGTTTTCTGAATTCATTGCTTACCGTCATCCTACAGTATAACCTTTCCAGCTCATGTTTTGCTTTCTCCGATAAAAAAAAAAAAAAAGGTTCATGTGTGTCTGTACAGTGTGCAACATGTGCATTTGTAAAATGCAGAAAGACTCTAATGTTCTAATGTTAATTATGCAAATGCATATAAGACAGCAGGTGTTAAAGGTATTTACAGTGCATACTGTGTCCTACTTTTTTCTGTACTGTTAAATTATCTTGGGTGATTTTCAACCGTATTATTATGGAACTGTGCTGATTGAGCAACCCAAACCCATGTTGACTATCGACGTAAAAGAGACTGACTGTGTTGAACTGTGCTCTTTCCTCATTTCACCGAAACCTTGAGTGTCATTTATGGACCACTCAGTGTCTGACATTTACATTCTTGTCTTTTTAAGTCCTTCATTTTCTGTTGGTACTTTGTGAAAAAAAAACAACAACTTTGTGATATTATTACTGGACTTCTTATTAAGCAGACATACAGTACAGTGCTGTATGATTTCTGATACGTATGACAAATGTCTGAATGTACAAAAGGGAAATCAGCTGTGTTTACAATGGCATCATGGATCCTTTAAACCAGCAAAGAAGATGCAGAAGACCGTTTGCTAAATGCATAGAGTGTGACGCTGTAGCGTACAGCTTGTACACTGCTGCTGTATGCCACAGTGTGTGATTATCTACAGGTTAGATTTGCTACAGCCATTACAGCGGGTATGGGTTCATCATATCTTCTTGAAGCACTTAATAAGCCAGCCAAGCAGGATTGTACATTGTATTGTCGTAATGTTGATAATTGCTTGTGCTTATGTATTGTGCTGTATGCTCTTGCCAGTTGCCTTTACAGTAGCTCTACTCAATATTCTGTGCACCAGTATTTTTTAATAATCTGTGAAACTGATTGTATTAATCCATATGTACAATATTGTAAGTAAGTGTTGCTTTTTCACAAATATGAATGAAATCATACAATCGACTGATAATGCTTTCTAATTATGCTAAACCAGCAAGTAATTGTGCTTCTAAATATAACATTTGTTATATTGAATCTGCCTTGTTTGTTAATGAGGTATATAATAACAGATTAAATGTGTGTATATATATATATATATTTATATATATATATATATATATATATATATATATATATATATATATATATATATATATATATATATATATATATATATATATATAAATAAAAATAAAGATTTTAAGCTTGTTTCTCCATATTTATACTTTTAAAAACAGATGCATTATCATCTCATGAAGTTCTCATTTCCGTTTTGATTACAGAGAACTAAAACATTCTAGTATAGGCTAAGAGTAGAGAAATCCAACAAACCTGCCTTCAGAAGGTTTTTCATGGTAGTGGGACAGGAAGGAAATCCCCAAATGAAGTAGACCTTCAATCTGCCTTCATCTGTTGGAGTGAGAAATGTGGAAATGACAGAGCAAGTGGATGATGAGGCCCATATGAGAAACAGCCAGGACCAAGGTGAGATAGGCCTGCAGATGGACAGAAAGGACACAAATGAATAACAATGATAGATGAATTAACTATCTATCTATCTATCTATCTATCTATCTATCTATCTATCTATCTATCTATCTATCTATCTATCTATCTATCTATCTATCTATCTATCTATCTATCTATCTATCTATCTATCTATCTATCTATCTATCTATCTATCTATCTATCCCCCCTCTCTCTCCCTCCCTCCCTCCCTCTCTCTCTCTCTCTCTCTCTCTCTCTACCTCAACACACCTCAGCTGTGTGTTGTTTTTTTATTTCAATATTGCCACTTTTGGATTATGTATTTATGTGATTTAATAGTCCTCGGGTTACAACAGAGTTCCATTCCTATGGTGGTGACGTAGTCCAGTTAGAATGAACTCTTTACATCCACCAAATCTTGAAATAACTGCATATTATACTTCATATTAATAAAATAATATGTATTAAACTAAAAAAAATAAAGATATTGTATTCATCAGGGGCTGAAATATGGGCTTTGTCCTTAATAATGGTTGCTAGGATTGACCGACTGAAGACTAGTAATTTAGTTATGTGCGTCACTGTGTCACCTTTCTCCAACCTTTTGATTATGTCCAGGTTATTTTCCATGGTGATGGTTTTCCTCTTGGTTGGATCAGCATCACTAGAAATTCCTGATTTCTTTTTGGAGGCCATGGTGTTAAGGAGGGTGAAAAAGGTGAGGAGCACATACAATCAATACTATGGGGCGAATAGAGACAGAATGGCGGACGAGACTCAAACATCGTAAAGTTGAAACAGTGTAAGTCGAGTAGCATGTAACCTGAGGACCTCCTGTATTTGTACAGAGTATATTGTTAATATAGACCTTAGTTTTGATAGAAGAAAGTGGCTGTTTTTCTCCTGTTTTTGGTCCAGGGAGCTTAAATGAGTATTGTATTTTATTTTGACAATTAAATTAGGAGGATAAAAGTTTTTGTTTTGTGAGAAGAATTTAGTTGTTTTGAGCACTCCCCCATCCTCTTTGATTTATTAAACTAAATATTTTTTATTGATTTTTTCACTGGCATTTTATAATTGGGAAATGGGAGAGACAAGACTGAGCAACTTTTATGTCCGTCCTGGTGAATCCCTCAGCTTGGACAGAACACTCTGGATGGATGATGAATCTGTGTTGCATAACCTCTGTCCAGTTGATTAGGCACAGCTGGAGGAGACAGGTGGGATTGGTTAGGCTGATTAGTGAGATAGAGGACAGCAGGAGGAGCAATGGTATTGATGAGGTGACAGGGTCAGGAGGGAGACTGCACAGATGCAGACTGGGACACTGGTTGCTTTTCCATTGACCCAAATATAACTTACGCATTAAAATGGAAAAAACACAATTTCAACAAAATCCTTGTTTTTTGATTAAAGGTTTTTGCACTAGTAAGAGGTGATTTTTCAGGCATGGCACAAATAGTATATTATGCAAAACTGCATAAAAACTATTTTTTCACAACCACAATTGGCCTGTTTACATGACAGTTTGAATTCATGTTTAATTCTGGATAAAGGTTAATTTAAGATGACCATGTAAACACCTACTTCTAGTTGAAAATAATGATTCTGAACTAAATTTAATTCTGAATGAAGTTATTCATTCTGAATTTTAGAAGTCCTCTGCCATGTAAACACTTAATTCTGCTTCAACATTATTCCTGTTGAAGCGATTATTGAAGTTACTCCCACACATGCTCCTGGTCTCATTGTGATGATGTACATATTCCACGCTACATTAGTATGTTGAGTCCTATGGTTGATTAGGTCAAGCTGCTGTTTTGTAATTATGGCAAAAATATTATGTAATATCTGGCCTTCCATTTTGACAGTTGAAATGAATGGAAAAACAGTCGGCATCTGGACGTTAAGTGGCTGTTCTGTCCAATCAGAATCATTCCAAAATATTTTATTCCAAATAAATAATTCTGAATTAAAAAACATCATGTAAACATAGCTAAGCAGGAGAATTTAAAAAAAAAAATGGTGTTGACAAATGTTACAACAAGTGAAGAAGAAGAATTTTAAAAGAAACATTGTGCCGCTTGTGTGGACATACAGTGCTGTGTTCCATTATCCATACTCTCTGTAATTATCATACCTAGTTTGGGTACACAGGGTGTTCACATTATGATTCTGGTAACAGAGAAGTGTATTTAAACTACCTGGATGTATACTCATGATGGTCCAATGTCTGAGTGTGGAAAGCATCACACTCAACAGGTGCCATCTTAGCTATGGAGCAGAAGAGGCAGAGCTTAGTGGGAATCAACTTGGCTGATGGCGACAGAAATATGAGCAGACTCTGCACCCAAATCAGCAAACCAGAAAAATGTTACTTTTGGGATGTTTTTTTTTACATTTCTGAACATCCTTTGGTGGCTCATAGTGAGTGTTGGGAAAGTTCACCTTGATTAGGAACTAGTTCAAAGTTCAGTTCAAGTTACTCAATTAGTTCAGTTCATCGTTCATTCTTCCAAATTATGAACTAGAAGTTCATGGATCCCAAAATGAACTTTTTCGTTCTTTTTTCATTCTTTTTTTTGTGTTATTAGTGTAAACTTATTATTAACCGTTTCTGACGTTATTCTGTAGTCAGAAATCAGGGGAAAAAGCCGCCCCTCCAGGGCGGAAGTAAGTTCCACACCCCGGGGTTAACTTCCCTCTGCAGGTTCTTAGAAGACAAGGAGCGGTTTCAGTGAGCTTCGTTTTCAATGTATATTTCCAAGAACGGGACAACATCTCCTCTGGTCGCCGGTCACACTCTGTACATTTAACTCTTTTTCTCCGCTCCCAAAAATAATACAAAAATGACATCTCTGATAATGCTGTAATTTCATCCCATTTTATACCTTATAGGACTCAATAATCACAACGTGATAAGAACGAAATGTGAACTAAATAAGAGCGCAGTTCTATAAATGCCAGAATAACCACGTTCACAATTTCCCGTTCATTTGGCAAAAGTGAACGACTCGTTCACGTTCGTCATAATATGATATAGTTCAATGAATGCGTTCAGGTACAACACTGCCCGTAGTCATGATTGTCATTTCCAAGAAGTGTACCATACTGTATTGGAACTGGAACAGTACTTACCCACTGAAATATGTACGCTTAGTAAGTACAGAAGGTGTACTGGGTGTAAGTGTACTAATGATAGTATGGATGTTGGAACACAGTGCAGGAAACTACATAATTTTTACCCCTCCCTCCAAAAGGGGTGGGGTGGGGTGTTGGGTTCATCTATTTGTCAGTAACTTTACACAAAAACTACTGGATACATTTCTATGAAATTTTCATGAAACATATGAGGTTGTCCACAACAGATCCCATTAAATTTAGGTGAATTAAGGTCAAAGGTCAAGGTCACAGTCGCCTAAAATTAGTTTTCACAATGATAGGGCAAATCAGGTAAAACGTTTGCAAGGTTCAGAGTTTGTTGTGTCTGGTACCACTTGTTAATTAAGTAGGAGGCAGAGATGTGATAAGTAATAATAATGAATATATCTGTAAAACAACATGTCTTTTACAGTACACTCATCTTCATGTTTATAGAATGACTTCTCATGTCATCCTGTGATAGTAAATAAACAAATCATTGCATTTGTGATTTAATAGAAAAACTGACATTTTGCACTACTGTTTTTTCGACATTTAGTAAATATCAATAATGTTTTGAACATATATCCACTAGAAAATTCACTCAAATGAGTGTCTTCGGGTCATCCAGGCCTTTATGTCTTTAAGAGATGCCTGACTTTTTTTTTTTTTTTTTTTTTTTTTTTTTTTACTGTTTTCATAATCTCAGATGATTAATGCAGGTTATTAAAGCAAAAATGAAATTCATGATGAAATACTTAGGAAGCATTCATTAACATCATTCATTCAGAATTCATCACATTAATTTATTAACCAACAGCAATTATGTAATGATTTATTTTTTCTAAAAATGTAATTCTAAAACACCAGCAGAGTATATTTTGTCTTGTATATGAACACAACATTACCTTCACTGTGATGAAATCTTTGTTTAAAGAGAGGAAATGACCCTGAGCCCCTTCCACCCTCAGTCTTTTATTTCTGCATACTCACATGATGATTGGTACAAATAGCAAAGTGTAACAAAAATGAAATATGGGAGGAAATTTACGACAAAATATGTTTTGTAGCTCCTCACCAGACATTGCTCATGCCCCACAATCATTATGAGGCAGGAACCTTCTCACTATAAATCATTTGCTACCTTCTGGAGCTAGTTTTTATTGCCAGACAAAACAAAGGAGGCTCCACTAGTCTGCTATAAAATTATATTTGTGGAACACTTGGAAATGTCTCTACCTAAGAGTGAGTGTCTGCATGTGCATATGACTAAGTAGGAATTAAGACATCACTATTGACATATAGATTTCATGTCACATGGAAAAGTGAAATTAAAAATATTGATCGATATTCATATTGATATTCACTGCAGTGACTGAAGGTGAAATCACAGTGCATAATTAGACTACTGTACATTGATGTTTTCTATGGAATATGTAAGTCACACTTCATGTTTGTCTGTTTTTGGTATTTTGTTTTGTAAATAGGAACTTTGGTTTATAGAGAGCAAAAGACCTTAGTTTGCCTTATAATCCAAAAAATATGAACAGTGGACAAAAGAGCATTTACACATAGGATGTTTATATTGTCTCGTCTCGTCATCTGAACTAGGGTCACTGGGGTCACTGGGGTCTTAATCCAGCTAATATGGGTGAAGGCGGGGTACACCCTGTATGATTGCGGCTAAATTCAACAGCATATTTTATTAGAAGTGTCTTTCATTTACACGAAGCTCACACTGTCAGGGTGTGAATACGTACAAATCTGAAGAGTACTTCATTCCAGAGTGGGGCGTACTGAAGATGCGCTGGGTCACGTCTCCGTCTAAATGGCAAGAAACGCACATGTTAACATTGTGGGTGTCTTTACGTCACATATGTTCACGTCACATACACTTTAACATTATGTACATTCATAGGCTGAGCAGGTAAAACAACTAACATGTTGGACAACCTCGATCCCACAGATCTTCCAGCTGCATTAGCATTAGCATTAGCATTAGCAGCTCTAGTAAATGTACAGGAGTCGTTTCAGCTATTGTACAGACATTACACGCATACTATAGCCAGAGACGGGTGTACAATTATGTACGTCAAAAACAGAAAAGGACATGTCGGTGGGTAATCACAGTACCACATAGCCGGCCTGGCAGACGTATCCATCATCATATTCATCATCATATTCATCATCATATTTTGCCTACTGTTGCATCTTCATATAAACAAGGATTTCCTCCTGAATATGAATACGCTCGTCTAAACGCGGATGAAAAACTGAGGACGAGACGACACTTTCATCCTCTCCATATAAATATAGCCTTACACATGAGACAAAGTCTTATTCCAAGAGTCACAAGCAGGGACCAGAGTCAGCTAGAATCTGGAAGAATCTGGAGGGCTGTGGCCATCCTGGAGGAAATACAGTGGAGAGTGAAACAACCTGACAAAGGGAAAAGGAAAGAAGAGAACTGAAATAGTGTGAGGTGATGAGGAACAAATAAGAAGCAGGACAGAAAGAAGGGAAAGGTAACAGGAGAACATGACATTCTTATTTTGTAGGAACACTACTGCCTGCTAATACGGGATATAAATTATAAAATGATGTGAAACCATTCAATCCCAAGATAATCGCTTGTCATTAACCTGTCATTCTGATTTTATTGCGATGAATTCCAGGCCATTTAATGCCTCAAGTAATCAGTCATCTGCCTTAATGATTCCTGACTTTCTGGCAAGTAAAGATTATTTTCTTCAGTTTGCAATATTCTGACCCTTCCCCCTCACTGTGTGGGTTATCTACTTCTACTACTGTCACATGATGCTGTTCGTTACCAAGGGGACAAACTGTGTCCATTTACACACCATTTCATCTCAGGCTTTCAGACCTTTCATCATACAAATATAAACTGCTGAAAGGTTGTCCTGCTACTGCACAGTTTGAATCACAGTGGTATTCATTTATTTGTTTGGTATGTAGTTGTCGATCTTGTACACTTTGTCTCATTGTTTACTTTATTATTCATTTTTGTGTTGCCTTCAATGATATATGTCTCTGTGTGTTTCTACATTATGCATGTATGTATTTTTTTTTTATTTTTTTTTTTAGTTTCTCAGTATGTCATGTGTATGTATGTGCATGTGCATGTGAAGATGATCCTAGGGACTTGATTTTCCATATATTACGTGGATAGGAAGCTAAATGATAGACTGTTTTGTGAAGACTGGGTGGAATTAAATAAGAAAACAACTGCTGTCATAGCCAGAGAGCTAGGAAAATACAATATCGACCTTGCTGCATTAAGTGAAATCAGGCTTGTGGAGGAGGATTCTGTAACTGAAACCAAGGGTTACAGCTTTTTCTGGAAGGACAAGAACCATTAAAACTGCAAGAAGTCTCAAAGGCCTTCACCTTCCCTTGCGACTGCCTCCCCACGTGACGTCTGAGTCAAATTTTAGCCAAATCGGTATTTGTATACCTGATCTACAGCCATTTTAGTAATGGTGATTTTGTAGGGGGCGCTGTAGAGCAAAATCGCAATTTATATTTATTAACTGGTGAAGGACCAAGAGATAGATGTCTGAGTCAAATTTCAGCCAAATCGGTGTTTGTATGTCCGAGCTGAAGCAATTTATGTAGTGGCAATTTTCCGCGAAATCTTTGCAAAATTTGTGGTAGCGTAGCACACAAACAATAAAACTTTTCCAACTCAATTTGATAACTCAACAGCCAAGGAGATAGCTAAATTCCAATGACAGCGAAAATGATGACTCAAAATTTTTAAAATTTAAATCCAAGATGGCGGACTTCCTGTTGGTTTATGGGCATGGCCATCATAAGGTTTTTTGTTCACCATCATATAACGAACATGTGTACTGATTTTCATAGCTCTAACTTCACTAGAGCTTGATCTGGCCTAATACAAACTATTTCACCTTTTCTAGGTGGCGCTGTAGACACATTTCTTCAACGACTTTTACGAAACCTATAAATACTCGCAATTTTTTACACTTCTGAGGTGTGTGCAAAATTTGGTGAGTGTTCGTGCATGTTCAAGGGGTCAAAATACAGCTCAAAGAGCTGAATCAGATCACACTGCAAGCAGTATCAATAGGCCTTGCGTCCGACGTGGTACGCGGCGAAGGCCTAAAAATGAAGACAGATTACATGGAGTAGGACTAGCCATTCTTCAGCTGTTCATCAACAACTTTGTGGAGGCAGCACACCTTTTTAGACTCACCATTAGTCTCAACAAAACAGAAGTACTGCTTCAGCCCGCATCAATTTCTATAGCCTGTTGTCTGTGTATCTCAGTCGATGGTACTGAACTGAAGACCGTGGATGGGTTCACTTACCTCAGTAGTGTACCTCCCTTGACAAGGAGATCAACAGCAGGATCTATAAAGCCAGCCAAGCCCTCAGTAGATTGAGATCTCAAATTTTAAAACAACACAACATTGAGTTGTCCACGAAGTTAAAAGTCTATCAAGCAGTGTTGATCCTCAGCGTCCTGTATGGCTGTGAGACTTAGACTCTGTAGAAGCTGCACTCAATCGGTGGTATATGTTGGCAGGATGAGGCCTTGAAATTATAGATAGAGGCAAACACCACAAGTATAGAAGCTCTAATACGAAAAGCTCAGCTCCAGTGGACTAGACATGCTAGTCGTATGGATGGCTCCACAATCCCAAAACAGCTCCTGTATGGTGAGCTTTGTCAAGTGAGAAGGAAGATGAGTAGACCACAGAAATGTTTTAGGGATGGACAGACGGATGGATGGACAGCAATTCTATGTCGGACCATAATAGTTGTACACCTAGGTTTGTTTTGTTTTTTTATCCAATCGGGATCGCTCATTGGCATTCTTCAAGGCCACAAGCCCAGCAGCAAAATGACAGCTGCAGAAAATGTTTGTTACACTTTGTCCGCTGTGTCCTGAGAGTAGGTCTGGGTGTGTGTGGGTACACCTGTTCATCCAATGGTCACCCTTACCACTGAACCCTGACGGTGGACAAATAGGAGTAAAATGTAAGGAGTAGAAGTCAGCTGAAAAATAATTATTCCAGTAAAGTAACTAAAATTGCTAGTTAACTAAGGTAACAGAGTATTTGTACTTAAGTCTTGACACCTTTGACCAGTATCATTACAGTAATTTCATTCCCATTTATTCTCAACACTCTAACGATCATTTTAAATCAATTTTTAATGTTTAATAGTTATAATGTCCCCTTTAATGGACTTGCAATAGCAACATTAACGCTACAAATGGCCCGTGATGCAAGTCTTTCTCTATACAATAACCCATTTGCTCTGGCATGTCCATGGGAATGAGACATCGGAACGAGTGAAAGAAGCAAAACCAAGAACCATCCAGTTCATAATATTCATTTGTTACACCTCATGTAGAACAAGTGTGCATTGAGTATATTCAATAAATTGCCCAGCGTTGTGTGACAAAACATCATCCACATGATCACACAAGTGAAGTGGTGTGTTTGTGTTGCTTATGTGCATGCCTTCACTCTGTCTTATATACAGAACTCCATGAGGCATGAGCTTTATGTTATTGCTGGTGGCAGCCTGATTAGCCCTGTCACAGTGATTATGGTGAAGTGGTGTTGAATGTGTCCTCCTACTAAGGCAGACCTCTCATTCAGTTATTCCATCATGAGGCTGCCAGAGAGAGAGAGAGAGAGAGAACGATAAAAGCAAAATAAACAAATAAATATATACATGAAATGAAAATAAATAAAATAAACCTGAAAAAGATGTCATAGTTATTGTAGCTAGCGCCATCATATGGCACTTCACTTGTTGTTTAGAGTCATCTTCTCGATGGATACTAAAGTTACAATGGTAAGGAAGAAAGAAGAAGAAAAAAAAAAATTAAAACTGCAAGCAGCCTCAAAAGCCTTCGCCCTCCCTTGTGACTGCTTCCCCACGTGACATCCAAGTAAAATTTGAGCCAAATCGGTGTTCATATGTGCGATCTACAGCCATTTTAGTAAAGGCGAATTTGTAGGGGGCGCTATAGAGAAAAGTCGCAATTTCTATTGACAAAACGGTGTAGGACTGAGAGATAGACGTCTGAGTCAAATTTCAGCCAAATCCGTGTTCGTATGTCCGATCTACTGCCATTTTACTAACAGTGTATTTGGCGAATCTGTAGGGGGCACTATAATGCGAAATAACCAGTTCTATTGACAAACCGGTTCCTTTCTTTGAGGAAGCCATTGCCATGACGCTGTGGGCGGAGCCACAGAGACCCACAGTCACTGGGTGCCCTCTTCTCTCACCATGCACCTCTGCACAACAACTAAAAAATTTAAATTTCAATCCAAGATGGCGGACTTCCTGTTGGTTTATGGGCGTGGTCATCATTAGGTTTTTTGTTCATCATCATATGACAAACACGTGTACCGATTTTCATTGCTCTAACATTACTAGGGCGTGATCTGGCCTAATACAACCTATTTCACCTTTTCTAGGGGGCGCTGTAGACACATTTCCTACTGACTTTTATGAAACCTGTAAATACTTGCAATTTTTCACACTTCCGATGTGTGTGCAAAATTTGGTGAGTTTTCATGCATGTTCAGGGGATCAAATTAGAGCTCAAAGGGATGAATCAGAACAAACTGCAAGCAGTATCAATAGGCCTTTCGCCCGACGTGGTACGCGGTGAAGGCCTAATAATAAGAAGGAAAGAAAGAAAGAAAGAAAGAAAGAAAGAAAGAAAGAAAGAAAGAAAGAAAGAAAGAAAGAAAGAAAGAAAGAAAGAAAGAAAGAAAGAAAAATTCAGAAACCAAGCAAGAACAATATAGCGTTTTTCTGACCCCCCCGAACTCACCCCCAAATGAAATCTTTCAACTTTCCCCATGTCCCTAGGGGGTCAGAGGTCACATTTGACAAACTTTCACTCATGTCAGTGACCCTAAGTGGCCGTGACCCATAGACTCCCATTCATTCTGAGCAGGAGCAAGTATGCGGTGCGTGCGTGTGACGTGCACATGCTCGGACACGGCTCACTACCGTGAATATGTGAGTGTGTGTGAGTGGTGCGAGTCGTCCCTGGCGACCGCGTCCCTGGCATATTTCGTCACCTGGCCATCACAGCAGACTCAATAGGCCTTGCACCAATGTTGTCCGCGGCGACGGCCTAACTAATAAAACTAGCAAAGTTGCTCTAAAAACTCATTTAAACTAACAGTATCATGAAAAATCCATAACCATTATAACCTTGGTTTGAGTGTTCTATACTTTCTATGACATGTCAGCTATAGCTTACAGCAGCTGTCTACCTGTGTTGGTGTTTTGCCTTTGAAGCTTCAAGGAAAAAGTCAAAGATCACAAATTTGTCTTTTCCACCCACAAGTTACCTCACTCAGATAATAAACCAAAGCCTTGAACCAACAGGCTCCTGATCATAGTAAGACAATAATGAGCTTTTAACACCAAATAAACATAAATCCTTTATGAATCTCCACCAGCAGCAGTGAGGAAGAGTGAGATTGTGTGTTCAAAGCTGTGCCAAATCCAATTTAAGCCTTACAGGCATTGATACCCCAGCGACTCAGCGCTGTCATCGAGCAGTGGTTTCCTCAGGCTATTTCACACCTAGATGAATAGAAAACTGACTCTCATCTTTTCTCCATGAGGGATATTACATTTTGCTGGTGTGGGTCATCACACATTGGAAAGGTAAGAGGCAGACGCTGCAGCTTTGAATTGGTCTGAAGGGAAAAAACTTTAGTCATGGTTTAAGAAAGTGTACATGAGCCATGCAGACCGTTTTAAGTGTCATACATCAGTGAGTAAATGAGCCAGATACGCTACAGAGTCCCATAGAGCTGCCATCCGGCTCATCAGGTTCCCTCCCTGCTGATAAACTGTTGACTGACCAGCCGCCTCCGTTTGTTAGTTAACCAACCAGCCGACGCTGTGACAACCCTGCAGGGTGTAGTTTGTTTTTACTTCTTCTTTCCATCTCTATCCAGTTGGTTGAAAATGACTTTGTCTCAGGCAGGTGGTTTAAATCACCAGGAATATCGCTGACTCCATTTTTACTAGGCTATCACTCAGCAGCACTGTGAGACACAGCAGCCATCCAGTCAGGCTATATTCCCATCCATCCACCTGATTTCATTACCCTTTTCTCCTGCTAGTGCTTTGCTATGCAGTTCCCACTTCTGCTCACTAAAAGATTGGCTATCAAAGTTTGATTATCATACCCCTGCGACTATTATTCTACTATAGGTGTAGCTTGGTAAAAGTGAGATAAAACTGCTTCTATCTGGTTTCCTGTAGAGAGTAACAACAACAAAAATAAGCAAAGAAAACTATACTAGACGTATTCATTCATCGTTACTGTGGGCTGAGTGGCCCTTTGCTGCTAGGATTATCTTTTAAAAACCTATGAAAATTTTCTGCATGTATTTAAGCACATGAATGTACGTCAGTGTTTTTAAACCTGGGGGTTAGGCTCACCTGGAATTGAAATGGGGTTGCCTGAAATTTGAATAGAATACAATAGAATAGACTTTACTGTCACACAATTTACAATGAAATTGAATGTAAATAATGTAGCAAATGCTAAAAATAAAAATGTACTAATAAAAAATATATGGTGAGTTGAGAGAGACAATAAGGTGTCTGGCACCAATAAGTGGTGCCAGACACAACAAACCATGCCCCTCACAAATATTTTAGCTTTTAATGGATAATTTAATCTCCCTGTCAATAATAATAACTAATTCTCTTTCTGTTCCCGTTCTTAAGCATTGCAATACTGAAATGTCCCCATTGTGGGGAAATTTCAAATAAAGGATATATTATCTATTATGACAAATAAAGGATATATTATCTATAATGACAAATAAAGGATATATTATCTATTATGACAAATAAAGGATATATTATCTCATCTTATCTTAAGTAGCACTGGAACCAAGCATCATCACAGCAGAGCTCCTGAAGCAGCCGGGGAATTCCCTGTGGAGATGGTGTGTTTTCAGGACGTTATGGACCCAGAAGGATCGGTGGCTCCAGGCTCTACGTTTATGCAGCACATAAACAGAAGCAACGTAAAGATAAGGCTACCCACAGTGAGATTCATGGTGAAGGGGGGAAACCAAGTCATGCATACAGAACCTATACTGTACATAGCCTACACCTCTGTCCCTCCAAAATAAACTCCTGCCTATTTGTTAGAACATCCCAAATAGGTAAATACATAATGATTAAATATGATAATCTTATGACTTCTAACGATCACATGGTTGTGTTTATCAGTGGTTCTTCATTTATCATAATGACTCATTTAGTCATGAATTATATAGTTTAAATACGTGATTACAATGGGCCTTGTGAAAACAACAATGACGACTGTCATGATGTGTCAGCGTGGGCAGACACAGCTGTGCCACAGCTTGAAGCCCCGCCCCCGTCGCTTCCAACGCTCATGTAGAACTACCACAGACGACGTGAACAGAGCGACCATAGGCGATTGTGCTGCTTTCATTGTGAATGCCACTTTAGAATGAGTGGTGCAGCAGTAAACTACACAAAACATAGTAATTTTCCCAACGGAAATCTCACTCGGCTTCACTTCCTGCCCGTCATTTGAAAGTCACGCGCTGACTATATAGCAATATGACGTCATCTGAAATCGACCTATTGTCAGTTTTGTAAATACAAACTGGACTGACTGTACATATCCTGACTAAGGAAAATACAATTATCACATTGTGCAGTAATGTACACCTGACTTTTCTGCCTCTGTCCACAATAATATACATTATATAGACTGAATATCTCTTAGAATTAACATTTATTTGCTACATAGTATAACAACTACTACATGGTCAAAAACAAATACGGTCTCATCTCGTCATCTGAACCCACTTTATCCTCACTAGGGTCACAGAGGTCTGTGGGGGCCTAATCCAGCTTCAATGGGTGTATGAGTAATTTTAGCTAATTAATTAATTAATTTTAAAAGTCTGTTTTGAATGTCTGGGGTCACCAGAAATGTGTGATGTTAAAATGGGGTCACAAGCCAAAAAAAAAAAAAAAAAGGTTTGGAACCACTGCCCTACGTGCTTACCTTTGTATGCCTACTTGCTTTGGCTAATAATTTTCCACATTACAAAACACACTGCTGCTAACATTATCAGCTTCAAAAGTTGATATTGTTTTGTAACCAGCTGCATATTTACACACCCAACAGGCACAGAGCAATAAACATCAGTTTGCTGTAACATTCTGGCCACCAGACAAACATAAATGCAATATCCTCTGTCCTTTTAGCTTAATTTTTTTGCCCCAAACTGCTAAAGGATGCATATTAGCGGGCATTGTGGCTGCAAAAATATTGTGTTGATAATAATGTCATACAAAATAAAATGTAGAACTCTTAAATTGTTGTTTGCTTTGCTAGCTAGAGAGGTACAGTTTATTTATTTATTTATTTATTATACACATCTGTGTCAAATAATAATGATGATTATGTTGCAAACCAATAACATACTAACACAATTAAAATGCTAAGGGCAACAATTTGTGTTTTTGTTCATCTAAGCAGCACAAGCAGCCATGTAATCCAGTATTATTAAACGTTCACTACAGCAGCTGCTCAGGGACATTATATCCCAGTTATCTCGCAGCATCCAAGGCGTCTTACTGGTTTCAACAGATGACATCACATCCCAGCTTTATTGGCATCCTTGCTCTGGCTCCCTGTGGAACTCATATTAAAATTGTGCTGATCAGGTTTAAAGCTCGTCTGGATCTGGTTCTTAGTTACATAACTAAACCACTGACCCTGTATGAGCCGATGATGGGACAACTTACAAAATAACACACACAGATCACACTGCTTTTTATTTTCAGTCATATTTTGGTTTTAGTTTTTCATATTCCTTTTATTTTATTAAATTTTTTACCTCAGTTTAATCTCATAGTATCCTGCTTTTACCACCTACAATATTGTTTTATTAGTTTCCGCATCCTTTCCTCCTTTTATTGTTATTGTTAAATTTTTTTATGACATGACATCATCTCATTTTCCTCTAGTTTTCTCCTTTCACCATGTTTTTGGGATTGGGTTTTGATATAACAGTTTTTTCCTTTCCTTTTCTTTATGTTTATTTATTAACCTGCCACCCAAAGGGTACTGATTTTGTTTTGTTTTGTTTTTTTTGTCAGTCTCGCAGCAAAACTGTTGTTTCAGTTCATACCAAATTGGGTTGGTAGATTTCAAATCATCCAGAATAAATGTCATTACATTTGGACAAAAGTAGGCCAACGTTTTTTTCCTTAGTTTTGCTTCAGCTGATGTTATCATGTCTATGTGTGTGCTGATGTCAGCATATCAAATACCTCCATGTGTGTCAGCGTTGAAGTAAATTAAAGCCAAATGTAATATATAAATATATAATCATATAAATATAGACATTTAATATTTCACCTATTATAAGTGAATGGGGGTTGAAAATAAATTATATTAAAAATCCATTTAAAAAAACTTTGGCCTATTTCTCCCATAATGTAATGACATCTATTCTAGGTCAATGGAAATCTAAAATCCCAATCTGGTATGAAGTCAGCCAATAGTTTTGCTGCTAAAGTGTTAATAAAAAAGCAATAGGGGAAAACAAACAACAAAACAATAGCCCTTGCCTCCCCTCAGGGGGTGGGCAAGTATCAATGCAATGTGAAAATGATCATTTCAGATGGTTCAATTTATAAGACCTGTCAGAGACAGAGGCAGAAAGGACCAGGTACAAGAATGAGTTTTGGGTTATTGTTTTTTTGTTTTGTTTTTTTTTTTTAAAGGGGAAAAAGTCAGGCAGCAGAGGAAGAAAATACATCGAAAGATAAATAGATAGACAGAATAAATACTGAGAACATACAGCTGTGAGTGATATGCAGAAAGTGAACAGACCATGAGTGGGAGTTGCAGCGCTGCATACACAGTGTCTGATTAGAGCGTGTGAGGGTCAGATAAAGGTTTGAGTTGGATTAACTATACATGATTTGAACAATGAGACGTTATGAGTGAATAATATACCAAATAAATCCACTTAATTAAGAACTCAGGAAACAACTCTCTATTCTGGTCATATTGTCATGGGTCCCAGTCACTTTGAATTTGCTGATCTCCAGTCCTGCATTTAAAATACTGTACACTAATGCAAAGCCTGTAGAAAATGTGAGATTGTTTGCTACTAAAAAGTTGTGGAAGTGGGTGAAATTAGTTGAAATGAACAGAAAGAAAGACTATAATAATTACTTGGGATTCTATTTCAGACAGTTGCCCAATGTTATAAGTATAATTTTAATTTTTATATGCTATTGTACACTTTACAAACCATGGGTTTGATGCTTCAGGATGTAAAGACCTTGTGACAAATCAGATAGGGGTACACACACTACTGAATTTTTTGGACAACAGCGCCCATATGTTTTGGCTTAAACATTTCATCAATAAAGCATAACCAGTGACTCCCACTCCCTGAATTATTACAAAGCCACCTAGGGGACGAAGAGAAAAAAAAATGGAGAAAATGTATGTACTGGGGACAAACACGAACTAGAGATCTCAGGTTTGTTTTGCCGCACCTCTCATGGTGCCATTCACCCAAGGGCTCACAGAGAGTTAGAGGTTACCATCTTCTTTTTAAACCTCAGGTTGTATCTGAGGTTGATCCCAGGAACTCATGAACATAGTATATCACATTGTGTAACTTTGCATCATATTCCCACTAGAGACAATAATTACATGACATTAAAAACATTTTGATTGAGTCTAAATTAGTTGTTATTTATATTTGCCTTTGTAAACACACTGACGGTCAGAGTACATAAGATAAAAACAGTGGTGTGGGGGACAGCTTTGTTAAAGATAGAGGTACTAACTATATGTCTGCCGACTTGTCTTTCTCTTCACAGTCACATTGTTCACACATTGGTCTTAAGTCACTCACTAGTTTTCTACCTCCAACTGCCACCGGGGGGAACCAAGGGTGGTCCAAGTGCAGTGTGAAATCAGCCTTGTTATACATTTTGCAGTACCTTCGCTGTTAAACTGCAATGTGTTGCAGCCAGAAGGTGGGTGCACTTCTCCAGCTGGCTGCACCAATTATTCTCAGATTTTGTCCTATGTTTTTATTAAAGGACCTATAGTTTTCAGACTGTTGCTTTAAAAAAATGTAATCTATGTATTTTACTCTTCCTGTAGTCTGAATGTTAGATGGATGAATTTATAATTGCGTATCAACAAATAAATTACTATGTGTAGTTGTGCACAGTATGGGTATTGATGGATGTGTCAGAATAAATAACTATTTGCATGTTAAAATTCTTACTCAATTTCCAAATTAACAGTTGATATATTTTTATCTTCCCAGACTGGAACAAGTATCCCCAGACACAACACCACTAGACATCATTTCCTCTTGTAGATATATGTTGTTTATAAATCCATGATACACATTGATTGATTATTTGCCTGTGACATCTCTTTATCAGCCTGAGTTTGATTGTTACCAGTGTTGCCTGCAGTGGTCTTGCAATTAATGACGGTGATGCCTGATGTTCCTGCATGATCTTCTGCTGGTGAGCCCTGGCCCTGCTTATTTGCACTGACATGTAAAATAAAGGTCACTTCACGCAAATTCAGTCTGTGCATATTTTATTTTTAGTGCATCATTTGATTTTAACCATATAATTTCTATTCTAGAAAAAGGATTAAGACATAATGATTTTTTACACATCTGTTGGTCTTTTTAAGGACAACACATTTTGTGTTGGCTTTAACACATCTTTTGTGTTAAAATATGTAACACACAATATCTGTTCTGTTCAAAATAACACAAAAGGCATTGTCCTTAACTAGACACACAGATGTGTAAGAAAACAACACATGATGTGTTACTTTTAACACATCTGTTTTGAGAGTGTATAGTGTCACCCCAAAACAAGGGGGCCATCAGTGTACTGTATATGCTATATTCAGTAACTTTATTTCTAGATAAGGTATATATATATATATATATATATATATATATATAGCCAACTCAGCCCATTACAACTTGTGCAATGACATTATTTTGTTCAGTGTACTCTGCATTAGCGTCTATTTCACAATGTGTTATTTTTTCCCCCTCTATCGCTGTGTAAAACAGACTGCGGGTCATGGTTTGTAAAAGACACAATATAATAATAATAATTAAGCAGCATTACGATCTAGGTTGTCTTTTTGATTCGTAGTGTACCTGGTTTATTTATTTTTTTTATTTTTTTAAAACGTATAAGCTGCTTAGCATTAAATGCTTAAATAAATCCATGATTACGCATATTTACTTATGACAATGTAACGGAGATCTGAAGATAAGAGGGTATCAAAATCTGCAGCTTTTGTTTCCGCCCGACCATTTTACGAGGAGGCGCTGACCGGAAGTCGTGCAACAAATCGTCATACGACCTGTGAGATCTTGCTCTTAATTCTTCTCTTCACATCTTTTCGTCTGTTTGAGTAAGTTTCTATATTATTTCACGTGTTTTCGAGTCGTTATAGATATGTTTCGTGTTACAAGGTTTACGTAACGCTGCGTGCTTCACTTTACGTGTTAGCCAGAAAATATTAGCATGCTAACGTTGCTTAGTAAAAGCCAAGGCGCCTCATCGGTTTTTAATCTCACTATGTTTTATTTAAAGCCTGGTATTAGTTAAGCAGTTGAATTCAGTAGTAGAATATAATGTCAATATATTGCTTAATTGTGTGATGGTGTATTGTGGGAGATTTTAAATCGTATTCGTAGTGTTTGAAACATTTTGGGGGGAATCAAGAAAACAAGTTTAATTATGTTATTTAATCTTCGTGTTGTTAATGTGCATAATTATTGATTTACTGGATTGTTTCACTTAAAACATGATCAGGTCTAAACACACATGCGTAGGTTGAAGTCCTCCTTCTGTGTAAAGTGTATTAATTTTCCATTCACTTTGTCCCCCTCCTGTACACAGACACACACCTCAGCAACGATGACAGATCGATACAACATCCACAGTCAACTGGAGCATCTCCAGTCAAAATACATTGGCACAGGACACGCAGACACCAGCAAGTGGGAATGGCTGGTTAACCAGCACAGAGACTCTTACTGTTCCTACATGGGACATTTTGACCTGCTCAATTACTTCTCTATTGCTGAGAATGAGAGCAAAGCACGTGTTCGCTTCAACTTGATGGAGAAGATGCTTCAACCATGTGGACCACCAGCAGACAAACCTGATGACGCCTAGTGCATGCAGGATTAGCCTTTGGATACCCCTTGTTAGTTTTGGACATGCTGATTTGTATCCGGGTGTTTTTCAGTTTCTGTGTTTCCTTTTCCATTACTAAACATTTTTGACAACAAACCAGGGACTACTGCAGACATATCTCTGGACTTATAGTGTTTTATCCATCTGAAATAATTATTTCTGCTGACAATGTCTCTGCAGTTTTTGATGTCATCATTGGGGACTCTTGCTCAAAGACAGGGAAATATAAATAGCTCTGAAATATCAACAGTCTTTGTTAATGTAACGGGAGACATTACAAAATTAAATTCATTCTGTCCCATATTTGTATTCTCTAATGGACCTGTGTCATTATTTTCTTTTTTGAGTTTATTAAATGCCATTTTCTACATGGTCCCATGCCTGATTGTTTTTAAAGTGGAAGTAAACTCCAATTTTTTTTATTTTTGTTTTGTTAGCTGTAAGTGGAATTATCTCAACACTGATACTGCTGTATAAGAATAGAGATAATAGATTAAAAATCCCCATTTTGGTGGAAACTTCCCACTTCCTTTCTGAAAATCTTGAACCTTCCAACTTGAATAATGAAGCAAAGTCAACAGGCTTTATGCACAGCCCCACTACTTGCTAAACTTAGAGCATCTCCTTTTATTTCTTGTCTTGCAGTATTATTGAAGATGCTGATCTGCTACATTTAGTTGTGATAGCTGTAAGGTCAGACACACCTGGATTCATCACTTTGTCCAATAATGAAAATCGGGAGAAATTAACGCAGCTACTTTATGTTCAAGAATTAGTGGGGCTACTACTACTTAATATAGGGAATAGAGGCCACCGTTGCAATGAATATATATAAAAAGATGATGTTCACAGCTGTAATCAGAGGTGTTTACCTACCTGACCCCCCCCCCAATGTCCTGATAAAAATATGAAGTTGTTAAATTCCAATATCCTTAACCTGTGATGTACTAGATTTACTGTTTTTTTATGAGTTTTTTTGTTTTGTTTGTTAAAATATTCTCATTACACTTCAACTGATATTGTTTCTGTTTTTTTTTTTTTTTCTCTTCAGTGGGCTTTTCTCTGGTCTTAATCTCAAACTAGATCACACAGATCCTTACAGTCTTGCATTAGTATCTTGTAGTTTTCTGTGCTCGGATGTCCCTGAACTAGCCATAATCAAATGTTCACATCTGGACATTCAGCTGATCATCACCACACTCACTTCTTTGTTGCAACTTTCACAATCATGTTGGAGTTAGAGTTCAACTAAAATAGATCTTTCTCTACCTTACATTAATGTTGTCTGTGTAGTATATACATAGTTCTGCATGATTTGATGAAAAATATACTGCTATTATTCAGTCTGTTTATCTGTTTTTTCACCAAGTCCTATATATATATATATATATATATATATATATATATATATATATATATATATATATATATATATTTGTGTGTGTACAAATCAGAATTTTTAAAATATAAACATGTAATATTCATCTGGTTCAGTTTATCTGCTTGGTGTGACTGTGTCTAAAATATATTTTTTTAGGGAATATCCAGTAGTATAGATTGACACATTGGTTGGAATCCCAGTAATTGTTCGTCTCTAGCTTATGATCCATGCAATGGTAAATATCAATAATTCTTTTTTCACTTTCAGCTTCAGTATTGTGGATCCCACTTACAAGAAACATTTATTCATTAGATATATTTTTTAAATGTTATCATTTGAATATAATGTGCACATATAATAGTAAAAAAAAAAAAAAGTTAAAGCAACAACTAGAATGAGTACTGCGAGATGATAACTCATTTTACTTGTTCCACCATATTAATGCTTAGTAAATGCCTCCAGAATAAAAGTAATGACGCCTTTGAGTTTGAGTCACCAAAAAAAGAGCTGTCAAAAATTGCTGCTTGGCTGTAGTTTCCAAGATACAGCCTTGAGTCAAAATATGAAATTCTGAGAAGTAGTGAGAGGATGTGTTTTATTCCAAATGAATGATTATCTCAAGATTTACCACAAAAAACACTAATGTTCTGTATTGAAACGATAGAAAAATAAAACCAGACAATTGCATAAGAACTTGTCTGAAATCTATTTAGGACGCGTTTAAATGAAAGAAACTTTAGATTTATACTTAACCCTGTAACCCCTGATGCATTCTGAACTGTTTAGTTTAAATATTCAGGAAAAATACTGACTTATTCATGGAACTGAGCTATGGAAATAAACAGATATCAAAAAACAACTGATTTAGAAAAAAGAAAAAGCCAAAACTAAAACTACAATATAAGTTGTCTTTTTAAAAAAAACATTTTACTTAACTGTTCCACACTACTTATTATGTAAAAAAAAAAAATGGTTAATTTTGTTGCTTATTTTGTTTATTTTTCTACATTTAGCTTTTTTTTTTTTTTTTTTTTTTAGATTTTTCTTCAATTTAGGTCCGTTTGTGTCTTATGTTGTTCATGTTACTCATTTTTGTTGGTTTATTCATTTTTTTGTTTTTTGTTATTGATCACTTTGGCTGTTTTTGTTCATTTTATTGCTTATTTTATTTTATTTTACTGTGGAACTGCTGAATTCTGAGGAGTTAAAGGCTTAAACATGCTTGATGAAAAGTGACTGACATGTAATGGGACATGCATGGTCACACCAAAAGTTTACCATCTTCTAAATCAGGCTTCATCATGTTTACTGTAACAGTCAGCTGTAGAACTGTTAGTTTTGCAGACTGAACAAACCACCACCTACACAGTCTCACACATGCACCACCTTCAGGCACCTTCCGCTGAATTAAATTGTACATCCATACCCACACTTAACCCTTTAATGCCGGAGACTTAAGCAATTCCACAGTAAAAAATAAAATAAGCAACAAAATGAACAAAAACTGCCAAAGTGATCAGTAAAACGAATATTAAACTGATAAAATAATATGTAACATGAGCAAAGTAAGACACTAACAGAACACAATTGAAGAAAAATAATAAAATAAACAAAATGTAAAAAAACAAACAAACCAAAAATAAGCAACAACATCAACAGGAACTAATATATATTCACAAAATAACAAATAACATGAAAAAATGCAACAACAAAAACAAAACAAAACAAAATGAAGTTAAAAAAAAAAAAAGAATAAATGACTAGTATTATAATTTGTTTCCAGTAGTTTTAGTTTGGGTTTTGTCTTTTTCTAAATCAGTTGCTTTTTCACACCTGTACATTAATTCTATCAACAAAATGCTCAGTAAAATAACACTAAACAACTTTAATTTGTCACAATTCTTAAACTAAACCATCCATTTCAGCGCTGACACATCAGGGGTTAAAGTACACAGATCAGCCACGCAGTGTATGAGTTAAACCTATTGTGAACAACACTATTGTCTGGTTGCCATGTACAAACATATTACCAATGTCTTCTCTGGATGACAGACACCAACAGATTATTTTAGTCAAGTTAAATATTAAAAGGCAGAGCTTTTGAAGAGGGGTTGACATTCATGATTTATAAAGCAGGACATAGCAGGGTGTTACTCTCTCCATTTCCATATCTGAAAGTCTGGTAATAGCGATTAGATTTTAGAAGTGCAAATTAACCACTCAAGCTATGGCAGTAGTTTAAAAACTGCCAGAAGGCGTACGCCTCACAGCATGAAGGACATTATCCCACTGATGAATGTGAATCAGTGCCTTTGATCAGGAGTGTCACTTTATTATGACACGAGGTTTAATGAAATGGGCTTAAAATGCAGATTGCTTCAGGTGGTAGTAAAAAAAATAATAATGTTTTAAGTCAAGTGTAAAGCATAGCTGTATAAATAAAACTGTAAAGTCAAAATGGACAGCAGGAATGGTGGGATGCTCCGGCAGATAAGAGCGACAGGCGCTGTGGCCTGACTTACTGACTTCAGGTGATTTATCAAAGCACTGCCGGGCTCATTCACACTCCAACAGACAGACACTTGGTAGGAGAGAATGCTGTGGATGACTCATTGTTGGGTTGAGAGATTAGACTGTGGGTGCCAAGGAAGTTGTTTGTGCATGTGTGTTGGAGGGTTTCTTAGTGGGGTAAGTCCTGCCATCTGTCCTCACTGTGAGTCGTGGGGACAGTGATGCCAAGTGAGGACTGAAAGCAACGTGAGGTCTGACAGTGTGTCGTGCTGCCTCTCTCTCATACACACACACACACACACACACACACAGAGCTCTGGAAAAAATTGAGAGACAATTGCAATTTTCTCTGAATTCAGTATGTTTGCATGTATGACATTTATTCTATTTCTGTATCTGTTGAATTCCAAGACAAACACACTGTATTCTACTGAATAAACGGATCCAATAAACTATTGGATTTCTGTTGTAATAATACACACACACACACACACACACATATATATATATATGTATACACCCATATTTAATCTCTTATTCATAGGCAAAGTCCTTGAAAAACTAATCTGTGCTCAAATAAATGTCTTTCTCAAAGAGAATAACATCCTAGAGGAATTCCAATCAGGCTTCAGGGCATTTCATTACACAGAAACCACCCTCACCAAAATAATTAGTGACCTCAGACTTAACTCTGGTGACAATAAGGTTTCAATTCTGGTCCTCCTTGGCCAAAGTTCTGCATTTGACACAACTGAGTGTGACATCCTGATAAATAGATTGGAAAAAAACTAAATAAAAATTGAAGATCACAGTAGCCTATAACAAATATTGTACAGATAAAATGAATAATAATACATCACAAAAACTAGTAGACCAATTCAAAATAAATATGTGTAACCAGATGGAGGTGTACACTAGAAAACTAGTGTGAAAACATATATATAGCTACAGTACGTGAGCACACAAAGTCTGGTTAAAGCCATAAAGGACATTCACTTTCACTAGCCTAGAAATAGTCACCTCTGATTTTACAAAGACTGCATGAAATTAAAAAAACAAAATTCTCTACACAGTTCTTACACCCTGGCTCACTCGGAAATTAGGTCCAAAACTCCCGAGTGTCACTTGAAAAGTAGAGAAAGTGGTCCTTTTGCAGTGGTCTCCATTTGTTTCCCAGAGCTGTACAGTATACATAAAACATGAACTGCTTGACTTGTTTCTAAAACAGTCATAGACACAACTCCTCACTCTTCACTCCACATCCCCACCCTCACTCTCGAGCTTCATCATGACAGACACACTCACCTTTATTATGCTAATAATGCTGTGCCGTCAAGGGTACGTGGGTGTGCTTTGATTGTATACTACATTAGAAAACAGCAATGCTTAGATGAAACCCTGACAGAAGTCTGTTAGGGAAATGCAACCCTTACAAAGGATTATATAAAGACGGCAGGAACTAATGAAAACAGTCCACAGAATGTCCTGGGATGTCATAGAATACAAAGAGGTTTACAGTAATAGGCTGATCAGGGACTATACGGGTAATTTTCTTCCTCCGCACCCAATGTTCATCCTTAGATAATGCTGATATTTAAATCAGCACAAGGTTGTTAAGTACTTTAGTGTGGAGCTTATATACCTTTTTTACATCTATATGCAGTGAAGGATCCATTTAAAGCACTCTGAAACACACATAAATACATTTTACCTTGCAATTATGTGTATAGATTAGCTATTAAGATAATATAAGATATCCTTTATTATCCCACAATGGGGAAATGTCAGTATTGTAACGCTCAAGAACAGGCAGGATCAGAAAGAGAAGCATGCAACGACACAGGAGGATAAAAACACAAAATATCAAAAACTATGCAAGCCGAGAATATTAAATATTAGAGAATAAAAACTCTTATTCACAGTAAATATAAATATGAGGTGACACATCAGGGTTAAAAGAAAAAAAACATCAGTAAAAGAAGTTGTTTTTCACAGCTCTTTAGCAACATTCTATTTGTTAGTGACATGTAACAGAGGACATACAGTCAGTGTAGTAGGTTCAATGAGGTTACAGGCTGTCTTTGTAAAAGATAATAAGGCTTTATAAAGCTTTATATTCATGCACACACCAACAGGGCACTGCTACCGTGGCTCTTCAGTGTTTTGGCCAAGGACACTTCAACTAGTGAACAATCAGAGGCAGAATTTAAACTATCATTGGACAACCTGCTTTACCACCTGAGCCACACACATTTGCACATTCAAATGTAAACAGTACAAATCACATGCAGTGGTTAACACTTGTGCCTCACAGCAAGAAGGTCCCCGGTTGGAATCCCACACCAGACCTTTCTGTGTGGAGTTTGGATGTTCTCATCGTGTCTGTGTGGGTTTTCTCCAGGTACTCCAGTTTCCTCCCACCATCCAAACACATGCACTGATAGGTTAACTGGTTAATCTAAATTGCCCATAGGTGTGAATGTGAGAGTGATTGTTTGTCTATATATGTTCAGCCCTGAGATGAACTGGAGACTCATACAGGGTATACCCCGCCTTCACCCATTGTAGCTGGATTAGGCCCCCAGTGACCCCCAGTGACCCTAGTGAGGATAAAGTGGGTTTAGATGACGAGACGAGACAAATCACATGGTATCAGATCTTTCCTGATCTGGACCATCTTCATATGTAGTTTTAAATCAGACACAGGTCTGAACATATGTGTCACAGTTTGTGTTTTCTTACTGAGGCCATGTACACATGTAGCCAAGTATTTTTAAAACCGAATACCCCCCCCCCGCTGTTTATATATTTTTTATCCACACCACCTCATTTAAAAAAAAAAAATCCCTTCCACACATAACCAAACATCTGCATTTTCAGACATATTCATAAACATTCCAAACCTGTAGATGACATTCATTTCCCAAATCCTACCCAATCACATCAGTTGCCCTCTGTTGGTGTCACTTTCGTCTAAACATAAAACATGGCACCAAGCTCGGGACATACAGAAATTGTCACGCCATTCCTCTGGGAATGTCAAAAATTTCCCACCAGCCTCCAGTGCGTCCCGGGCTAATCCAAAAGAAGTGTAGATGATTTTGCCAAAAACATGACTTTGTGGAGCAGTTAAGATGGAATAAATGACCGACCACAATGTTCACCACTGATGCTCTTGGAGCAATAGATGGGCTTCTCAAATTAAATAGGTGAATAGAGCCTGTACAATAATTAACACCATCACAGCTTTGTCCATGCTTCTGCACATGTTTGACAGCAGCAGCATTTGTCGTCATTTTGGTACAGGTTGTGATGTTCAAAAACCAAAAACTCTGCTTATCTCTGTCTACATGCAAATGCATAAACAGAGTTTTCAAAAATCTTCATTTTGCCCGGATTAAAAAAAAAAAAAAAAAAATCATATTTTATGTGTTTTCGTGTAGATGACAGGTCAAAACGTAGAAAAATATCTTTGGTTTAGCAGATACCTGGCTATGTGTGTCCTGCTCTACTCACCTGCTCTCCATTCCCTGTTAGTTAGGGAAGGGCATATAAGCTGCAGGAGCCCACTCAGTCTGTGCTAGATTGTCAAGCAGTCAACACTGACTCTCTGGCTCCTGTCTGTTTGTGCAAAGCAAGAAAAAGCAACGACAAGTCTGACTGTGAAGCCTGAGTAGATCTGACTGTTTTGTTTCTGTTTGTGCTGTTGTTTTTCCAGGGATTTTCCACTGTGATTTTCAGTTGGCTTTGTTTTTGGGGTTTGGTATCCAAAGATATTAAAGTATTTTAGTTAACATTATTCTTCTGTGTTGTTGCTGAGTCCTATTCCTATGTAATTTCATTTAATTTGCTTCAGTTTTATTTACATATTTTCAACAATATATGATTAATTCAAGGCACTTGAGGCAAGTTCAGGGCCTTAAAAAGATTATACTGAGATAAAACCTGCTCTAGGAGCAAGCCCAAGGTGACAATATGGAAGAAAAATGTATTTTATAGAAGGAAAAACCAGTGACACAACTTGACTCTAGGCATCCATCTGCCTGGACTGACTGGGATTAGAGGACAGAGGACAGTCAGGACAGTACAAACACTGGATGGCTTAGTGTGTAGAACAACACGTCAGGAAAGACTGAATTAGAGATACCTGCAGAATGGAGAGGATAGAGAAAGAAAAGAGCGAACACAATGTTAGTGACACATAATGGTGACATATATGACACATGGACACAAACCAAGTGAGGAGGAGACATGTTTGATGCATTACTGTCCCCCAGCTGCCCTGTGCTATGCAGCTGAAACTAATGGATGGTTCTGGATCAGCAGAACCAGTCCTAACTATGCACTTTGTCAAATGGGAAAGTTTTGGGTCTTGACAAGGCTGAGATGGTGTCCGCCTCCCAGATCCTGATCCACATTAGAAGAACTTACTAACTGTAGTAGAAGAACCTCGAGGAACAATAAGGTAATGTGACCTCAGTCTGATCAGGAGTCATGAGACTATCACGTCTCTGCACTCAGTCTTTCAACTCAGCCTTAATCATGCACTGCAGTAAAATGTGACTCCAAAATCATTATGTCTAAAACCCCGATAGGGACCATTATGCTGCACCAGGATTACATGATACTTATAATATGAAGGTAATGTTTGAGATGCAGACATTTTTTCTTGTGCTGAAGTATAAATATTTAACATAAAACATTTTTTTTTAAATGCAGAATTTTAAGAGAAAAAGTCAAAATTGTGGGATAAAATATTAAAATTGTGAAATTAAGTCAGAATTATGAGATAAAATGTCAAGATTATAAAGTCAAAAGTCAAAAGTGTGAAATAAAAAGTCAAAATTGTGAGACAATAGTCATAGAGCTATAATATATAAAGGCACAGTTTCTCTCTTCCACTGATTTTCCCTCTGAAGACACTATCACATCTGTTTAGTTTGAAAAAGTAACATTTATTCTGAGAATGTAAGGAGTATAAAGTACAGATATTTATATAAAAATCTAGGGAGTAAAAGTAAAAAGTTGTCAGAAAAATAAATACTCAAGTAAAGTACAGATACCTAAAAAATCTACTTAAGTACAGTAATGAAGTACTTTTACTTAGTTACTTTCCACCTCTGTCCAAAACTAAAGGAGAGAATCTAATGTTAGTTCATTTAACACTGAGATGCTCAAAGAAAACAAGAAAAGCCCTTGGAGAGCACAGACCTCTACCAAGGCATATTACCCCCACTCCCACCCCCATCCCCATCCCTAATCACCACCAAATTATTATATTCTATATCATTTGTTCCTTGTTCCAGTATCAACTGCCTGAATATTTGGAGTTTTCATCAGTCATTTGTGTGAAATGGACCAGTTTTAATTTAATCACTTCTGTATTATTAGAAATGAGGGAACATTCAGCACAGATTTAGAAGAAAAGAATGAGTCCAGTATTTTTTTTTCTCTCTCTCTCTCTCTCTCTCTCTCCACAGAATGATAATAATGTTGGTCAGAGTAACCTCAACTGTCAGAGGAAAAATATTTATTTTCTGGTCCAGTTTTCTGGTCATGCTCATGTAACTGTCCTATCTTTCATATCTGTTGTGATTACCCAGAAGCTCAGCCAAACACCAAAGTGACCAAGCCAACCTACATTTTATCCAAACATTATTTCATTATTTCTTTTGTAATTAATGATAAAGGCTGCATCACTTTCATGTTTATGTGCAACAACACTGATAAATGCACCGTAATCATTCATTAACCTATAAAAATGTCCTTTATTCTTCACTTTTAATGTAATGAAATGGGGGAGAAAAAAAAGCTCATTAACATCTTTTACTCAACCATCACACTGCTCAGATTACTGACCTTTTTCCCTTCTGAATATTTTTTAATCTTTTATAACCTTTCACTGATTTTTGCACAGACTGAAAGTAATTTGGGAAGTGGCAAGACTGTAACATTAACACCACGACATGGTGGAATAAATGCTCTAATAATTGCATTTTTTGAGCCTCGAGGGGTTTTAGATGGAAGATTAATATCCGCCCTCTTGGTCAGTAGACCTGTAGCTGTTATAGCGAGGTCCCTGTGGCTCCATGCCCAGGAATAAACCATCTTCCCTTCCTGCCTGAAAACCATCTCCAATGTCTTGAGTGACTTTTGGGACAAAGAAGGGGAAACTCGTCTACTTGAAAAGGTCGCAATCGACATATAAAGTTTAGCTTTAGAGTTCAGGCCTGTGAAATATGGTCCACTTGACTATGAGAGCGAGGTTTAAGATAAAAGGGGGCAATTTAGGAGGGAGGTATATGTGATGGAGGGCACTCGGAACAAAAGAAAAGTATGTGTGAGGATGAAAAGTTTTATGAGCGCAGTGGTTCAGAAGGACATCTCAAAGCACCGGCTGCTTCACTTACCTTGCTTGCCTTCTTTGGTCTATAAAACAGATTATCACCTCTGCAAGGGGGCGAAAGAAAAAGAGTGCTCGACCTGTTCAGATGACAGATGGGTGTAGGTTACAGGGAAATTAAAAAGCTGAAGCCCTACTCGTCATGTTACCAAGGTCGATTTTAACCCATAAAGACCACAAGCCTAAACCAGCTACTGATGTAAACAGGATGTTTATCCAATAATTCTATTAATACAAGTAAATAATTGGTGTAAAATACAGTTTGTCATCTTTTCATAGTTATCAGATAATACCCATTTGGATGTTCAGAGGCTCCGGAGTGAAGGTGAAAACACTGTGATCTTCTATACCAAGGGTGTCAGGGGCCACATTCAGTTAAATTTGATCTGAAGTGGGCTGAACCAGTAAAAAAAAAAAAAAAAAAAAAAAAAAGCATAATATATAGTTTTCTATCTGTTTTAGAGTAAAAAGTGTCAAATTTCATTATGAAAAACAAACAATATTAGTCCTTAGTTTAACATTTACACATATATATTCTAACTTATAGATCACACTGGATCTACAGATACACAAAATATTTAGCAATAGGTGGAATATTATTAAAGTTGAGACATTTATGATTTGTCTCATTTGTTCTGATTATTGAGATTTTTCTGTGAAATGATACTTTTAGTGTCACTAAATGTAAAAAAAAAAAAAGTAAATTGACAAAGACAATTATTTTTTTAACTATGAATATTTATAGTTTATTATTAGATTGAATTGGTCTGAATGTGAACCATATTTTAGTGTACTTTTTGCATTTCATAAATTCATCCAAAGGGCCAGACTGGACCCTTAAGTGGGTGGGATTTGGCCCTCAGGCCGCATGTTTGACACCTCTGTTCTACAACATCGCTTCACCAGTAGTGGATGGAGATGATTGGTTTATGTTCAGTTAATGACAAATGGCATCTTTTCTTCAGTTTTCTCTGTTTTAGATATAATAATGTCAGAACATATAACTTGACTGGGTCATATTTGTTTCTATTTATTCTCCTCCTAAAATTAATTTCCCTATTAGTCTTATCTCCTTTCCATTCTAGTCCTCCTTTCCTTTCTAATGGAGCTCCTTTTCATATTAGGATTATCTGTGTCTTTAAAAGGCAGGGGGTGTGCATGTGTATGAGAGGTTGTATGTTTAACCACAGCGCTGTGGGGGACAAAATAAGAATGGAAGATAACGAATTTCAAATTTCATGACACAAAACAATTACTCAGCAAATTAGAGGTGAGACAAAAAGTAGCTTCAAAATTCTCCATTAAATCCCCCAATGAATGAGGGATAAATTACCTTCTCACTAAAGTTTTCTCCCTCCATAAAACTTTAAATGGAAAATCATTTACACCCACTGAAACCCATTAGTGCCAATGCCTTATTCAAGAAGTACAACTTCAAAAAGATGGCAAATATCAATAAACTCTACTCTTACAAGGATCTGTAAATTAAATTAAAATAGATAGATATTTTAAAAGGAAGGGAAAGAACAGTCCATCGATAATGTTCTTGTGGTTTTATTCTTTATTTTTACATTTTCTAAGAAAAATCGGACATAAAAAGACCCTATTATTTTCAGATTTTTCTAAAACACTTTGCATATAGTTTTCAGAGATTTCCTTCTGTTGTATTACTTCCTCTCATTTTGCTGTATGAACTTCTTAATAATAGGTAAAGGGAATTTGAAAACATAACAAGCCGTCTCGACCACCTCCCCACGCCATGTCCGAGTCAAATTTGAGCCAAATTGGTGTTTGTATGCCCGATCTACAGCCATTTTAGTAATGGCGATCCTGTAGGGGGCATTATAGAGCAAAATGGCAATTTTTATTTATAAACTGGTGTAGGACTGAGAGTTAGACGTGTGAGTCAAATTTCAGCAAATTCGGTGTTCGTATGTCCGAACCACAGCCATTTTAATAAAAGTACATTTAGTACAAAATATATAGTATAGTACGGTATAGTACAAAATCAGAATGTCTTTATCTCCCAGGTCTACATCCATTTAGCTAGACGTCTGTGTCAAATTTCAGCCAAATCAGTGTACATATGTCCGAACTGAAGCACTTTATATAGCGGTAAATTTTCCCGAAATCTTCACCAAAACGATGCAACTTTTCGAAATAAATTGGATAACTTTTGATGTCCCACTTGTCTAGATCGTGTTCAACGATGTTGAGCTCATTTGGCCCAACAGCCAAGGAGGAGATAGTTAAATTACGATGACAGCGAAAATCCATAACTCCAAATTTTTAAAAATTCAATCAAAAATGGTGGACTTCCTGTTGGCTTATGAGCGTGGCCATCTCAAGATTTTTTGTTCATCAGCATATGTTGAACATGTGTACCAATTTTCATAGCTCTAACTGCACTAGGGTGTGATCTGGCCTAATAAAAACTATTTACACTTTCCTAGGGGGCGCTGTAGATACATTTCTTTACTGACGTTTACGAAACCTATAAATACTCGCAATTTTTCACATTTCTGAAGTGTGTGCAAAATTTGGTGAGTTTTCATGCATGTTCAGGGGGTCAAATTAGAACTCAAAGGGCTGAAGCAGATCAAACTGCAAGCAGTATCAATAAGCCTTGCGCCCGCCGTGGTACGCGGCGAAGGCCTAATAAAGGACTGGAAAATGAATCAAACTTGTCAGAGGATTCACCATAAACATGAGTGGTGATTCATTTTTCCAACCATCTCAATTCCTCTGTCCTCTTGTTCTCATTTTCTTGTCCTCTTCCTCACCATCAACCCCATTACACCCACATCCTTTTCCAAAGCTGCCGCATTTGTACTTTGAATGAAGCTGACCAGGTATTGCTGAAATTGGATACTTTAATGGTCATTTATGTCGAATCTTGCCATTAAAAAAAACCCAAAAATGCATTCTCACTCGACTGTGCAATGGCGTTTGAAACACAACGATGCTCACAAGAGTCACATTCATCTGAAAAGCCATTTCCCAAAATGTACTTTTAACGGCACAACAGAGTAATGTGGTTCAGCCCTGTGTTTGTTAAATGGTGCTATCATATTGGAGGCTGCAGATGCATTTGAATGTCATCCATTATGGCAGGAGGAGGAGGAAACATTTCATTTTCTGTTTGTGACTTACAGTAAGTTACTAAAACAGGTTTTGTTTTGTTGTTCAATTACATCCTCCATGCAAATGTCAAAGACAATTCATCAATTGCAAATGTATTTAAGTTACCATTAAAATTAAAACTATACTTTTCAATAACCCTTTCATATATTTTTTATTATGAGAACGTTAGTAAAGTCCCCCCCCCCCCCCCCCCAAGTGTTTTCATTCCTCTTTAGGCATGAAAAAAACAATGTGATTGAAATCTCTTTTAATGGACCTATTTTTAATTAACCCGACTCATGCCATATGTATGGGTGCTCGCATCTTACATCTGAGAAAGCACCATGGACCTTTTTCACAACTTCCGCATTTCGCATCGGAAATACGTAAGCGGAACGTAACACTACTTCTGCACCGGCAAATGTTAAATGGCAAAGATGACCTAGCAACAACCAAAAGTTATTGTAACATACCAGGGTGTTCTTGTAATGTCCAGAAGCGGTCATATATTTCGTTCCACTCCTTCCCTGTTAACAGTGAAGCTAGATGAAAATGGGTCCAGGCTATTCAGCGAGATGAAGGACCGAGTTTTCTAATTATAAAAAGGAGCACTTACGTCTGCAGCAGACACTTCACATCAGAACACTACATCCTGGGGAAGACTGTTTGAAACCAGAGTCTGTCCCTAGCATTTTTCTTGGAATGATTATATTACTACATTTGATATTATGACAAACACCAACTGCCAGAGAAAAATGTGAATGGATTATGATAGCATTCGGCTAACGTTAACATTATGCTAACAAGACGTTGACTTGAACCATAGACAGAACAAATTGAAAATAGTGAAATAGTCCATGTCCTCTATACTATCCATACATAACCCTATAACCCTTGTCCTAGGTATAAGTGGATATAATAATGATTTGTGGACGTAGTTATCAGTTCAGTAGCACTTCGCTCCAGTGATCTTTCTCCCTCTCCTTACTTTGATACTTTTTAATTGACTGATTATGTGAAATTCAAAAGTTATTATATCAGAATACAGAAAAATGAAGGCTTTTTTTCCCAGGAAAGTATATCAACTAAATATAAAAACAAGTGTCTCCATCCACTGTAATTGATCCAACTTTTTCGAAGATCTTTCCACAGTATCTAACGGAGCCTCTGAACATCCAAATGGATTATACCCGATGACAAAACTGTATTTTACACCAATTATTTACATAAATTGATAGGATTAATGGATGAACAGGTATTAAACAGTTAAGATCAGTAATGTTCTTGGTTGCCAGTGGCTGTTTGGATCTTTATATTTCTTTTTATAGCTATAACTGTCTGACAGGTGCAAAGTGAGTCCAGTGGTAACAGACAGTTTCCATTCTGATTTGCAGACAAGATATAGTGCAAATACGAGCCAGAGGGTGTTAAGATTTACAAACACTAACAAGGGTAAGGTCAGACTGAAATGCTTCAGAGCTGAAATCTGTCTGATTGCAGGGATAAAACATGTGACTTATTAATTTGACTTTGTTTTAAAATAATAAAAGTGAATTGCAGCTTGTTGATGCTACCACTACCACCTCATTTGGTGCCAAGAAAACACCCACATGTGTCTAGATTTATAGAAATAAACAGTTCTTCAGCACATTATGTCCAGAAGTTACTTTACCAGAAAAAAAAAAAAATCAGATTCAAGATTCAGTGCCCATTGCTTAATTATCCTGACTTTCTTTACTTTTTGTTCTAATACAGGGGTGTCAAACTCGTTTTAGTTCAGGGGCCACATTAAACCAAATTTGATCTGAATTGGGCCGAACCACTAAAATAATAACATAATATATAAATAATGTCAATTCCAAAATTTCCTCTATGTTTTAGAGAAAAAAAAAAGTTAACTTACGTGATTAAAATGTTCACATCTACCAACTATCCTTTAAAACAATGTGAATAACATGAATAAACAAACACTTCTTCAGAAAATTAAATGCAATATTAACATTATTTACACGTCAGTTACAATGCACAGGTCATTAGTGGATCTAAAAATACAAAAAACATGTAATAACAGGCAGAACATTATTAAACTTACACTTCAGACATTTCAAAAATGTTCAGATTTCTTCAGGTAATTCATCTTTCTTGTGAAATAATAGTTTTATTGTAGACAGTAAAATGACATGAAAATGTTTAAACTAACAAAGAGAAAAATGTGGAGTTGTGAGTATTTATAGGTTATTATGATAGTATTTTATTGATCTGACCCATTTTGATCCGTATGTGGAACCTGAAATTAAATGATCAGTATTTTTGGATTTCACACAGTTGTCCCAGGAGTCGGACTGGACCCTTTCGCAGGCCGCATATTTGACACACCTGTTCTAAATGATCAGAAAAGCAGCAGTTTAACATTAGGCTATACATACTGTATTGCTCACGGTCGTCCTTGTGCTCTGAGGCAATATTAAATGTTTAGCACTCCTCCCAATCACTTCAGGAAATATGGGTTTAATAAAAACAAAACAAAAAAACAAAACAAAACAAACCGAGATTGATTGGCTTACTTTTCTCCATTTCTTCTCGATCAGTCATTTAAGACTCTTCAAAGAGTCCGACATCTGTGACTAAACAAACACCGAGTTCACCCCCCCCCCCCCCCCCCCCCAAAAAAAAAAAAAAAAACGTAGACATGATCTTTATCAGAATATATTAATCAGGCTGTCTCTTTGAGTAATTACTTTATATGGAAATGACAGTATTTTAAGTCGGCAGATTGATACGTGCATTTCATTCTAATGTTGACAGCCCTATGTGGCCTATCGAGTAATTAACTGACAATCCCCCCCCCCAAAAAAACAAAAACAAACAAGAGAGGAAACAAGGTATTTGACTCTTTATATACAAAAACAATATACACAGTTTGAGGTGCAACAGGGGTTTTGTGGGATATACATCATCCTATGACTTCAAATATGGGCTTTATACATCATACATACAGTAAAAGTGATAGTGTGAAATATCCAGTCCTGATCACATACAAGCATTTTGTTGTGTATAAAGCTGAATAAACTCAATAAAATCCCTTACACAGAGAATTTGACATTGTTGAAAATAAGAATTCAAGCAACAGACTGATTATGGCTCCTGGAAATAATCACTTATGTCATTTAAGAAGTGATGAAGAGGGGCTCAGTGAGTTAAAACAGTCATTATTTTTGCCTTGTAAATACTTTTGGGAGAGTCTTAGAATTGAAAGAATAAAGGTTGTGAAATCCTACTAAATTTCTTTCAGTTTGTGTATGAAACAAATAAACAAAAAAAACCCCCAGTTCTGATGGATGTCTAGTCCGCATGAGGATTAAATACTGATTTCTTAAGATTAGACACTAGTCTATACCCTCCAAAACTGTGCAGTATGTATAGTACTTGGTTTGAAAAGGAAAAAGGCATATGAATGTACAAGTCATACATCAGACAAAGGCTTGTGTTTTGGTTTAATCCATAAAGACCCAGCATTAGTTCAACAGTTTTTTAAATAATCCTCCATATTTTGCCACTCCCCTAATGATCAGGTATTTTCCTTTGTTTAATTTACAGATCATGGAAATGTTAAAGCTCAAAATAAAGTTGGGGGCTATATCAAAAACAGAAAAAAAGGTTTTCAGTAAAATATACCATTAACTGAACATTTCCATCCACTATCATTGATCAAATGCCAAGGGTTTTACTGGTGAATCAATGTTGTGGAAGACCGTGTTCCCATGGTAACGACATAGACTCTGAACATCCAAATGGGTCATATCTCCATTTTATAATAGTTATTCACATGTGTTGATAGAAATAGTAGATTAACAGGTATTGAACGTTTTAAATGTTTAAATGTTTGGGTCTTTATGGCTTAAAGTGGATTTTACACATGTCTATATCCTATACACTCATGCAGATGAACTGTGCTCCATTTCCAAAATAATAGAAACAAGTCTGGAGAACAGTGTAAATTCCAACAGTTTAAAATTCTGATAGAAACAAAGTACATTTAATTTTTCCATTTAATCTGTCGTCACTTAACCCTCATATTATGTTAAGGGTCAATTTGACCCATTTCAGTTTTACTGGTTATCTTTCCCTTTTTTTCATGACATTTTGTGACTTTTGCTTTTCTAGGATTATGAACTGGTGAGTAAATTCTGAACACTCTGGTGTGTAGTGGAACATCTGTGCAGTTTGTATACAAAGATGATGTCAGGGGTCACTTTGACCCAGATACTTTAACATGGGTAATTATCTTTTCAGACCAAAATAAACATGTCTTTATGATCTACTGTATTTTGATTGCCAAATTATTAGTATTTTGATTGTATTTTAGAATAAGCAGGTGTACTGTAGACTGTACAGTTACCTGCAGGAGGATCTGGTGTGAATGAAAAGAAATAAAATGTGTTTGTGAAGAGGAAAAGACTAACTAGTTCTTAAATACAGTGTTGAAATAATAAACACTGTTTAGCATGTCTCTTTTCTAAAGGTTTATATCTAAAATAAAGTAGTTATTAGATTAACCTGTTTTTGTCTTTGAATGGATTTATACAGTGCGGGTCAAAATGACCCACAACACAATCTATGCAATTCATTTTCAACATAATACAAGGGTTAAAGGTAGAGAATTGTAAATGTATTAAAAAATTCTTGATCTGTTAAGACTCACTGCATTGAGCCTCACTTCAGAACCTCAGGAAATGACAAACCAGAGCGATTCATCACAGTCTTCGTACAGTAATACTAAGTCCGTTTGGAGTGACAGGCATTGTTTTTTGTTAAAGGCATGGCAGTGAACAATCATTACCTGACACTTTTACAGTACGAGTGTTGTGCTGCTCATTTCACCATCAGTGTTTGGGGATGATGTCTGAAAAAAAAAAATTTTAAATAAAAAAAATAACATTCACATCTACCATTTCATATTGGTAGTAAAATTGATCTGAACATATGCACATGCTGGATATACATTCTGTACAAAATAATATATAACATCAACATGAACAAATACTGTTTCTTCTGCTTGACTGTACATCTGTTCACTCTCTGCACATTCATACGCACACAGAGTAAATGTCATTTCAGTTAAGAATGATGAGTGTTGTTTGTGATCAGAGGCTTTTCAGAAAAGCACAAACCCCATGGACGTCAGTAACATTCGTCATCACAGTTCGCCAACATCTCTCTTCTGTTTGAGTACAAAGCACAAGCTTTTTTCTTTTTTTTTTTTTAATTTAACGATGGGATTTTGTCACTCAAGTGCCTCATATTTAAAAAATAAGTAGAAAAATTAAGACATTCAGAGTCTGACTGAAAAGGTTCAATGTTTAAGCTTCGTTTTTCAACAGCCCTTCGAGATAAATCATTTCCACAGACAAATCAATTTACATTTAAAAGTTTACATTTGCATTAACGTTGATTTTAAATGAGCATCAATTGTATGCAGATGGGGTACTTACAGACCATAGAAATGCATGCTTAAGATTTTACTTTAAATATTCGTGACTAAATGACTGTAGTTATAGTTAAAAGATCTTTAAGTATCCAACAAACATTTTCTAAAACTTGAAACACAGTTCATCTGCTTCAGTAGGGCTGTGTTGGTGTAGATTGATCAGAGTTAATTGAAATTTAAAACAACCCACCAGTTGTCTGGGTGTGACTCAGAGATCTAAACTGTCCTTTTTTCCACCTACATTAAACCAGGGATCATGGCACAGGGAAAATATAAAAGCTGACACGAAAAAAAAAAAGTAGTAGTAGGAAAATTGATTTCATGAAGGATGCAGCCAAGTTTAAAGCTAAACAAACTGACCATACTGCTGACAATACAGCTTTAAATGAAGGCAACTGTTTTTTGTGATGTTATTTTGCAATAAAAATGACTACATTTTATTAATATCTTCCAAGCGCACGCACATACACACATCACATACAAAAGTTAATTTAATTTTTTAAAAAAACAAACAAAAAAAAGCAGTAAAATCTCCAAATGACCACTTCTTGTGGTGTCCAAACTAGACAATTTAAGAAATATATACACCACTTGTTTGTTACAAATCTCCCGTGTGTGCCTAATTGTACTATTCTCCTGTCTGGAGGCAAAAACTGAAATCATTTTTATCAGTTAATGAACAAAAAAGAAGTTGTGCGTTAAGACTCAAATTACCCCTCACACAACCGAGCTTCTTTAATGTTGGATATCTGCGTCAGCGTTTTATTCATGAGACGTTTAACTAAAACCTGCATGTGT
Source organism: Siphamia tubifer (assembly GCA_020466265.1). Classification (NCBI taxonomy): domain Eukaryota; kingdom Metazoa; phylum Chordata; class Actinopteri; order Kurtiformes; family Apogonidae; genus Siphamia; species Siphamia tubifer. The sequence goes on from CM035797.1 coordinate 29,439,489, forward strand.
TCGCTCATCCTTTGGCACCAAGTCACTCTGTCCGAGAGCAACAACCAAGCTCCTGCACTAAAAATAAATCCAAGTAAAAGATTAAAAATGTGATCTCCTCAATGATAATTCCAGCACTTTGTGACAAGGGTTACCCCCCCCCCACATAGTAACTCAACACGGTGATATATGACGGTACACGAGCATCATGTATCATCCACGAGGGTGCTGAGGGATAAGAAGTTGCTGAATGTGGACTGATTGCCATTGCACTTTACTATTAAAGCCTCAGGTGCCACTGCTCTCTCAGCTTTGGCAGTTATAATAAATGTCACATTTTATATGGAAACACCCCTTCATTCTCACAAGCAATAATTCTTATGATATAATGCCCCCTAGTGGCAATATATTTTAAATAAATCTAAAAAAAAAAAAAAAACAACAACAAAAAACGCCAGCATTTCAGATACAACCACATCGAGGCTGAACATCCTGCCTCCCATCACACAGTCACTGACATCAGCACAAAATCAGCCATTCATCTACATTTCCTGTTTTGGGAGGATGTCCATATATGGCCTTTTAGCAGATTGGCAGTCTGACAGGACATATTGTACTGTAGCATATGTCTTACCAAACAGGCAAAAAATACACTGGAGCCACATTCACTTCTCTTCACACTCCCTGAAACCTCTCACTGCAGTGTCTGAAGTCAACCAAAAATAGCAAAAATAAAAACAGCAGCAGCTCCTGGTCCTGTGAGAAACAATACACAGAGTACGCAGCACAGTTCTGATTAGAGATATGTGCAAATATTTTATGGATGTCTATGGGAAAACTGAACAAACACTACTGAAGCTGCCACTATAGACACAACACCCCCCCCCCCCCCCCACACACACACACACACACACCCCCGGAAAAAACAAAACAAAACAAAAACTAATTATCAGAAGCTGAGTGGACCGAGTTGTGCGCTGGATGTGGAGGTCTGGAAGCGATTTACTGAGGAGCTAATGATGCTGACGTCCAGATGATAACCAGTAGACCTAGGGCCGATGGAATCTGAAAAACACAAAAGGCACAGACATGAGTAAAAACACAATCAACACAAGGCATATATAAGACATCAAAGGGATCCAAATTAGTTCATTTGATTATCATCCCTTAGTTTATAGTTTCATATTATCTTTGAAAAGGATGAATGCAAAAACAAGGCAGTCAAAGATGGCAGACCTCCACCAAGGCTTAATTTTTCATTCACACATAAAACATGATGGAGCCATAGTTGTTGATCCATCTGATGTTTGAAAGTGAGACGATGTGAATGAAAAACAAAAAAAACGCCAGATTCTATCTTGTCTGAATCCTGAGATATTACCACCGATATGTTTTAGCTGTTGACCTTTGACCTTTATGGCTCAAAATCTAATTGGTTCTTCCTTTGACCCATTTATCATTCCTGAAAGTTTTATCAAAATCTGTTCAGAACTGTTTGTGTAATCCTGCTGACTGACAGGGGGAGGGGGGGGGCACGTATCTTTAAGGAGTGGGGGCTGATCTGTCTTTCCTAGTTTTACATTTTATTTTCATATTTGTTGAAGTTTTATTTTAATTCTATGATGTTGTATCTCTGGAAAATATTTACTGGGTGAAAGAAAAAGGAAGAACAATTTAGAACCTGCTGTAACGATATAGTATGACACTAGCATATAAACTGTGCACAAAAACTACAAAAAACAAAAATCAATTTTAGCATGTCTCAATGGAATCCTTTCAGCCTGTTGGCCTTCACCAGGGGGACAAACACAACAGGCCTCAGTGAGCGCCACTGGGAAATGAGAACCCAAATTTGAGTTGTTTTTGGGCATTAATTAAACCTCTTACCATTTTTCTTTTTCATTACTGCCTGAAAGTCCATGAAGTGTTACTCTTTACTGTTTGTTACAGTATAAACCTTGTTTTTTTTGTCATGTTTTTCATTCATATGCACATAACATTTAACAGTGTTGCTTTTCTCTTCAGAAGAATATAAACCCTGTTTAATGTAAGAACAGTGTACACATTTGAACAATGATTAGGAAGTTTAAAATGATTCTTGAGGGTAAAAATAAAAGTTGCACTAATTATTGTAAAATGCAAAAGGCACAAATAATGCATCCAGTTGAAATGGGATGAATCATGGATTTTATTCAAATTAAAGTAGAATTTTACTCTGTAAAAGTTTTCCCACTGATTCTGAAAGTTATTACAAAGTCATTCAGAAGCAGAGTCATGATCAGTGTCTGAATGCGTGACCACATTATTCAGACACATCCATTTGATATTTTGGTAGACTAACATGAAGCAGCATTGGCTTGACTTTTTCTTCAGAAAGGACCTGCCTTAAAAAAAAAATAAATAAATCAATATCCACTTTAGAGTATTTTTGCTGCCTTTCTCTGTCATCATATCCTTTTCCCACAGGGAACTGAAGTCCTGAAGCTGCTTCAACCTAAGGCCAGCCTGTGCTGTCGTGTCACTGTTGCATTTTAATATGCTGTTTTGGATTCAACAACCGACAAACCAATTAAAGACTGGAAGTAGCATTTTTATGAAGTAAAAATCACTTCCCTTCAGTCATTAAACAGCTCTATTTTGACCTGATGGAAAATTAATAATGTTTAGAAGAATTTGACTGAAGGACAAGTGGACTGAACATCTGTGATTAGAGGCAGTCAAACTGATTTTCTTATAAAAATGTAATGAGATGCGCGCCTGATTAAATACTAAAATATGACTCACCATCACGAGTGGAAAAATCTTCTAGAAGGAGGTGGTGAGTTTTTCACTCCTAAACGCAGTCATTTACAAAACATTTGTGGATTTTTATCTGATAATGATGCATTTTATCACAATTTGGATTTTTTGAGTTTATTTACAACTAAAAACATATCAATGTGTTTCATTTATTTTGGGGATGAAATTAATAATATCTTTTCATCATGAGAAAACCCCAACAATGCCAATATCTGTTTTTGCTGCTTATAATGAGTTGTTTACAAAGACGGAGTGACTGAGTTGGGCCTTTTTTCCCATTTTTCAGGCCTGTTTATAGTAGTTGTATCCTGCATTCATGTATATATACTGTATATATGTATGAATAGTAGAGTTAACATACAAGCAGGGGTTTACAGCAACCCATCTTCAATGCTTGTTGTCACTACATATCGCATACATCAATATCTTTTCAATATCTGAAATCAATTTAATAAAATAGCCAATATACAGTATCTGCAGTGTGATGTGGTAGTTTACATTCTAGCTGTTAGCTTAGCTTTCACACACTGCACTAAATGTATGTTTGGAATAGTCCAGCTATTACAGTTTATACTCACAGAGGCTCAACAAATGGTAAAGTTAACTAATATAACGGCATATAATTGCATATATTCATAATCAAACCTACTTGTTTAGAAGAAGCATTGTTTTCATTATCAAACTATTATTGTCTGTTAGAGCTGTGTCCAGACAATAATGCTTCTAAATTATTTAGTCACATTGACTCTAAAATAGGGGTCTCAAATTGTAGTCTGGAAGCCAAATGTGACTCACTGAAGGTTTTAATCCAGTCCATGGGATTAAAAGTGCAAACATTTCACAGTTAAGGCTGTGGAACTCATTTTAGTTCAGGTTCCACATACAGATCAATATGATCTATAGTTAATTAATCCCATAATCTATAAAAAAGAAATCCATATTTTCTTCTCAGTTTAATATGGAAAATAAAATTAAAATATTCCCATAAAAAAAATGACAATTTCAAACGTTTGTCTTTATTTTAGTACCAAAAAAATAACATTAAATCATGAAAAACTTTACAAACTATCATGTAACAATAAAATGTGAATAACCTAAACAACCAGAAATATCTAAAGAAAATTAAGCAGTTTGAATAATTCTCTGTTTGTCTTTGTAGATCTGATCTATAATGCACATGTACAAATGACAGAGTATTGTTAAAAGTGCATTTTATTTTATTTAAGAAATTAATTTTTTTTTGTTATTTACATCTTTTCTGCAAGCATTTTCATACTAATGTTTTTTTTTTACACTATAACAAAGACATTTGCAGTTGTTATTGTTTATAGGTTATTATTTTACTGGTCCGGACCACTGGAGTTCAAATCAGGCTGAATGTGGCCCCGAAGAATATGAGTTTTCCTCTAAATCTGTAAGTGAGTCACTACTCACTCTAGTGGTCACATAAATCCATTACACAACCAGCAGAAAAACAACCTGACTGATCTTTATTGTCAATACTGTTAAGGTAATTACAAAAAAAAATTTAAACTTTAAAACTTTGGTCTTTAAATGTAAAGTAAAGAAATAAATAAATTATTGTGGTTAAATGTTGGAACATGACTGTACATTGGTTTTCAGCTCTCACTATTATAAACCATGTCCTACAGACCTCATGACTTCAAGGAGAGTGAACTTGAACTTTATTGCAAATCAATACCTGGATCTAATGAACTGGAGTCGACCCAGGTATAAATATCATTACTTTAATGTTCTTATGGAAATAGCTTTAGGAGACTAATATAATATTAATATTGACCAAAGAGAGCAGGCTGGAGAAGTGATAAATAACTAATGAAGTATAATATGGTATCATGGTTAGTAACGCTGAAGCCCATCAGCTGTTTGAGTACCTGGTGAATTGTTTGCTGTCTTCATGAACCTCCATTTCCCGGCTCTTAAACTCATTCAGTTCCTTACGGATAGCAGCCTGAAGAGCAGAAAACACACACGTACAAATGTACACTGTGATTTATACCTCACAATATAATCCACATTTTAAAATATGTTTTATTAAAGATTATTTCATCTCTATTGGAGCTGCAATTATCTACAGAGGATTTTTTTTTTTAAATATATGTATATAATAATACAGTGAATTATGTCTTTTACCCTGTGTTGCATTTACATAATTATGAATATTTCAATACATTGTAGTAGATTTGTGACTTCATTCTTATGCAACAGGATGAAAGCAGTTTTTTCCATACATCATGTTCTGTACAGGACAAAGAACCATTCTTTTTATTAGGAGATATTTGCCTTGAATTGTATTTATCATTATACATGACTAATACTGCCCTATAAATTAAACAGGCAGTAACTGTACAGACACCAAACTGACAAAAATGACCTTAAAGTTCTCTTATTGTCCAGCCCCAGTAGTTGTAGATTATTGGACATGAGGCAGTTATTGTTACTGTATGTTACCTAGTTCTGCAAAAATATATATGGATTAATTCTGATAGTGCTTAGTGACTGGGAATTTAGACTTTTTATCTGATCATTTTGACTTCACTTAATGCGCCTTATATATGAAAAATTGACAGTGCACCTTTATATAATCCATTTCAGTCTAATACAGTGATTGACTGTAAAATATTGGGGCAGGGTCCTACATGAACATTGGTAAGAACACAGTAATGGTGTTTACTGTCCTTTTACTTTATTAGTACTTTTCGCAGTTACTGTACAAACAATTTTCTTCATAATGACAGACATTTAAGATGAGATATTTTATTAGATGACAAAGAATAATTTTGATGTTGCAAAAAACACAACAGCTCATTTTCACCCAAAAATGCAGTTACTGTCTTTTTACTTTGTAGGGCAGTATAGTATCAGACAGAAAACAAACCAATACTTTGTGAATGCAAATAAATATTACAGTTTCCTAACTGTGTCCCATTCTCTAAGTGCTAAAGGTATGTCAGTTATAAAATGCAAGATTTTTCATATTCTTGTTTTTTTAATTAGTGCAGGAATGGAAACGGATTCAATGGACCTTTATGTATGAAGGACATGTTTGAAGGATATTGACATTTTAACTTAGTAGATTTACATTAGCATCACATGAACATTTGGCTTTAGCAGTTAAATTCCTTACACCTCTTATGTTAAAACACTTCATTACATCTAAAAGAATTCAATGATCTGTGTTATTCTAGACATGACCACCAGGAGGCAGTATTGAAGCCCTTTCAGCCCCCTTTTATGTGGAAAAACCCACATTAAGCTCCTTGAAATTCACTCACCTCTTCTAGATAGAACCACAGCTGAACATTTATTTATTTACCAAGTTACTGCAAGTCATGGTTAAAATATCTATGTCCTCACTTATCCATCTACAGGACAATACAAATATAAAAAGCTGTCAGTCACTGCGGTACCTTATCAGCAGGTGTAAGACGTGTCCAAGGTTTGTCCGCCCGTCGATCATAATCCTTGGCATCTGTGACCTCCACGTACTCATTAAAACGCAGGATCCTACGAGCCACCAGCTCCGCCACTGTGGGCCTCACACTCAACTACACAACACAACACACACACACACTGAGAATTCATATTTAATGATGTTTTTAAACCTTAAAAAAAAAAAACCTCTTGTATTAAACCAGTGAACAAAAAGTCAAACATATTTGTCTTTTTATTAGTTTTTTTCTTCAACCACTAGATGGGCTCATTTCCCCGCTTCCCGTTATGACTCATGAGGCGCAGCAAAACAAATTAGCAGCTAAATATAGACTCGCACTCCTGCGTCGTCTCTTTTCTGTCTTTTGAGTGTGTATGTGGAGGATGTTAACTGTACCTTTCTGGAGAGTCTTCTCTTAATCTCTTGTTTGGCCTCGTGTTCCTCTGCTTCATTCTTTTCTGCATTCAGACAAACAGATGCGTTTCACACCTTCTGCAACAAACTCCTGTTTTTTTGTTTTTGTTTTTTTGTAACATTTGATCTGCTACTTCTTATGCAAGTCCACAGTCTGCTGGCCAGTATTTAATAAGAGGGAAAGTGTAATATGTTGTGTGTATGGACTTATGTGCTAATGTCTACCTTCTCTTCCTTGCAGTGCATTTTATTATTATATTTTTTTTACTATTTTTACTATTATATTTATTGTCTCCTGGGTTTTTAAACAATGCTTATGGGGTTCTCATATATGTTTTTAATGCACTTTTATACATATACATATGTTACAGACATGTACATGTTTCTAGCCATGTTTATATAGTTCTATATTTGTCTTGCGTTGTTGCTGTATTTGATTTTAATCTGGGAGTGACTGCATTAAACTTCCTGTGTGTCCTGCACAAATGGCAAACAAACTTCTATTTGGGCTTGCTATGCTTCCACACATGTAGGATTGCCTTTATATTTAAATTATGTCAGACTTGTACATGTTCAAGTGTTAACCTCCACTACTTAACACTTTGACCTCTACCGGTCTCATTAAATGGTCTGTTTTTAAACCATGACAGATTCACAGTGACACTGAAAATCTAATATAATGCAGTCAATTTTTCCAACTCACGCTTAAGGATATTCCTCTGCTCCAGCTCCTCTGTGGTAGGTCTTTGGCTCAAGCGCCTGAGAAGATAAAAATGTGTCCATATACGACGGCAAAAGTCAAACGGACAGAAGAAGAACACGCACATAAAACAAACCTTCCCTGTTCGTCACTTGTTTATTCCTCACAGCTGCCAGAATGTGTTCGGCAAACTTCTACATTTCATTTCCCAAACTTCAGCCAATTTCTAGATGAAAACTCACACCTTGCTATGTTTTCACATCACTCTGACTAAATGTTCACGTACCTGACAAGTTTACACTCGATCTGCTGTCGTAGCTCGTGTCGTTCTGTCTCGGAGCTTCGTGGCAGTATATTTTTCTCTTCCAACTCCCTCTTGCTGGGACGGTTCCCGAGTTTGATGTTCAAAGTGTCTCGTCGACGGATCTTGCTGGCCAAGGAACCTGGAATAAATACGCAACAACGTGGTGAGACACCTGCAATAACTGGATTTGTTTAACGCAAAAAATTCAAAATTAAAAAATGATTAATCACACTTCTACACATACGTCTAGATTAGGAATGTACTGTAAAAGCAAATGTGTTATAATTCCTATGCATCAGTAATAGAGCAGTAAAATTTGGGGTAAAGACCTAAAGCGGGTTTTTTTTGTTTGTTTGTTTTTTTAACTCCAGAAAGAGTTTCAAACTATTGAGTTTGTGTACAGCTTCTTCCTGTTTACTTGTCAATAATGGTTGAGGCACTGCTGGTGCTCCCAATGTACATCAAATAAACAAAGGCAACCATGTTTCAAAATGTTCATGTTTTTCCTTCAGATTTAGTTGAAAAAAAAAAAAAACTGGATTGTAGCAATTTATTCAGATGAGGGCTGAATGATCCAATCAGGAAATATGTTTTTGTGTAGCTAGCATTTATGGAAAGACCACGACCAGGGAAACGTCAGTGATATTGTGAAGGGCATCAAGAGGTTAAAAAACAAAAACAAAAAAACAAAAAAAACCAACATTGTCCTGGGTATAATTAAATAAAATGTGGGTGGGTAGCAGACAAGAATATGTAAAATAAATGAAAATAAAAGATGAATTAATTTACAGGACATTGAATGATGGTGATTATCCAGACTGTGGTTGATCCACATTTCTTTTATCATGCAAGTTTTAGCTAAAAATAAAGCCCTTAAAAGTGAGGTACTGCATAGGTCAGGGGTCACCTATCTTGGTCATCGAGGGCCGATATCGTGCATGTTTTGTGATATTTCCTTCTTCTAGCACACCTCATTGTCATTATCAGGTTTCTGCAGAACTTAATCATAATCTTATCAATTGAATCAGGTGTGTTAGAAGAGGGATGCATCAAAAACAAAGGTGGGCAATCCTGATCCTCGAGGGGCGGTCTTCTGTCAAAATGGGCTCCCAAACACCTCTGAGCATGCACATGACCATTTTCACAGAGAAAAAGCCTGTCAGATGTGCAATCGACCTGGACGCTGGATGTAAGTAATACTTTGAAAGAAGGCTATATTTATTTTATGGTGCCTTTGACCAGTAAGCACGAAAAGAATCACATGCGTACGATATATTAGAAGTTGTATATGATATGAACGTTACAACGTGAGTTACCTGGGTGTTATTGTTCACAAAGAATAGACCACCTTTTGAGTAATTAAATCTAAATACAATATTAGAAAAATAAATTTTAAAAAGTCTACCTATAAAAAGGAGAATTATATATGACATCAATAGTAATGTTTCCAAATGCAAAGTAACATATTTTGACATAATAATGTTAACTTGTAGAGATTATTGTAAATTTTGGCGGCTGGTAGCTCATTTCGATGGGGATGCCCATTTTGACAGAACACGTTTTTTTGTCATTTCCCTTCCATTACACCTGATTCAATTAATGATCAGCTCATTAGCAGGCTGTGCAGAAGCCTGATAATGATGTAGTGGCTTACAAGTGTGATGGAAGAGGGAAAACATGCAGGATATTGACCCTGGAGGACCATGGTGGACAACCCCTGGTGTAGACTGTGTGTTCAGTTATGGATTGGGCCAGGGTGTGAGTCTAATGTGTGCAAGTATGAACAGGTGTGGATTGGACATGAAACACAAATGCAGGTAAAGGCTGGTTTGGGAAAGTGTCCATGTGTGGTTGTCTTAGTTTGGATGTACATTAGGGGCACACAGCAGTGACACTTCAATGTTACCTCTGCCATTGTTGACATGTAAACCAGAAGGGGTACTGTGGTACTTAAACTCAATAGCTTCAAACCATTTCTGGGTCATGTGTGAAATTTCCCTATTGAATTGATCTTGATGTGATTGATAAAACCATTAAGAGTGTATCAAAAATGCTAAATGTACAACCACTGTGGGTGACAAAATATGTTTAAAAAAAAAAATACAATCATACTGTTTATGTACTCATCTTCCTCCTCTTCTTCTTCCTCCTCCTCATCCCGGTACAGGATTGGTCCATCTGAGTCAGAGTCACTGGTTTGACCGTCTCTGGACCTATCAGGGATGACTGTCACCTCAGCGTCCTCTGTGTTGACACTAAGGCCTTTCTGCTTTTCAGACTGACCCTCCACTGACCTGTATGACACAATAAAACTATTTTACATGATTGAACATTTACAGGTCATTGACAGTAGAGCTGCAAAATATATTGTTTGCGCATCAACGTCGCAATGTACAATGTGTGTAAGAGTCACATGGCAGGTCCTGTAATTTAGGAGACGAATGAGCATCATCTAATTTTAAGGAAACCTGACACACACTGTGAACATCACAATCATTCTGAAACAATTTGGAGTGAGTAACTGGTGACGAGGCTGAAAAGCTGAAAAATAAGAAACGAACAAGACAAAAATCACCCAAAACAAAGGTTCGGTGCCAGAAAGAAAAGCAACATCAGTTTTGTGGAATTATTTCAGCTATAAGAAGAATGAGACTGAAATGTGTTGTAGACCACTAATCCATTTGACTCAGCACCACATAGTGGTTATATTCTCCTGAGTATTATTTCATATCACTATATATATATATATATATATATATATATATATATATATATATATATATATATCAGGGTTTAAAAAAAGTCATTGCAATGTAGCCCTAATTGACAATCACCTGACTTCAGTGCTAACATGCTGCCTCGAGTTAAACTCTCTGTATTAGTTTAGGGACAGGTTAGTGCAGCTTAGAGTAAATGTGGCCAAATTAAATATACTTACTTAAATATACAGTTTGAATTGGTTTCAATAGTAGTGCAAGGAGTTGTCAGTATTTTATTTATGAATATGCAAGTAGTTTAAGTTTGAAAACTAGTAGTGTAGTAAAGTGGATAGTATACACTTCTATTTATGTTACTGCTAATGTAATGTATGTGCTAATTTTTACTGTTGAACATGGGCAAACTTGGCCTCACTTTTTTAAATACCGTTTGTTATTAATCCATGAAGACCAAAACGTTCACCAGTGTGCAAAGTCATGTACTGATATTTATTGATCATGTAATGCTACCGATAAATACAAATAACTGGTGTAAAAATGCATCTGGTCAACTGTTCATGGGCATCAGATATGACCCATTGTGATGGTCAGAGGCTCTGTAGTGAACATGGATACGCTGTTATGGTGAAAAATTTGTGGGAGCAGTAGGTGAAATTTACAAATTTTGTTCAAATCCCCCCTTCAGTTGTGGGCAAAATTGCAAATGTCTATAAATAACCAATTGTGTTTAAATCCACTTAAAAAAATGACATATATATATATATATATATATATATATATATACATACACACATCTATAATACAGACACAGAGAGAGAGATGGACACAGAGAGAGACAGACAGAGACAGACAGACAAAGACAAAGAGAGAGACAGAGACAGAGAGACAGAGACAGAGAGACAGAGAATTAATATGGTGACATCAGCTGGATTGATGCCACAGTGTCCAAGGGCCAAAGTTTGTACCTGGCACCACTTGTTAATTACTGATTGTAATATTTTAAAGGTGTACATGAAGACTTGACATGTTGAATACAAGTTTACCTCTGGTCCTTTTCATCGGCACAGTCTGCATCTCCTTTCTTCTGGTCCTCTTCTCCTGTCCTGGCTTGTCCATTTCCCTGTGAAGCACCGTCCGTCTCCTTCTCTGTAAAGGAAGTGTCCTCTGTAGCAGCGTTGACATGAGGACACTGGTTGGTGGGTTCTGTTGTCACACCTTTGTGAGTGTCCTCACCTGCCCCAGAAACAGATTTAGTCTCTCCAGATCGAGCTGCAGTTTTAGATTCCTTTGCTTCTGTGCCTGAGGATTTAGTTGAGGCAGGCCGGGGGTCTGAGGATTTCGCCTCCGCATGTTGGCCCTGAGCCTTTGAAGGAGTCTTTTGAGGTACAGAGGAAGAGGTGGGCGTGTCAGACTTGCGGTTAGTCTTTACATCTGTCCGTCCTGCGGCTCCTGAATCCTTAGATGCCTGAGATCGAGGGGTGGAGGTGGAAGCAGGGGTGGTTTTTGTTGTACCGCCTGCCTTCTTTGGATGAGAGGATTTGGCTGAAGACAAAGACATGATTCAAGATAGAATATTGGATTTTTCTTGTTTTTTTTTTTTAACCCTGAGTTTTTCAGTTTTCTTCCACAGTCCAAAAGCAAACAGGAAGAGACTGTGAAATTACATCCCAGTGTATATTCTATGTAGAGCAGGTACAGTAGGACAAATGAAAATGGTCATTTATTTAGACCGATCCCATATATGTGTCCATATCCTCCTGAGACCCAGTAATGCATTTTTGACATCTGGAGGAGACAAGAATTTTACAACTTACAAAAAAAAGAATAATCTGTCCATTGTAAAGGACATTAAATAAAAAAATAACAAAAAAAAACAAAAAAACAATCAATGCAGTTACTTAACCCATAAAGACCCAAACATCCTGTACTGATATAAACGGTTTAATACCTACGGATCCACTGATTCTATCAATACAGGTAAATAATTGGTGTAACATACAGTGTATTATCTTCACATATTACCCATGTGGATGTTCAGAGGCTCCGTAGTTAATGTGGAAACACTGCTATTTTCTATAACAGGGATGTCAAACTGTAGTATTTGAGGGACACTAAAGATGTTTCCCTGCCTGGCTGTATTGACAAATTTGTGACTCTGAGAATTTAGGACAATGTAGTTATTTACTCCACTGTTTAGATTCCCATCATTCTGAGTAATTTCTCACTGGGGGCTGTAAAGATAGTGATAATTACCCCGCCCCATGAAGGGGAGAGAGATATTGTTTTTGTAATACCTTTTTAAATACTTGTTTTTTTAAGTATTAAATGCAGATTTTTAAATTTAAGACTTTCCCACAGGAATATAATAAACATGATGATCACTTAAAAGTTGAAATAGAGCGAAAAAAATTTCATTTAGGAACCATCATAAAAATAGGATTGGGTCTTTATGTGTTAATGCAAAAAAAAAAAATTATAAAAAATCTGTGTGTCATGAGTGTATATGTGTAATAACGTATCTCTCACCAAAATAACCCACAGAGAACATGCCAACAGCTAGAAAATCTAAAGATTTTCCAAATATCTAAAAGAATCAGTAAAAGTGACAAATACCAAAGGCCAAGCTGACTTAAGCAGCCCTTCTTCTGTTTTACTTGTGAAGGGTCTGTTTGTGTTGAAATGTATAATAGCCTGAAGAAAGGTATGTTGAACTCACAAGGCTGTAGAAAAACTGATAAGAGCAACTTCCCCCATAATTTAAGTAAAAGGCCTTTAGACAGAAAAATGTCATGTGTAATACTATGAGCTCAACATACTCTATATTTCTTCTTTTTAAAATAAGCCAACCAATCAAAATATGAAATGAACATTGAGATATATATATATATATATATATATATATATATATATATATATATATATATATATATATATATATATGTATCATGTATCTAATCTGTCGGTTTAGTTCCACTGCGGTAAATGCAACTATGCCTGCGTCATGCTTTTAAGGACAACAACCACATGAGTGTTTTTTACATCCATTACATGCACATCATGCGACACTGACTGCACTCACGCTCATGCTCACATACACAGTTGTAACAGAAAAGTGTCAGGACTGGATTCAAGAATTTTCACTTCTGCTTCCCCATAAATCAGAGGGAAAAACAGTAATGAAAAACATTAGCACACAAGTAAAGATGAAAGATGGGAGGTACAGTGTTTAACCTTAAACCAACCGTATTCTATCACTGTAGTTTTTCAAGGATTTGACTTCTGTGCAGGACTTCATATTAATTAATGTTTTCTTTCTCTATTTAAATCTTTTCTTTTAAAAAAAACCCAAAAAAAACAGTCATAACCACACACTTTGCCCTGTTTAACACTTTCATTTGCTACATTTATTTATATGTAAACTAAAGAAAATAAATTAATTTTACATTATATACAAAATGAAAAATTCAAATTCGAATTGCATTTGAGTTTATCCAACCATTATTCTGTTTCTATTTCTACCTACTTATAACTTATAATAGGGTCAAATATACATGTACTATTATTATTTTTATTCATGAATTACTTTTTTTGTGATGGAACTAAATAGAATAAAAAAAAAAAACATGTGGAAGTTGTGTTTTTAAAGTTGTGTAAATTTCTTTATACATTTTCTATTATAATGATAGAATAGAATCACATTAGAACAAAATACCTTTATGATCATTCTAAGCTGCAACAAATCATGTTTACATCAAATTACTGAAAACTAAATAATATCAGAATCAAACTATGGTAAATAAGCTACAAAAATGTATATTGTACTTGGGATAAAAGCTGTCATTTCTACAAAAAGTCCTTGTTTTTTCCATTTTATAGAATCTACAAATTCTCTTTATAAAATAATCATGTATTTTTTCAGAACTAACAGGAAGGAACATAATGAACACTTACAGTATTTACGGTGGTTTATTCTACTGGGCCTTTAGTCAATAGTCTTTAAAGGTAGTGTGATTAAGACAGGTGGGAAAAGAAACTAAGGCCTCAAACTGTGAGACGGGTACATTTTCCATGCAGGGAGTGAAGCAGATAGACAGGGACACAGGTCAGAGGGTAAAATGGCTTCACTCCAGACCAGATTAACTTACCAGCCCCACGACTAGTGGTGTTAGAGCTCCGTGAGTTAGCTTTAGTTTGACCAGAAGTGCCCATCTTGCCTGTGGTTTTACCAGTTTTTTTAGTCCCTGACGCACCGTCCCTGTGTCTGGTTGTACCTGTAGCACCGCCTGCAGATTTGGAAGAGGCGGGCAGAGTGGCACTGTGCTGCTTTTTAGCTTGTGCATCTCGAGGTCGCACCTGGTTTGCCCGGGCCATAGGTTTAGTATCACATCTCTCTGAGCACATCAGAGCAGGCAGGAAGGAAAAGTATGAGGTTTAGAGGTTAAAACTGAGATTAAATGTGATAGAAAAGTTGCACATCTTTGCAAAAAAAAAAAAAAAAAAAAAAAAAAAGATGCACAAGTGGACATGCGGAGAGGTTAATTTCAGAAAAAAAGATGCAAAAGTTCAGTAGAGGTCACTGAAGTGGAACGTTAAATGTTTGTGTGTTTTCCAAAAATGCTGGCAGCCATGGGCAAAATTTCAAGCCTGGCGTATGAGAGATAAAATTGTACCCATTATATTAACCTCTCCAAACAACACAACATGATACAGCATCTGTGCCAGTGTTTGATGCCTGTGGCTTTGTGATTATTGACAAATGTACAAACATATCTTCAAATGGCTGCGAGTTCAATGCTAACAGAGTTGAGATGAAAACAGCACAACACTTAAGCAGCATCAGACAGAAGAAGCACACAGGCTGGTCTCCTGAGGGAGAGCCAAGCATTAGGAGATGGCTCCTGCTCTGTTCAGACTGTAAATGCCTGCTGCAGGCCGATATAATGGGAATATCTATTTGAACACATTAGACCCGGGCAGAGGTCCCACAGAGGATTCAGTGTCAGCCAGATAACTGCTGCTGATACACATACATTCCACAACCCAGAGGAAAAGAGTTCAAAGAAACCGGCATCCACAAAAAGAAACAACATTTAGTTCTACTTTATACGTTCTGAAGTGCTAAAAGCCTATAAATGTCCAAACACATGTTCTGACATCCTCTGTTTGAAGATGTAAAACCATATTAATCTGTAATCACAATCCTCACACGCTAGATTTAGATGAAGCTTCATGGAAAATGTGCTTTTATAATTAAATAAAGACAACACATAAATAAGTCAAACGAAAATCCAACTATGGTTGTTTTAAAAAAAGATCATAAATAAGAATCAGAGTGCAAACAACAAAAATTGGGCATAACATTATTGATTTACCTTGTCTTTGTCTTAACTTTCTCTGTTAAATTAATGTATAATGTCAGAGACTACAGCAGGATACTAACCATGTGGCTAAAACTGTTACTGCTACTTTTAATTAACCCATGAAGACCCAGTGATACTTTTGTGGAGGCAATCAAATTAATTTTCCTGTATATTAAACATTTCTTAAGTGTTTTTTTTAACAATTTATTGTAATATCATATTCTTTGTTTTAAATTTTTTCATAAAACATCATGTATTTTACTATATTTAATTTACTGATCATTTAGATCTTCATAAAATCTCAGATTAAAGTTGAGAGGAATTATATTAGAAACAGAGAAAACTTAAGAAAACATGACTTTTTCAGCCAATATATCAATAACTGGACGTAAACGTTTCCATCCACTATTATTGATCTAACTCTATGGGCTTTTCTAATCAATCAATGTTGTAGAAGACAACAGTGTTTCTATGGCAACTACTGAGCCTCTGAATGTCCAAATGGGTCATATCTGATGACCATGAACACATGACAAACTCCATTTACACCAATTATTTACATGGACTGATAACATTTATGGTTTGGAGGTTATGAAGCATTTTAGGTCAGTAGATATGTGGTGACTGCTGGGGTCTTTATGGGTTAAGTGGGACTGTCCACAACATAATAACTACATAAAATAAACTAAACATTAGCACTGATGTGGATTTCTCTTTTGTGTGTTCCACAGAATATTTCTGTAATGTGAGGAGAATTTCATGAGCAACAAAATCAGGAGTCTTGGTTCTTTACTTCTCTGTGTAGGCTTTAAAATTTGTTAGAAAACAACAAATGTGACCCTCCAGCACAAGACCAGCCACATTTCAGAAATTAAGATTTTATATTTATCTGAAAGCTTATTAAAAATGCTTGCGTGACACTAATTCGACCAATCAGAGGCCGTTTTTCAAATAATAATAATAATAATAATAATTAAATAAAACAAATTAAATAAATGAAAGATATTAAAAAAAAATTTAAAAATTGAAAATGTTTTTAAAATTCTCCCTCTCTCCCTCTTTATTTTATATAAATATAAAATAAAAAACATATTTTTATAAATAAATTGAAAATGTCGTAAAAATGAAAAAAAAAAGTTAAATGAAATTTGAAGAAATAATAAGAAAAATTATTGTAAAATAAATATTTTTAAAAGACAAAAACAAAAATTCCCTGTTCCGTCACACCTGGAAGCCATTCCATCATTATCAGGCTTCTATAGAGCTGATCAATAATTTAACTAGGTGTGATAGAAGAGGTAAATAGGTAAAACACTGGGCCACGAGGACCGGATTTGAGAACCACTGCCTGAGCAACAAGGGATTTTATTAACTCAAGAAGCCTTTGTTCTGAGACCTCCGATTGGGTCAAATATATAATTACATACATTTCTATTTAAGGGTTGTCTAGAGGGAATCCCGATCTTTCCAACGGTACCAAACATGACGAGGAAATACCTAACATGAGCAGATTTTTCTTTGTTTTAGACTTAATTACTGTCAGAGTCAGTTGTTGTTCTTCCTAAAAGGCACGATTTCAAGCACTTACGGTAGGAATTTCATAACAACTCTTAGTTCTATGGGTCAAAATGATCAAATTTGAAGTTTATGCATAAAATCCAAGTAAAATGTCTCCTGAACACTTCTAACATATTTGAGGCCATAACTACAAACACTTCTGACTGGTTTTGTGCTGGAAGGTCACAAATGTCTTAATACTTTCATCTTTAAACCACATTCTCTGTATGTATTTGTATTAACTCTTAATGCACTCACTTGGAAGATGTTGTCATTTTAACAATTACATCCAATTCTTTTAGAATTATCATAAAAACAAGACAAACATCTTATTAAGGAATACAAAAAGTTGGAATACAAAAAAAAAAAAAAAATGACCCTAACCCTAAAGACAAAGAAACTATTGTCCCAAAATTAAACACTTAAGGTTTTAGCTCTAGATAATAACACACACACACACACAAACAGATCTAGTAGCAGCCTGTAGGAGTTACCTGTTTTCTCCTCTGTGCTGACCGGCCCAGTAGCTTGTTCTTCCAGTTGTGTATCTGGTGATTCAATGTCAACCTTGACCTTCTCTGACGTCACACTGGATGTAGCGTGGCCGTTCAGATTTTCACTGACCGGTTCATCTAGGAGAGAAACTCCGGTTACGGTAACTGAAAACCATTGCTTTTTCACAGCTGTGGTCTGATTTGTAATGTGAGTTCTACTTTCTCACTCTGTGTAATGTAATCGTACAATATAGCTAAGGTGTGAAGGACATGGTAAAACACTGGAAAAATAGAAACGGCTAAAAATATACAGAAAAAAATACACTTTAATCAATAAGGAATTCTGTGAATGCATATTATGTTTCTGAAATCTTTTTCCAGCTATGAAACAAAGTAATACAAAGACAGACAAACCTTGGTCAGGGATGAGTACTCCCTTTCTGATGAGCTCCTCCCTGGTTTGTCTGGTGGAGATTTTTCTCTCTAAAACTGAAATATGAACAGGTCAATTTTATTTGGATTATGTGCTAAGAAAAACAGGGTTCCCACTGTTTGCCTGACATTAGTTTCCAGGATATTTTCAGCCACTCTAGAGATAATATCATATATATATATATATATATATATATATATATATATATATATATATATATATATATATATATATATATATATATATATATATATATATATATATATATATATATATACACACACATATACATACACACACACAGGATGAAAAGTAAAATCTTACCAAGTGTATTTTTCTCATTTCTAGTACAAATATCTCATCACACTTAAAATTAGACACAATCACCTAAAGAGTAACTTTTCAGTGAGATATACACATGTATTTTTTGACAAAAAAGGAAGAAAATCTTATTTAAAGAAATTTTACCAAAATAATTGTTACTTTTTCCAGTGGCAGATTTTTTTTTTTGGTTGAATTATGCAAAAACAAAGAAACAAACAAAAATGAATTAAGTGCTTTTTGGTACCTGTTTGACCTCCATAAATCAGTTACATGGTCAAAACTTGATAGAAACACAGTAAAACTCCGCCAAGGTACAGTACACCCCCCCCCCCCCCCCCCCATCACCACCAAATCATTTCCAGATGTCCCGATTACCAACGTACCCTGAAAATTTCCTCAAAATCCGTCCTACCCACCATAGTTTTTGAGTTATCTTGTACACAAACAAACATCCAAACCAACCAATGAAACAAGTATTAGAACATTGGCCCAGTAGTTTTTATTACGGGGCTCTGTTTTCAAAACCAGTCGAGCCAATTCACTTACATGATCAAAAGTCAGTAAAAACACTGTACGAAAAAAGAAAGAAAGAAAGAAAAAGGACAATAAAGTTCCTCCAGCAGCTACTCTTGAGTTGTTTGTCGTGATCTGATGATGGAATTTTGGATAACCCATCCATAACATTTTGAGTTATCTTGAACAACCCCCCCCCCCCCTTCCTGGATCACCACCAATATGTAATCATTTCCAGATCTCCCCATTATCAACCCTTTACATTTCATCAAAATCCATCCATATGTTTTTGAGTTATCTTGCTAACTAACAGACAGACAGACAAAAACATAACCTCCTTGGCAGAGGTAAATATAAAATTAAATTCAATAAAATCAACACAACACTACAAAGAACAGTAAAAACAACAAGGAAAATAGGGTTTAAAAAAAAAAAAAAAAAAAAAAAAAAAAAAAGAGAACCCAAACCATCTGTTTTTATTGAGTCGGTCAAACTCACTGCTCTGTGTTTTGTCCCTATTCCAGAAGAGGCTGCAGGGGTTGAACTGAGCATGCTCAGATGTCTATAGAAAGGTCTGCTCTAACAGTGTGTTTTCAGTTTTTTCAACTGAGCAAACAAATGTATTTCTATGAACATTTGAAATAAATCATCCATTTCGAGCATTCATCACAGACACATTAAGGGTTAAAGGGTTAAATATCTGACATTTTCTCACTCAGGATGAAATACACCGAGTTACTGCTCAGACAATTACATCCAGTTCTTGTCACGCTTGCTTAAACACTACACTACATCAGCACAGTATCTGAAGCAGATCAAATAACCTCTAATCATTGTGTTCTCTGTGTCATGTTGACTCTTCCTGTGAACTTCCACACAGACTATATGTTCCTGAGCGTTTGTGTGTGTGATGTTACCGTCTGTGGATCTACACACAGGACATGAACGCCTCTTTCATATAGATTTAATGGTACAGACATAGACTGATTGATCGCTCTAAAAAGTGTCCGATTCCGGTCTCCAGCTCATCGATCACCACATCTCTGAGTCGAGTCACACACATAATGATAAAATGTCACATTTGAAAGTATCCGGTCGACATGTTGGCTTGATAGTCAACTTGAAATGTCATTTTGGTAATTAAAAAAAAAAAGTCAGGCCTTTATGCAATGATTCAGTGGTCTGATACACTCACATTCAGTTCCCTCCCACATACTCGCACACAGACAAATCTGCACAAGCGTTGCACAACAGCTGTGTTCCTCTTCTTACTGCAAAAACATCCACCCTACTCTGTACCAAGTAGCATAAAATACATAGTTTGACATGAGGTACTGCTGTCATATCATTCTGACATCCTGCCATCAGCTTGAAAAGCTTCACTTTTTTTTTTTTTTTTTTTTTTTTTTACAGGTTTTCACTCAGAACTCCTGATGGGATCATTAAGTACTCGATGTGGTTGTCGAAAATGATAGATGCTACTGAAATATGATCACTTTCGAGGAGCCTGTTCCGAGTAATGGTGGGATATTTAGACTGCCATAATGGAAGTAATTTTATATTTTTATGTAGCGCAGCTTGTGAAAACTCTACTTTAAGAACCTGGCATTTCTATTCAGTTACTTTTTCATGAAGTAAGCAGATGGAAATGCTTTTGTGTGGCTAAACCAGATATGGTAAATATATAGGATATGGAGCTCAGAGGGAGTTTCCCCAAGTGTGATAAAAGGAAAGAACATCAAACACTTAAAGTTATGAAGTTCAGTGTATGAATGTGCAGCTTGGGGTTACGTACTTTGGGTCAAACCTGAAGTCTGACTCAGAAAAGCAACCCACCCAGAGACGCATTTACAACTAAAAAACGTCTACTTGTAAACTAGTATTATTGTGTGTCTTTCTTTACACCTGGACAGTAACCTGAGAACTACTGACAGCTCTGAAGATACAAACACAGACATAATAGACAGTATCACCTGTAGCTAGGAGCTACAATGAAAGGAGGGGATTTCCCCCCCCCCTCTTTCATTCCATAACTCAACCCCCCCCCCCTTTTTTTTTTTTTGTTTTAAGTCAGACTCAACTTCAGGAATGAATTAGTTGATTCTACAAGCTGATACACTCTTTTGCTTTTACATCACTACTGGGAGTGAAGCTGCTTCTGTTCACATTAAAATGTTAAAACCACAAAAAAAAAATGCAACACAGACACTGTTTCATTCAACATCACTTAAAAAAAACCCACACATATCACCTTTGGAAAGGTCCTGGAACTTGTCGCTGGTCTTCTTCTTCCTCCATTTCCATGGTTTAAATAGTTTCCCTAATGATGACAACTTGCCTCGCTGCTGCCGTGATGCAGGGGCATTCTGGGTATTGGTGGCACTGTCCACCACCATGTCACAGCTGGCCAGTGATGATGACTTCTCCAACCCATCAACTACAGGACACACATGAGAACACAAAACAACTGTTAAAAAGGAGTGACATTTTGACTTTTTAAAATGTAATTATGCATTTTAAAACATTCCTCTGTGGTCAACGTCAACTGTAAATGAAGGTCAAAGAACTCATCCAGGAATGGACTGGTGCTGACGAAACCAACAAGACCAAGGAGCTGGTCATGAACTTTCGTCAGCACCCCCACCCACCCCCTTCACCAGTGGACATCCAGGGAAAGGACATAGTGATGGTAACATCTTATGAGGACCTGGGTGTTCACCTCTACAACAAGTATTCAGAGAATGTCTAATCATGCCCCTATAATTTTGTGCCAACCTCAAGTTTCTATGACAACCTGTTCTGGAATTAGAGCCAATAATGCAACTTTGACCTTTGACCTTTTTTGCAATATTGATAATTTTGTTATATGTATATATGTGTCAGTGTGTGTGTAATATTATGATAATATATCCAGTATTGATTAAGTTATAGCGTGATATGTCTATGTTTGACGGTGTTACAGAAGTTAATTTTGCGACATGTCACCTTTGACCTCCAGAGATCTCAAAAATCTTTAAATTTGACCTTCAAGGTCCTGATGTGAATGCACATCAATAGTAAGAGCAAAAAGACACTATATACAAAAATGAAATGGACACTCCTGACTTGTCCTCTCATTGCAAAAGCACACTTTTGAGGACCTTGACCTTGACCCTGAGCTTGGACTTACATTCATCAACATTTAGTGGGATCTATTCTAGACCACCTCACACTTTGTCCTGTAGTTGTTTTATTTTGCATAAAGTTGCTGATAGACAAGCAAAAAAAAAAAACCCCAATCCGCTCACCTCTTCTTCCAGGGGCAGGGTAATAAAAATAGCTTTAGCTAAATATGACCCCTTTAACAAACACTACCATCATTCATTTAATCGGTGTTTATACAGGATGTCATGGTACATTTTATGTATCAGATCAATTAATCAGTTCATACAAAAACAAGTGTGTTGTATTCAGATTGTGGTATTAGATCAGTATTAAAGCTGGAGCATTGATTTTATATTCGTTTCGCATGAAGCTTGGAAAAGAAAAAGTACAACTGGAAAAGTGTAAGATTACAAATCACAAGAAAATAAAAACCAAAATGAAAACTTATCAGACAGACTTTGGTTACAGAGTGAAAAACACAGCTCTGCACATACTAAATACTCTTTAGTTTCACATCAATTATTACTTAACTGACATATAACCCATTGTTTGTTTTTTTTTAACTAACTGTAAATTTGTGATCATCTATTTAAAATTATATTAAGCTTACACTATACTTATCAATAAACAAGTCATTTATGCAGTTCTTTGATTTTAATGTGAATAGATGTTCACTATAGGAAACAATTAATTCATTTGGTTAAAAGTTTAAGAGGATACTGGTTAAAAAAAAATAACATTATGAACCAGATCATCATTTCTAATCAGTCGTCAAAGCAGGATATTTTCCATATCTGTCTCTTGTGTCCATTTGCAGTGTGTGTGTGTGTGTGTGTGTGTGTGTGTGTGTGTGTGTGTGTGTGTGTGTGTGTGTGTGTGTGTGTGTGTGTGTGTGTGTGTGTGTGTGTGTGTCTTGGCTAGATCCATGTCCTTCCACTGCTCCTCCTCTTCCTGATGAAAGATTAGAAGAGCTGTGAAACTTCTGGAATACTGTGTGTGTGTGTGTGTGTGTGTGTGTGTGTGTGTGTGTGTGTGTGTGTGTGTGGTGGGGGGGTGTTAAGAGGAAATGGACATGGCAGTGTGTGAGTCGTCACAGTCAGGCTTGGGGGGAAGGTTGTGGCACAGCTGAATCATTCAGGCTCCCTCTAAGTGTATGAATCCCAGCAAAGATAAAAAAAAAAATATTTCTGATCATTTGAGCATCACCTCAGGAATCTACACACTATTTGTCGTATCACTTTATATCCTCAAATGACATAATTCAATATCCATTACAAATATTCATTAGAGGTCAAAGGAAGTTCATGCTGTTGCTGCTCTGTACATTTAGGAAGGAACATCTGAGTGTTAACAGCAGGGTGGCTGGAAGCGCTGTCATCCTCAAACACTAGACTTTATACAATATAATCTATTGTCTTTTAAGTTGTAATGTTTATTTTAGTCTTTGACATGTAGGCACAAATGAACTACATTGTTTTCTAATGGATTACACTGTTTTATTCTGTGTCTGTGTTGCTTTATATTAAATTGCTGACCGTTTTTTTTTTTATTATTATTTCTAAACCCTTAGATGCATAGGTGAGCTTAAAAATTACCCCAGTGCTTTTAGATTTGAATAAATTGGAATTTTTTTATTTTTTTTTTACATTTTATAATCCATGGTCTCCTCAAATATGTTGTCTTTAACATGAAGTCATTTGAATTTGTATGGACTGGAAAAAAAATCTAAATCGTACCAAGTGTATTTGTTTTCATTTCTAGTATATAATCTAGCAGAATTTAATATATCTAGTAGATATAAGAAGCTATTTTTACATAATATATCTGGACAATCTTAAGAAGAAACCTTACCCAGATAATTTTCACTTGTTCCATTGGCAGATATGTTTGCTTAATTCAAGCAAAAATATATTCTATTGACAGGATTTTTTTTTTCCAGTGACATTTTACATCATATAATCCATTCTAATTAGAGTTATTTTTTAGCCAACTCATACCAAAGTGTGGGTCCTGGTAGATCATGCATCTAAGGGTTAAGTACGGACCATGGATGAAAACTAGCACTGATGCATATCCAGCATATTTAAATGTTTGCACTGAAATTAAATGTATAAATGTACATCTAAACATTTTTTTTTTTATTGCATGAGATTATATTGTGGAATGTTTCTTGTAGGACAGTAAATAATTTTGGATATTCATTGGATTTCTTAATTCCATTGAAGCAACAAAACAATAAAAATAATATCCAACTACAATCTCATCATAAACATTAAGTATATATATATATATATATATATATATATATATATATATATATATATATATATATATATATATATATATATATATATATATATCTTTTTTTGTTTGCTCATGAAAAACAAAATCCACAATATTTTTTTATTAAACTAGATATTTTTTTTTAGATTAAAAAGGAATGGTATTTGGGGCAGCATGGTGCTGCAGTAGTTAGCACTCATGCCTCACAGCAAGAAGGTCCCTGGTTCGATTTCCACACCAGACCTTTCTGTGTGGAGTTTACATATTCTCCCCGTGTCTGCGTGGATTTTGTCCAGGTACTCCAGTTTCCTCCCACCATCCAAACACATGCACTGATAGGTTAACTGATTAATCTAAATTGTCCATAGGTGTGAATGTGAGAGTGATTGTTTGTCTATATATGTTCAGCCTTGAGATGAACTGGAGACTCATACAGGGTGTACCCCGCCTTCACCCATTGTAGCTGGATTAGGCCCCTAGTGACCCCTGTGACCCTAGTGAGGATAAAGTGAGTTCAGATGATGAGATGAGGTGAGGAATAGTATTTGATTGTGATTAATCTAAATTAATCCACAGAAACCCTGTGATTAATCTGATCTTTTTTTTTTGTTATTTGACAGCACTAACTATAACTATTCCTATTAAGTAACTATAATAAAGGAAATTTAAAAAAGGGTAGAAATCGTACAATTACAGCATGCGTTTGCTGTTTCAAATTAAATCAGATGAGTGTGTAGACGTCCAGGCGATTAAGCATGAAGTGTTGAAGTAATCTTTAATATTTTCTCATAGGGCATATCTGGTGGAGAAAATCTATATTCTAACCTTCAGCTCAATTGAAAATGTCAATACTCTGCTGATTGGTTGGCTTTTCCAGCACTGACGCTCTGCTGATGCCAATGTGATCCTGGTGGCCATCTGGTGCTCAATAAGCCGCCCAGAAGGACGTCAGCTGACACCGACGAGTGTATACGGCCCCTGTCGGCGGCGTACTGCTGTTCCAGATGACAGATCGATGTGTTGTTTCACTAAGAGCAGACTGTGTTATCTCTGACATGAAGATGAAACACTTGCTAAAAGTCCTACTGGAATGTAGACACAGCCTTTAAAAAGGAAGATATTTGTGCAAACAGGACGCAATCTATGTGTCAAATTCAGAAATATTAATTCAGTGTAATTGTTCCACATTGAATTTTCTTCTCTTTGCTAGCCATACATTCAAGGATGGAAAAAACAGCTTAAAGAAAAGTAAAAACATTAAGACTAAGAAAATCATCAGGGAAATAATGTCCTGTACACACTCCCAAGACACCAATTTGGTCGACACACACATGCACGTACACATTCATATAGTGCAGGCAAACTCTCATTTCCTGTTCCTGTGTTGATATCAAATCACAATAGGTGCAGCTGCTTTGTGCTGTTAATGATGGGAAAATCAGTAGCAGTGATTATCATCACCATTAGGCCAACAATTAAACCACTAGTGGGAACTGAAACAGGGACAATGAACAACTTATTACTGGCGTGGAGAGAGAAGACAAAAGTGAAAGGAAAAGGAATACAAAATGAACAATAGGTGAATAAACTAGAGTGACAAGACTGAGTTGAAGGGATGAGATGGAAAATGAAGTGAAGTTAAGAGGTCGATTTGTCAGGTGCAATAAACAAAGTTATGAACTTCACTTACTAGAATTATCTGCAGCTATTTGATTTTTTACAGACTCCTTTCTTTTTTTTTTTTTCTTTACTGTAATCTGTTTGATTCATGATAATTCCCCATCACAGTTTTTAGCAGCCAAGGATTTGATTTCATTTACGACAGACTGACTGATTGTGAACTTTTTATAGATAAATATCTTAAAAGATTAAATAGTCTAACTGAAAAAAAAAAAAAACATTCAACACATCGCCCATAAATACTTTATATATGGCTCAAATTAACTATTTTCACTTCATTAAAAACCGAGTCAGTCAGAGTAATAAATATAATAAATATCTGTATTGCTGGTCATCTGCCTCAAAACCATGTATCAGTAAATATGGGAATAAAAATCAAACTACAAGTAATTTGAACAACCTCCTCAAGTCAGTATTTCCAAATGAAAAGTGCAGAAATAAATATTAGACCACTCTTGTTTTCTTCAATGTCTGGTACAACTAAAGGTATATTTGTTTGGACAAATATAATGAAAATAACAAAAATAGCTCATAAGAGTTTAATTTCAGAGCTGCTATCGATCCAATGTCCATGTTTTCTTGATAATATCCAAAATCGCTTCAGTTCTTCCATCAAAATCTGTCAGTGTTGTGTTGTACTGACAACAACACTGCTTTTAGGTATCCCATGTTTTATTTTCTGCCGGTTTTAGTCACATGATACACACAGGAGTTAGTACTTGTTTGCATAACCATTGTTTGCGATGACTTTTGATGGTTTAATATTTTTTTCCGTGACTATATTAACTCTCAGCAACTTAAGCCGATACCATCAGTTCATAAAGTGTCCACTTGATTGATGCCATTTCTAGAACACATCACCAAAAATTGCCTAAAATTAACCCATAAAAACCCAGTGAGGCCTTTGTGGCAATTACTAAAGGATTTTTTTTTCTCTCTATTTAATCTTTGAGTGATTTATTACCATTTATTCTAATACTATGGTCTTTGTTGTGCACTTTTGAGTGAATATCAGGTATTTTCTTGTATTTATTTGACTTATTATGTAGATGTTCATTAAAAGTCAGATTAAAGTTGAGGTATATTTTATCTAAATCAAGAAAAATTTATGAAAAATATTTTTTTTTTCTGCAAAATAGACCATTAATCATCATGCATTTCATCATCATCATCATCATCATCATCATCATGCATTTTACAGACCTTAAAATGCATGATTAACTAAATATAAAATAAGTGTTTTGGGACTTTATGGGTTAAGAGTGGAAATGTGTATCTATGTAACAACATGTTTAACTGTCCTAAAGCTAAGCCACACCTCTGGTCTATTTTTAGATTTGATAGCACTTCATCACAAATATACTTTAAGGTTTCGATTTAAGACTGACGCGTCACATGTAGCAATACAGGAAGTGTCTATTTGAACAAGTGTGCAGTGATAGTGTGCACAGAGATGATTTGCGCATGCCTATACTGTATGTACTCCAGTCATGAAGGAACAAAGGATGTGACAGCGTGAACTTGTCCACTGTCAGCAAAAAGACAAGTCAAGAAACAAGACATTTCACCTTTAAAGCCAAAAAACTGTCAAGCGCACAAGTATGACTTTATATTTAGACGCCTCCTGCATTTGAGTGTGAGAATATACCACAGACAGGTTTCACTACAATGAATAAAACAGAAGATAATTACCCTACTTCCTGTCTGCTATTTTAATCCAATCAGTGGTACGTAATATAAGGAGAAACCTAAAACAATCAAACAAAAAAAAGAAAAACAATCTAGAAAATATTCACTATAGATTCTAGGGTTGCATGATTGTTCGCAGTAATCATTTCCAAAGAGTGCAAAAAAATAATGAATGAATAAATAAAATTATATTTTTTTAACCCTGCAATATGAAAAAATACTCAGCACTATATAACAGCTGTGTGGCACTAATGCAAACGGTCAAACAGATTAGCGCTCGACACAGAACATTTAATTTTGTAGCTGAAATAAGTAAAAAAAATAAAATAAAACTAAATAAATTAATTTTTAAAATAAATTATAAATAAATGAATAGAGACATAAAATAAATAAATGAAATTAATCAATAAAAAGGCAAATAAAAAAATAAATGAATGAGAATAAATGTTTTTTAAATTTTTGTCAGAAAATGAAAATAAATTAATAAATAAATTTTAAAAAGACAAATAAATATTTAAAAAATACATACAATTACAAAATAATTGCAGGACCTGTGGTGTGACTATCGCGCACATGTACATTGCAATGTTGACGCTTAAACAATATAGTGTGCAGCTCTAACAGGTTCCTAATTAATATTGTGGCTTGAGTCTGCATCCGCTTCACTCTAGGATAACATTACACATTACACAGCTGCTGATTTCACACAGGAATCACAGTACGGCATTCTACTTTGAATGTGCTGACTAGAGTTGTCATACTAGAAGGGTGAGCCAGGGATTGGATATAAAGCAGCTGTGGTAAAGGGTGGGATAATCACAAACACAACAGACATGTGAATGAAATACTGGTTAGTATTTAAACACAGATCAGCCATAATCATGACACCACATGGCTAAACATATATTAACATACATGATCTATATATAATTAAAGACCACTTCCAGGACAGAAGTATACTTAAAAATTGTATAAATATTGAAAACTTATAATCAAGAGAACCAGGGGGTTGGTTTTTTTCCTGTCTCTGTAAGTTTCTATACAGTTTCTGAGCATCCTATCATGATTATTTTGTCTTTGAGTTGAAGTCAAAGTGGATGTGTGACAAAGCCTTTTTTTCAGCTGTTATAGCAGGAACATGTGTTGAGGAGGAGGGGAAAGGGAGAGGCTTCCTTCCTTCACTGCGAGTCACCAGGGAGGGAAAAAGCGGACGTTAGGAACAGAGGAAGAACCGTGAAAAAAGCCAAGAGAAACAAGACAGGAGAGAACGAGAAAAAAAAAAAGAGAGAGAGAGAGAGAGAGAGAGAGAGAGGGGAAGGAATTAGAGGTGGAAAACTAAGGTATAATGTGTGAGAAGGGAAAAAGATGGTAGAGTGAAGAAGGGAGGGAGGAGAAAAAGCTGAAGCTGTTGGATGAGAGGGAAGGGAGGGCCTGGAGAGTGGGCACTGGCTACAGTTTTAACACTTGGGTCATTTCTTCCAGCCTGTAAATATTCCCATTTCTGTCCAACATAAGTAGGCCATGTAGTTTACAGCTCTGAGCAGCTTGTATCATGTGAAAAACAACAAACTAAAACACGACTCCACTGTAGTGAAACTTTTGTGCGAGTACGGCCACGGTCATTACTCATGTCATTAGTTTCATGCTGATGATTTATGAGTGAGCTGGCACACTTACTTCCCCCTCCTCTCACTATTGTGAAATCAGCATTTAAAGCACATCACATCATTATATAACCCATAATGCGCCATGTGGAGCATTAACAATATAGATTATCATTATAGCCTCAGGTCCCTATGCATGTTGGCTTAAGTGCGCTACAAAACAGAGTGATCAGTTTAGATTCCTGAACCTAACTGGCTTTTAGTAGCGTTTTTGAATGTTTACTTGTATGGATAGTCCACAGGCTGAAGTCTTTACTAACACGGCAGAAAAATGCTCAAATATTATACAGTTACACAGCTGCAGGTGAGGATTCTGAACTACACAGAGCATGTTAACTGTAGTTAAATTTATTTATTTGCACATCACATACAACACTGAGCAAAAGATAAAACATTGTAGCTGAAAAATGCTACTTTTTTCAGAAAACACATTTAAAATATCTGTTTTCTGGCAAAATGCTGATGTTTTATGCCATCCAATAAATAGTATAACATTTTGGACAGTGTTTTGAAGTAGGACTTGAAGGTCAGAAATTAACATTTTGAGTGAAACCACTTTCTCATCCATTCACTACATTAATCCAAAGCAATTCTGCATGTAGAAAACTATAGCCAAGTAGTACCTCTGACAATATTTTGGACTAGATTACCATTTACAAATATTCTGCAGAACAAGAAGCCAGACCAGTTAGAAGTGTTTGCTCTTCAGGCATCATTATGCAAATACTTCCTTTCGAGGGGAAAAAAAAAAAAAAACCAGAACCGCACAACGGGAAGAAAACAAACCTATCTGAAAAATGTACTGTTTAAAGAAAATAAGAAGCTTTCTGCAAAATGTGAACAATCATAACACATATTTTGAGTAAACCTGTAATATTCCAACAAGAACAGTATGCTTGTTGATTCTCAATAAAAATATAACTATTTTAAAAAGAAAACTTTTTTTTAGCTTCCTCAAAAAAAGGAACATGTTTAAGATGCGAGGATTGGTTCTTCATCCAAAATTTTGCTAATATTTCCAATAAGAAATAAGACAACAATCATACACAGACACAGAAGTAAAGCATCAATGTGACACAGTAAAGGGAAAAAAACAATGTAGTGTACATAAGATGTACAGGTCTATGTGTTGACTGGCATCAGCTATCAACAAATTAAGTTACAGTGATTTTTACATAACCAAGATTTATGTTTCCCTGTCACTAAATTGGGGAGAAAGTAACAATAACATCAATACTGACCCAGTTCTCAGCCACTGAATATGCAACATATTTCACCAACTATTAACAGTAGTAGTGAACAATACAGGACTCAGAAACATCCTATCCCCTTTACCATCACACTCCATAGCACCTCAGTCTGATGACTCAAAATAACATTGTTTATGAAATAATTTTTTTACTTGGCTTTTATTTTTTATATTTTAAACAAAACCTAGACTACAGATAATGCTACCCATTAGGAATGGGCGGTATGGCCAAAAATGTATATCCCGGTACAATTTGAGCTGCAGCTGCTGACAGTATATGGTATATATTATGGTATAGTACTTTTGTAGGCTACTATACATAAATAATAAATAAACTATAAATGACAGCAGTACAGTTTCTTAGTGGTCATATAGCTCCAACTGCAGTCTTTCATATTTGTGCAGAATTTCTTCATATCCATAGCACAACACATCTCAATGGTAGCAACTGTAGAAGCACTTAGCATGCTAACGTTTGTGAAATTGCCAACGAAATTGTTTGCAACTCTGAACAGTAATTTTAGTTGCCAACACCAGCCATATAACATGACTAATAGTAACTCAAGTGGATATAGTAACATACAGTTATTAAGACGGGTGCAGTGTGTTTTAATTTAAGGCAGTGTTAACGGTTAGCACAATAGTTTTTTTGTCATCATAAACTCTATGGCTGTCATGAGTTTAGCTGTTAGCTTGTTAGCTCGCTTTTCAGACACCCTGTACATTAAATTGTAGAGTCCTGAATCGAAATATATTGGCATCACATACCATTATAACCAATAGTACACTACATAAACTGTATATTTTATATTTGGAGCTTATGTAAACAAAATGCTTTAGCTAACACCGCATCTAGGAACACTGTGGTGCTAGCTGCTTCTCAGAGACAGCCGGTGTACATTCGAAATTTGCATTACTGCCATCTACAGGATGGACGGTAGAACGGTATGGCAAAAATCTCTACTGTGGACCCAAAAAAAATACTTCATAAGGTATAATACCTTGCATACTGCCCATTCCTACTACCCATTACTATAGCTAAAATGTTCAACAACTACTTTTTCTTTCTGTCAACAGCCATGTCATCTCTGAAGTGCAGACAGGAATAGCACATTTCACATGTTTTACTCAAAGTAATAAATAAATAGAGAAATATCAGCTTAATTCAGCCAACATACACAAAAATATCAATCCACAGGGATGGTAGGACTAAGGATTTGCAGACATTGGACTGGAAGTAGAATCACACTGTCAAAGTGTCATCGTTATCATTTTATTTCATTTATGTGTGAATCCAAAAAATGTGGAAAAACAGCTAAGCCCCGTTATATAATAAGAAATGAGACTTTAAAGTGGATTTAAGTTTTAAAAAAAATAAACAGATATGTAGTGATCTGTTTACTCTGAAAGCTTTTTAGATCAGATGCTGAGATTGAGGACCTGTGCCAGTGTAGGTCACATGAGAACAAACAAACAAAGGGATTTGGGTCCATTTCATTTCAGTGGCATTCATGAAAACCTAAAGGAAATCCCAAACAGATAGGAGAAGCACAACACTTTTTTTTTATCTACTTAGAAAAACGGTAAACCCTCTCAAAATAAACTAAGTTATGAAACTTCCTGTTAAGCAATGCTAAGGAGGAAAGAGGCTGATATTGGGGTGAATTAATAGGCTTTAGTTAAGAGCCACTTTAAGGGTATTTAGTTTGGAAACAAAACCAGTGCAGCTCGTCTGGATCCATGTCAAACCCAATGATAATATGTATAAACCCCCTTAAAATTGCAGCCCATTCCCCAGTATTAACAACAGCCTTTCAACCCAGTGGCAGCTTGTTTTCACATGGACTGTTTCTGCTTGAACAACAGTTAGGTAACACAGGCAGCGGTAAATTTAGAAGCAGATCTGATACTGATGCACGAGCGGGTAAAGACATCTATGATAGTTCTCATCCAGTTTGCAGGAAGAACCTATTTACTGCGATCGGATTGGGTGTTTTGATCCGATCTTACAGAGAAATGTAGAAGAAAGAGGGGAAAAAAGACGCAGACTTCCTGAATAAAGATAGCGGAATGTGTGCGCAAGGGAGGGAGGCTGCACCGACACAGACACGCGCGCACGCACACACACACACACATACGGACACACACTCACCGCTAGCTGTCTGAGACACGGCAGAGACAGCAGCCTGACCCATATTCGGCTTCTCCGGGCGACCAATTGGGCCGGACCGGGCCAGAAACCCACGATCACGGCCTGAGATCCGTGCGTAAATCCGGTGCGCAGACGTCCATTTCTAAAAAAGTTTCACAGCGCGATGGCTGAGTCGCTGGAAACTTGGTTCACTGACTGACTGGGTCGCTACTACGTCGTAACTTCCCCTCCCACCCCTTCTCCTCCTGTGAGCCAGCAGCTGAAGAATGCCTCTCATTCCTTTATGCAGATTAGAGGCGCTGCTGGGGGTCAAAGGGTGAAGGGGTCTGGCACCTTCAGCCACTGGGTGACACAGGAGCACAACAAAGGACTGGCAAGGATAAATAAAAAAATAAATAAAAATACAAGGAAAACAAAACTATGGCCTATTCTCAATAGGATGGGTTGTAGGTAATAGGACTTTCCATTTACACGTGTAATTCTGCAAGAAAACATTTGATTAGTTTTCTCAAAAGGAGTGTTTTTTTTCACATGGGAAATCTTGATCTTCAGCTGTGGTTATGCAAGTACAATCCTTAACCCTGTAACTCCTGAGACCTAAGCAATTCCACAGTATAAATGAAATAAAAGAAGATAAAATAAGCTATAAAATGAAGAAAATCTGCCAAAGTGATCAGTAAAATGAACAAAAATTAATATTAAACTAACAAAATAATACGTAACATGAACAAAGTAAGACACTAACAGAACACAATTGAAGAAAAATAATAAAATAAATAAACAACACATAGAAAAAAATAAACAAAAATTAGCAACATCAACAGAAACTAATAAATATTCACAAAATAACACGGAAAAAAGGAATAAATGACCTGTGTTGTAATTTGGTTTTCATAATTTTAGTTTGGACTTTTTCTTTTTATAAACCAATTGTTTTTTGACACCTGTACATCAGTTCCATGAACAAAAATTTCAGTAACATAACACAACAGAAACTTGAATTTTTAAACCAAATCATCCGTTCAGAATGCATCAGCGCTGACACATCAGGGGTTAAAGGTTAATAAGGCAACAATCATATAGAAAAAGCCACAGAGGTTAACAAAATACTAACAACCAGAGTTTTACAACCTATGCATCCCCTGTTTTCACCAACTATTAATATTATCTGCGAATATTGGGAGACTGTTGTATTTAGAATGACTAACCTCATGCATATACAGGACATTATACCTTTCATGCCCTTTAGAAGAATCGTAGTATCAATATGACAAAATAAAAAGAGAAAAAAAACTATCTGAAAAATGCACTTTTTGGAGAAAACAAGTAGCATTCTGCAAAATGTGAACCACTTAGTATCTCTATTTATATTCATGATTATATAAACACATATAATTTTTTTTATTTCTCTTTATATTTTTACAGTTTTTTTTTTTTTTCTTTTGTTTCTATCTGTAACCTATGTACTGCACTAACAATGGCATTTCCTCATGTTGGGATGAATACATTCTTATCTTATCTTATCTTATCATTGGTGCAATAGCTTGTATTTCTTATAATGTGTGTATTTATTTTTATTTATACTGTTTATATTGTGTATTGTATGAGTGTGGTGGTGTGATATGGAGCTACGTCTGCAATCAAGTTTATTATTATCATTCTATCATATTCTGTGTAGTAATGAGTAAAACTATAAACTAAACAGAATGATACTTGCTGATTCTGATTAATAATACAATATTTTAGACTATATTACCATTTACAAATACCCTTCTCCAAAAATACATGTTTTTTTTCATCAAAAACATGTATTTTTCACATGGGAAGTTTGGCTCTTCAGGCATCATTATGCAAATACTCCCCTAAATAAATAAGACAGTAATCACATAGAAGGATGCAGAAGTAAACAAGATACAGTACTTGCAAAAATATGACACAATAAAGACAAAAAAAAAACAAACCTATCTGAAAAATGCACTTTTTGGAGAAAACAAGTAGCACTCTGCAAGAACTAGAAGTTTACAAACTCTGCATCCCCAGCTCTCAACCACAGAATATCTCATTATCAGTATTAGTGGTGAATGACAGACCACTGTATTTGTAATGACAAACCTCATTAAGATGCAGAACTGAGAGATATATTAGACCCTTCATTCCCTCTGCCATCAGAATCAGAATCACAACTCAGTCTGATGACTCAAATGACTGATGATTGGTTTTGTTCCTTTGTTTTTCATCAACTGATGTAAAAAGTGAATTTCCTCCTGGGTATCAGTATAGTTCATCTGTATCTGCAACTGTAACACAGTTAAAATGCTCAATGTGTACCCTTTCTGTATGTCAGTGGCTCTACCATCTGTTAAAGGGTTCTGCAAGAATGCTACTTCTTGATTCCTAGTAAATAATACACTATTTCATAATCTATTACAATTTACAAAGACATCTGTAAAAAGACAGTTATATTTGTTTAGTTTTATATGAAAAAAAAACATGCATTATTAAGATACAAGGTTGTGCTCTTCATCCACTGTTATGCAAATAATACTATTAAGAAATAAAACAAATGTCATATTGAAAACTACACTGTAAACCCAAATAAATAAGTAGATCTAAAAAAAAAGGCGAGGCAATCAGTTGCCACATTTATTTTGAGTTCATAGACTAAACATTTGAGTAGATATCATAGCTTAAATATTTGGAGTTATATTGCATGTACTTTTAAATTATAGGTAAATTAAACTACCAATTAGGCCAACTCAAAACTTGTCAGTACATGGTATTCAGAACAATAATTGACCTTTCTCATTACAATAATTCAACATACTGATAATTTTTTGTAGTTAATTACTTACACAAATCTGCAAAACTTTCACACTAATTAAAAATGACAAGTTTAATAAACTGAAAAAGTAAAATAAATAAATAAAAAACCTCAACATTTCTGTAGATAATTTTGAAGAAAATTTTAAGTTTACTTATTTCACTTAATTATTTTGAACATTTGGTTTACAGTGACAAAATACTAACATGAGTGTGACAGTGGATATGCATAGTGAACAGACTCAGGTCATCATCCATATGGCAGAGAAATACACAAGTATTGTACAGTTATGCAGCTAATGGTGATGATTATGAACTAAACTATGAGCATTTTCACTGTAGTTAAGTTTATTTCTTCATCACATACAAAGCTGGCCAAAGGGCAAAACACCCTGCCTGAAAAATGCACTTTTTCATACAAAAAAAAATATATATATATATATAATAATAATAAGAAGAAGAATTTCTGTTTTCTGGCAGAATTATGATGGTGTTTGTTACCTGATAAATAATACAGCATTTTGGACATTGTTTTGAAGTAGCACATGAAGCTCAGAAATGAACATTTTGAGTGAAACCATGTTCTCATTCATTCACTATATTAATCCAAACCAGTCCTGTATGTACAGTAGGAGACTACAGCTAAAGGACCCACATTTGGTGAAGTTTTACTGTCTTTAGTCAGGGCCGCTTTTATGTTACTTTTAGACAAGCATTATGAAAAATAACAGAAACTAAATACATGAGTAAATATAGTGAATACAATTGTCACCAAAAGGTGTGTTACTGACTGATGATGCTGTGGAACAAAATGTCTTATTGTGAAACATCACACAGATGACATCCTGTGTCTTTCTTTTACTGATTTCCTGTAGATCAGTGACAAAATACACGCTAAAGGCTTAAACCATTACTCACTCCACATAATTTTTTGTTTAATTTATGTATTGGAAGTTTTTAGCTGAAGCCACTGGAGTTACCAACATTAGCCTCAGGGAACTGTATTTAAATATAATATAATAATATAATAATGTAATGCCATTAACAACATTTATGATATTAGTTTTTGTAATGGGGATTTCGAATTAAATGTTTTTCTGTTATTCACATGGCCAATTGTAGCTATGTATTCAGTCAGTTTCCTTTTTGTCTGGGAAAAGATGTGCTATTTTTAGACATTTTGGCATTCAAAAGTGGACGTCAAAGTAGAATGACCTGATGTGATCATGAAGAATGAAACTCAAGTACAAGAAACAAAATAGTTAAAGAAAGTCAATGCATCTAAATAAAAGTACTAGTTTGGCCTCTCTGACTGATATATCATTAGAGCCATTGGCTGTGGAGCTGGTTTGAATTACTTTATACAGTAAACAGTTTTTCTTTTATATACAAAGGCCAAATACATCAGAGCATTCATGAGACAGTTAATGGGAGAAGCTTTTTGTAAGGCATCAAAAGCTATAACACTTGGAAATTAATGTGTTGATGTTTAAATTGGCTTGTATTTTACATCCTTAAGACTCATCTGAGTGGACTAAAATGTGCACTATTTCTCTGGAAAATATAATAGAGTCAATTATAAAGTAGTCTGAGTACCTCAAACCTGCTCTTAGCTATGAGTAAAAGTACATAATTACATTCTACCACTGTCTGTGCAAGGAGAGCTTTATCACAGAGCTCTAAAAATAAATCGTTTGACACAGAGATAAAACAAGGAAATTATAAAGTTATGCTGAGTCACATGGTCATACTGTATTAATGTTAAATATATAATCTATTCTGTTGCAGCAATGTTATTCCTGTTTTGTTGTATGATAACACCCTATAAAACTATTTTTAAAAGAAAAAACAACGCTACTTTTATGCTAACAGGCTATGTTTTTTTACTGCTGAAAATATACAGCCACATTGCAAGTGATATTTAACACTCTTGCACTCTCTTTTTATTGTACTACACTTTATTTTATTATTTGAGCCAAAAGGATGACAATATTTAGTGACAACATTTGTGATAGACACCACTTTAGGTGTGACATACCAGGTCAAACAGGAAAAACAAACCAAGAGGGCAAAAACATGCTAATGCTAATGCTAACAATGACATGAAAAAAACATTGATACAACAGTCCTGATAGTCTTTTAAGCTAACAAGCATCACATCACAAGTGTGTGTGTGTGTGTGTGTGTGTGTGTGTGTGTGTGTGTGTGTGTGTGTGTGTGTGTGTGTGTGTGTGTTTATTTAGTCTGAAATATATCAAAATATACTATGGTTCATTTATTTATTTATTCATTTATTGATTTATTTATTTCAATAAATTGCATTCAAATGAAGAGAATCTATGTGGCTATGTACTACTGTACAAGTCTGAATGGTGCATGAATGAAGCAGTATAAACGTATTCAACTCTACCTCCCAAGCGCTTCTACACATTTATCACAACCTTAGTATGAAAAAAGAAAGAAAGAGATTTTTTCAAATTCACTCACAATAGTCCCTGATTACAAAGAAGTAAATGTCTTATTTTGTAAAGCTTCATTGGAGTTCTCTTTAAGTAAGCATAAGAACATATAATTTCCTAACAATCCAGTATTCTTAAATATTCTTAAATATATTCTGTTCCTAAATTCACAGGCTTGCGAATAAGTGCTATATTTGGTTCAATTACATATTTTTGGCTCCAGGTCAAGATAAATTAATGAGTCTGTGTTCTGGTCAGTGTCTCTGAGTACAGAGAAGGGTCACCCCGATGGAACAAGCAGATTTATTTTAAGTATAAATAAATAAATAAATACATAAAAGGGCGAAGCTTTGAGGAGGTGAAAAATGACTGAAGGAGAAAATTTGTCAAGGTCTGACAGTTTAGCAACTAAGCCCTTAGATAGAAGGATATTTAAATTATATCTGTTTAATATTAGCCACATGAGGTCACAGCCTCTGTTGAGACCCTCAGGGGAGTTCAAACTACGGTGAGTTTGTGTGTATGTGTGTGTGTGTGTGTGTGAGAGAGAGACAGAGAGAGAGAAAGAGAGAGAGACAGAGACAGAGAGAGATTTATCTGTCATTACTGTCAACAAAGTGTCAGCTGAGACCTCACAGAACCCCACTTGACAGAGCTGAGTGGTCAGACAGTCACCACACACACAGCACGACATCACCAAATCCCAACCAGCCTGTTTTGGAAATGAAATCCATTTGACCAACACTGCCATCTGGTGATAACTATGCAACTTAAACTAGTGATCCTCATGTAAACAGAGGGGAAATGTATAGACCAGAGATGTCAAAGTTGTAGTAGTTCAGGGGCCACATTCGGCCCAGTATGATCTCAAGTGAAATAATACCATAATAAACTGTAAGTAATGTCATTTTATTTTTACAAAAAATATAAAATTACATTATGAAAATGTTTACATCTGAAAACTATCTTTTATTGCCATAAATAACCTGAAATTTAAGTTTAGCAAGTTTAGCAATATTATGCCTCGGGATATAATTTGCACATGTGCATTATAACTGACAAATCACAGTGGATCTACAAACATACTAAATATTTAGTAACATGCATGTTGTGAAAAATGCAGGTAATTCAGATTTTTTTTATACTAAGACAACATTTTGGAGTTGTTAGTATTTAAAGGTTATTATGACAGCATTTTACTGATTACTGATTGATTACCATGCCAGTAGTATTTTCTGTTTGGTTTGTCTGGGGTGGTTTTTCACTCTAGCACCAAAACTATTGGTTGAATTCATACCAAACTGGTTTTACAGATTACCAGTGACCCAGAAGAGCTGTGGTTATATTGTAGGAAAAGTAGGTCAATGTTTAAAAAAAAAAAATTGAATGCATTATTTGAAAAAAAAAAAATCTCCCATTTACTTCCATTCATTCATTTTCTGAGCTCACTTTATCCTCACTAGGATCACAGAGGTCGCTGTAGTCTATCCCAGCTACTTAAGGGAAAGGCGGGGTTCACCCTGGACGTGTTTCC
Source organism: Siphamia tubifer (assembly GCA_020466265.1). NCBI lineage: Eukaryota > Metazoa > Chordata > Actinopteri > Kurtiformes > Apogonidae > Siphamia > Siphamia tubifer. The sequence goes on from CM035797.1 coordinate 29,479,211, forward strand.
AGTTCATCACAGGGCTGAACATTTAAACACAAACATTTACACTCATATTCACATCTATGGGTCATTTAGATGAACTGATTAACCTTTCTTTGCATGTGTTTGGATGGTGGGAGTAAGCCAGAGAACCTACACAGACACAGGAAGAACACACAGAAAGGTTCCACCCCCATGTACTAGTGCTGGAATTAAACCCAGGACCTTCTCCCTGTGAAGTACAAGTGTTCTCCACTGTACTGCCCATTTACTTACAATGAAAAAGCAATAAAAACATCAATTTTGTTTCAATTTACTTCAAACATGGCACATGCATACAGGCAAATTATATGCTAACATCAACATAAAATGATGCACTAGTGTCAACAGGTGCATTCGGAAGAGTACTTTTTTTTGCTGCATATTTATCATTCAGGTAATATTTTATTTGTCATATTTGAAAGGTTGTCTTAATATCTCAGTGTCTTTGTTCTATTTTTGTCAGGAGAAACTGTCTCTACTACACAGTACACAGTACTAGTAATAATGTTTTTATTTTTTTGACTGGCTGAGACATTTTTATTATGTTTTACAACTTCATGTAGTGTTATGAGGTCATATGCACTTCAACCTTTAAACCAACAGGTGAATTTTGAAAAAAAAAAAAAGCTATATATTTTGTTGCATTTTTGTAATCTTCCTAATTGGAATATTCGGAGAAGCAACCATATCAGAATCAGAATCAGAATCAGAATCATAATCGTTTTTTATTCGCCAGATACATTTGCACATACATGGAATTCTATTCCGGCAGGTGGTGTCACTCTCAGAATAGTAATAGTAATATAAAATATAAATATAAATATATCTGAACATGCACAATTTTAGAAATGGGAAATCAAACCAGTCAGAAAACTGGGGTTTTCAAAACAACACAGTTGATTTGGTTTCTCCAACAAAGTACGTAACACATTTTGCACCTCAATGAAAACATGAAAACACAATCTATATATATATATATATATATATATATATATATATATATATATATATATATATATATATATATATATATATATATATATATATATATATATATATATATGCACTAAGCTATATATGGAATATAGATGTTGGAAACACAATATACTATACTGATGCATCATCCATAATATTGTTCGCATCCCAAAGCAATATTTCTGCAATAGTTGATGGGATTACTGAACATTATCGTCTACAACAGATTGTGATGTCTGTGTAACTGAAGGAGAATAACCCTAAAGAGAAAGAAGCCAAGAATTACATATTGTGGTGTCACTTTCACAGAATTTAGCAACTGATACCACATGATGTAGAAAAAAAGTGCATAGACGACTATATATTCCCCTGCTAATATTTTGCCATGAGCATCAAATAAACATCTCCATTTCAGTGCCTTCCTTTTTCTTTTTTTTTTAAATCATCATACATAAGAATGATACTTAGTTTTCAGATGTTGTGCATATTCACACCTGGGATCTGTTCTACTAATGCAGGCTTACAAGGACTGTCGTTTAATAAGATGGAAATGGGTAAGTGAAACAGGAAGGAAGTCATTGAAGACACTGGAGGCTATAGCCAGGACAAGAGGATGGGATTACTTAGTGACGTTAACAGAGGACAGTGACAGCGTTAGCACTGGAAAGGATGGCATACCATTATGTAGATGTACTGCATGAGTAACAAATGTGGAATTTATTGAATAATTGTAATGTCCTGGAGAAAATTTGGATTTAAACTGATCTAAATCTAAGTGTTTAATCCACTTTTACATACAACAAACCAGCACAGACTCTAAACTCAAGGTCCACTTATGAGTCGTTAACGGCCTCATATCATGTGATGACAGCAGCAACTCAGGCTGCTGGAGATAAGGCAATCGGAGCTGTCATTTAGAGTTTTATTTCAGTCAGTCATGTTTTCTTGTCATAACTGATCTCACCTCACATCAACCTTATTTGTCATCTTTTTCATAATTATGTATTTTAATAAATTGTTTCTTTTTCATTTTGTTTTAAACTTATTCCACTAGCTCCATACTTTCAATAATTATCTTCAGTTTATTCACTCATTTAACTATTTACTAGTAAGAGAGAGTGTTAAAAGAAATAAATAACAGTTAGTAAGCCTGTTTTGTCCTGGTCTGGTTTAAACTATTCATTGTTTTGGTGACATAGTGTGTCTTCTGATTATTAAGTGTGAAGACATTACATTTGAAATTGACACTTTTCTTGGTCCTCTTTGGACCAGAGATCACCTAAGGGACTTTGACCTTTTTACTGACCGGAACAACAAACAGAAAGACAGAAGCAGTGGAAGAACAGCAGGCCTAGAGAAAAGGGAAGGGAGTCATCAAATATTAAGTAGTGGCCTCAGCAGAACAAGGGGGTAATAATTGTTTAAGTACTACTTTTCAAAGCCTTTCTCCCTTTGTCTTCATTTATTTATTAAACTCAGTCTCTGCCAGGGTTATACTGATGACATAACCAGACTAGGAGACACCGTGCATGGACGTACTGTATGCTAAGGTTGAATATTATTACCATTATGTACTTATAATGCTGTGTAATCAGATTTGCAACTTTATACAATTGCCTCTGATTGACTAAACAAGGAAGTGCATATTATAGTGATGCAAATGACCCCATTGAATAACTCCCATGAATCCAAACCCACAGCTTTTAGTCCATGTTACAGAGCACCTAACCTTTTGAAGACTCTTTATACTGAGATCATGATTCAGACCACAAACTGTCATAACAGTCAAGTGTGACTCAGCAGTGAACAGGCTTTGTTACACAAGCTGGGCTGAGAGGAACTGTACTTAAATGGACTCAGAGCACATTAAGTTCAATCCCAGTTTAGTTTTATTGGCTAATTGTCAGTACAATGAATACACACTAATAATGATTTGCTGCAATCATGTACAGAATGTTCAGTGGTTTGGCACTAGCTTGTGTCTAAATATTGCAATAATTCTTCCTCTTATAGTACTTTTACTTTCTGAATCAAATTTCCCAGGTGTTTTCAAAGTGTAGAACCCAAATATACATAATTGACTGATTCTACTGCTGCAAAGACACTGTTATACACAACTGCTGCAATAATTATAGCTTTGAACGTTGATAATATTGTATATTTGTAGTATAATGTTAGATTACTTCATGTTTCCACAGTGTAAGAACAGAATTTCTGTCTAATCTGCCCCCCCCCACACACACACACACTTTAATCCATGCACACCTCTTCTAATCATATCTTAATATTTTAATGAACTATAATGTTTTTTATAGGAGTGATACTGCACTGGTTACTGTCATTTCTCGTCCTCTTCCCATCTGCCAGCCAGATAGTCTGAAACCTGATCTCCTGTTTGTTGTACACTGTTTGGCACAACCCATAAGCCGCCATCATTGCTAAAATGTTGTCCATATAAATCAATAGTTGACATCCTGCCAGACGGGCAGCCAAAGAGCTTAACAGAAAGAGAGGTTGAAAGATATACAGTGAGAAGGAAGACAAACCCAGGCAAACATAGACTGAATATCGATGCTGTATTTTAGTTGTTGATAATATAAGTGTACAAGAGGAAAATATAACAATTACAGGCACTGTGTTTCTGTGTGAATGTGAGACAAAGAGGACAGTGAATAGGGAGAGTAAACAAGCAGTGTGCATTTCTGTCTACACCTTCATCTTTTAACTATATAAGGTCACATTTGCACAGATTTACTAGAGAGCCACTGTCAATTGCAAAAACAGCTGTCCAAAGCTGGGCTCTGTTGTTTGCTCAGCGTTGTCATGTGGCTGTTACTCAGGACATTATTACTCTGATGGAGACTCTGAATGGGTGTTTGTTTTAAGGCAGACCACTCATTGGTGATGGTTACTTTGGCAAATTTCCAACTAGTTGTCTCTGACACACTGAGGTCTGTTTCACCAGAGTGTGGCTCAAGAGGTCTGTGGCAGAAACATGTGCTAACCTTTCTCAGTTCTGATGTAATATATGTGATGAGTTTATCCCATTTTGCAAATAATGAAATTCTTAAGACTGTAAATATCAAATAAGTACCACATAGAGTTGAAGATTATGAATGCAAACAGAGGTGATCTACTGCAGAGTATAGTATTTTGTTCTGTAGCATGCTGATGTCATGCATAACATCATGACATAAATATATTTTTTAGAGGAGTTGGATGATGTAGATTACATAAAACAAATATACAGTATCTATCTCTCACATGTTGACATATGTTGACTTACATGAAAACGTTTCAAGTTAAATGATGAATACCACACAGAGACATAAACAAGTTATAAACTGACAATACTAGTTTGGACTAAGTGCCTTTGTTCTTGGTGTGAGTTGTCCGTGAGTGCAAACAAACAAAATGTCCCAGCATAGTCAAGACTACATCCACAAAACTGTGTGATGATGACAAATGTGTCCAATGTTTCCATGCAGTCCAGACTGCAGTGCACCAGGATAATTCACTCTAGTCAAATGGCCACATGCAAATAGGAACAATCAGTCTCAAGTGACACTGCTCTTCACTAAAACATAATAACAATGTTACATATACAAGCAACAATCAGTGTAAAAAGCATCGTCTGTCTCTACAGACATACATATGCAGGTGAACACTCAAACATGCTGCTTTGTCATGGAAAAATACTTTTCAGAAATGTACAAATTTGTAGTGTGGGTTTATCTTTTCAACATCCGGTTACATCTCTATTTAACATCTGTATTATATCCAGTTACATTTTTATTCTCAGAAATGAGCCCAGACAAGTTTTATGACCAATTATAACAATGACCAAAAATATGTTGTTTTAGGATGTTGTTCGTATATGTTAACACATAAATAAAAACACATCAGTTCCTACAAAGTCTGACATATATATGTGTTTTCTGGAGCCTTTATCGGTACAACAGTGTAACACATCAGTGACTCACACTGATACATAGTCACACCAGCTCCAGCTGAGTGTGACACCAACTTTTACAGTGCAAAGTATCTCTGGCATTTGGTCTAATACCAAAGATGGCTACCAGCCAAACCCACGTAAAAGTATTGTGAATTAGAACGACTGCACTATATTCTCTGCAAGTGCTGACACTGGATGTGGATTTTCCTGCTTCATAGAAGAAACTCCCTAATACTGCCATAATGCAACAATGGGCAGACTTACAAAACTCCTAATTGCTTTGCAGTCACCATTGCCTCATTGGCATTGCCAAGTAATGTTTTAATGAAGGCGTATGCAGCAAATTGACTATCTTAACATGCCAGAAACCTGGTTAAGTGCTAAGCTGAATGCCTTTTCCCTGTTCATAATGTTGAACTGGGACTCACTGAGTTGTCATGGATGTAAGTAACATATTTATTTTATATTTTACAACACACAAAGCACTACTAGAAAAAAACAGCTCCACCTCTGTATTTCTCTGTAATGAAAGCTACCCAGTGAAACTGTGACAACTATAAACTCACATATAAATGAACTCATTTGTATTATTATTGCTGAGTCAGTGCACAAATAAATATGTTATAATCACCTTTTATTGACTGACATCTTTAGATGACTGTAAGGTTCGAGAAACTAATTTGTAATACAGGTAGTAGATGCTACAATAAACACATGCAGTGGCTAACAGGTGACATCCAGCACTATAGGATGTAAAAGAGAAAAGGAGCAAATGGTGGAAAGAATCTGTTTCTGTCTCTACAAAGACTTCTGTTATTAAAATACAAAGACTGTTCACAACACAAATACACAAACACACAGCCCATTGGAAACAAGAGAAACTCACCGTCATGTTCCATGACTTGACCAGGGCAAAACTGACAGCAGTGTGAGGTGATCTTTGCTTTTTCCTAATACACAACCTCACTGCCTCCCTTTCTCCCCCCACAAGCTCCCACTCCTCCCTTTTCTTACTGTTTCCCTTCTTCTCTTGATCTCTAGTCTCTCTCTCTTCCCTTTCTCTTTCTCAGTACCTTCCTTTCTCCCTCGTCACACTTCCCACCCTCCCTCCACTGTCTACTTCTCACTTGCCCCTCCTCCTCCTCCTCCTCCTCCTCCTCCTCTTCCTCCCTCCCCGCTCCAATAAAGAACATTAAAAGTTAATGTTTGTTTCCATCTCAGTTCCTCATTCCTCATGCCAGTCTATGTCTCGTCTTGCGTTTATCTCCATCTACCTCCTGCCTGTCAGTTTTTCCTCTTTTCTGTGCCACTGAATCTGGCTCCAGTCTTGCCTTTTCACCGGCCATCCTGTGTCTATGGTCTCAGAGTGTGATGTAAGATATGAGGAGAGTAGAGGATGAAGATGAGAGATCATTGTGAAGGTAAATTCAGATTGAAAAAAGGATGTTTGCAAAGACTTAACATGTGCAACAGCAGTAACATCACAGTATTCAGTATTACTCTTTGCTAATTATGATTTTATTTGAATGCAGACATATATAGAAAAAAAAAATGCACATTAGTTATGCAAACAAAAAAATTCAAGCCAGTTTAAATAATTGCATGATTGGTTACATCTTTCACCTGCTTAGTCCACAATTCATCAACCATTTGTTTTAAGTCACTCCACATTTTTCCTGCTTCTCTCCACTGTCACTTTCCATTAAAAGCTTAAAATGCCCCAAAATTAATCCGTACAAGAAGCATGCAGGGATAAAATATTTATGTCGCAGAAGAAGACTTGCAGTTAAAATAAAGAATAATCTTTCCAATAATATGTGAGTTGTTTTCTTTTGATTAAATACACAACACTGAATGAAGAGCACATCAGCCGACCGTGGCGCCACAGTGACTGCTCGATTAAAAAAAAAAAAAAAAAAAAATGATGGGCATATTAAATCCATACTAGATCATAAACATAACAACGGGACTATCCACATTGCTAAATAAATCGATTGGCGTAAACTTTGAGAAAGATCCACGATGAATGAGAGATTGCAAGGACTGAGAGGGGAAATGAGATGATTTTCCATCTGTCTGTCAAACACACTCATAAACACATACTTTTAAGGTCACAGGTCATAGAAGTGTTGTGAACAGCTGTTCAGCACAGAAAATATTTAATCTGTATGCTAGTGGCACTTTAATTTTGGATGTCACAGCTCACTGTATAGCACTAAATGAATCACAACTGAATGTGCACAAACACACAAACCCTCACACTGACATGTTTATCAAGTTGTGATGATTTACTCACAGGAGAGAGTTTTAATTTCCTGTTCTTCTTTATAAAACATATCTCATTTTTATTATTGTTCACCTGTGTAAAGAATCAGTGAAGCAGGACATTATTAAAAAAAAATATATAAATCAATTGTGTGTGTATGTGTATGTGTGTGTATGGGCACTTGTGTGTGTGCATTATAATTACTTGTGACATAAATCTTTTATCAATTACATGTGAAGTCTAAGCTCTTGAAGGGACAATTAAAAAAAAAAAATCACAACAAAACAAGTAGTGCCAGACACAACAAACCCCACCCCTTGTAAACATTTTAGCTCTTACAGGAAATCTCTCATTCGAAATGTAAGACATGCATTTGACCCTTCAAGGTTGCTTAAGGTCAAAGGTCATGATGCTATTTTGGAGCCTGCGTGTAGTTTTCTATCTGTCAACAATAGTAAAGTAGTACTTATCACCACTCTGTTTGGAGTTAGAACCATTTAAAATTACACAACCTCGATTTTGACCTTTTGAGGCCTCTCAAGGTCAAAGGTCATGAAGCTATTCTGAAGCCAATATGGGACTTTCTATCAATCAATAGTGGTATGTATGGGCTTATTTGTATTGTTTTTAGATTGATTTATTATTACTTAGTTTTTTTTCTTTTTAGTCTGTTTTATCCAGCATACTACTATTACTACTACTATTGTGCTGTTCAGCAGAATGATAACCTGGTTGCCTTTTGGTGCTGAGCAAATTTGCTTTGCTAAGGGAGACTTCATAATGTATATGAGGTTCGCCTTGATATTCTACTGATTTTTTTTTTCAACAGATCAGATATAGATCATATATTAGCAAAAAAACAGACAACATTATCATAAGCTTGAGGATACTAACCAGTACTATTCACCAAACTACTAATGAAGAGCTGAAGTCTTCTCCAATGACGCCTAATGTGCCGAATGCTAATGTCATCGTCATGGTGCCATAAAACTCATGTCCAAGTCCAAACAGCACTGCAGAGTTAATTTACTATCATTTATTTCTTAAATGAGGTTCTGGGTTCAGAAGGTGCTAAATTAATTCATTTGAATGAAGTACAGTTATTAGTGAAATGATGTGAGGTGTTTTAATACGGCTAAAGTTCAGGTCCATTTGCAGACGCACATCGCTTCATTTCATGTTCAGCTGTGTGTTGATAGAAATTGTTATTTCATTAACCATCTCCTGAACCGGACAGCACAGGTAAAAACCTGACAAACAAAACACAAGCTGTGAAAAACACCTAATAAGGTCGGTACTGGGTCATAGACGGAATTGGGACGGAAGTAACAGAATCCAACATGGCGGCTACTGAGTCGGTACCCGCTAATCAACATGATCAACGAGCAATAATTTTCACTCTTGGATCAAAATCAGAAACCTACAAGGCTTTTGATGTCTACAAGGGTCAAACAATGATTTCCTGGCGGTGTTGTCTAGTAGAAAAAATATTTGGTAAGAGAGTACTTGAGCTAAACCTGCACGAGTTTGACAGAAGAGCACATGAATTTAATTAAAATTTATAAATAACCCCACCACATCCACGGTCTGTGTCAGGTTGTCTATGGTGTTTTTCTTCCTAAATACTTGCTCATTCAATCTAACAAGAGTAGAGTAGAGTAGAGTAGAGTAGAGTAGAGTAGAGTAGAGTAGAGTAGAGTAGAGTAGAGTAGAGTAGAGTGAGTTACATTTATCAGTGTTTTCCTACCATGTCCTTTTATTTTTCTCTGTTGAGTGCATGGTTTATTGATATGTTATTGATTTTTTTCCCTGCTTCTTTTCTTCTGACCTTTTTTCTTTGCTAATAATGATGTAAATATTTCGAAGTGTAAAGTGTTCTTTTTTATTTTTGCTACTAAACTCTGGACATCACCGAATATTCCATTTCCATTAAGCACACATGCTCATTATAAACCTATGTACACAGCATTATCAGAGGCCACAATACAAGTAGCTTATATCCTGTTCATTTGCTCTTCAGGTGTCTCAGCAAATAAAAATAGAGTTAAAGGTTTAGCAAGTAACTATGCAAAGTTACTGATAGACAGATGGAAGGGGAGAGAAACAGAGAAAGTGAGACTTTGGAGTTGTGGTCCAATGGAACGATTCACAACAGCGACAAGAAAAACCACTGGCTCATCAACTCCCAACACCCACCCACACTAACACCTTATCACACAAAAGAAACAACACTACTCAGTGGATGGAAAAAAAAAAAAACAAACTTAAAAGCACCACTACTTCACAAGGTCAGTTGGTAATGAAAAATATGTGCAATGTTAGTCTTTTCTCACCACTAAATGTGAGAAAACACATACAAATTCACCAAAGTAGATGCACAAAACTCCTCAAAAACAGCCTCTGTCTTATAACAGCTATTGCTACAGAACTGTCTGCATGTTTGCATTTATACTAGAGCTGTCATATCCAAGACATTTTAAAGCTGCATTAAGTGTTGTCTTGATTTCATGTTTGTCATTTCCTGTTTGTGTCGCTAGATTTCCTGTTGTGGTCTGTCTTGTGTCTAGTTGGACCTTTCCCCTAGTTTGTCCTTCTTGTCCTGATATGTTTCACCTGTGTCTTGTTTCCTCGTCCTCATGTGTGTATGTATGTTCTTTTGTCTATTGTAATGCATCTTGTTAGTTCAGAGAGCCAAGCCAGTCATAACTGAAAATTGGGGACGCAGCTTTTGTTAACTATGCACCGAAGTAATGGATTATTATTATCATCATTTTTGTACTATGCATTATATTGCTATAAGATGAATTAAGGTTATTGGGGAAGTGAAGAAGGGGTAGGATTAAATAAGCTTATGCTTCATCCTACTCCTTTTCGGACATGTAATTGTTATTATTATTATTGTTGTATTGATTATTGTTGTATTGATTATTGTTGCACTGTTCAAAATAAATCATTCAAATCAAATCAAAATCAAAAGACATCAAGGAACCCAGTTCACTGAGTATATTTAAAACCAAATTAAAAACATTTTTATTTTCATCAGCCTTTGTAGGGAGATAAAAATGGGATCAAAAAGGAGTGAGAAGAATTAAAAAGTGATCTAATCCCACCCCTTCTCCTGTACTAGTTTTTAAATATTCACTTTCCCAAGTTGCTACTCGTACTGTTACTACAAAACACTTCAATAGTAATAATATTAATAATAGTATATATGTACATTCAAATACTGATAATGAACATACTGGTCAGAAAAGGACCAGCTGATGCACAAAAATAAAAAATAAAAGTAAATATGAAAAAAACACATCCTTATACCTTGTGTCTTTTCCTCTACATTTCATCCCTGTATCCCGTAAAACATATTCTTTATATTTGGTTTTAAATGTTATTATATAACTATTAAGGAAGCTAATACCTTCACTGTATTATACACATTTGTTTAGTGTCAGCATTTACACTGTTTTCTTTAAAATGCACATCAAAATAACGTCTGCCTTCATAGTGACACCTTCAGCTACAAAGGTCAAGGTTCAACAGTATGTGAAGTGAACTGAAGACAGCCCTACTGTGACTTTTGGCTGTTCTACAAAAGGCTGAGCATAGACTGTGTGTGGGAAGTGAAAGGGGAAGGGCTGCTCTCTGCATTACAGTACATTTTAACAAGTAGTTATTTCAGACTAAAAGGGTCTGTAATCAATGTTATTTTGAGAAGAGCACCCACAAGCAGCAAGCTGACACTCCTCGCTCCTATTCTTTTCTTCTGACTTTCCATCTGTCCTCCTCTCCTCCTCCTTAATCACCCTGCCCTTTTTGCCTCGTCTTTTCTCTGTGACTGTCATAATCTACCCGTTCCCATCAAACAGCCTCATTTACCCTCTCTTCCTCTCGTTATCTCAATCAATTTTTCTCCTCTTTTCTTTTCTGTATCTTCTCTTGATGTTTGGCTAATTTATATCTTCTCCTTGTTTTTATTTGTGCACAAAGTTTGTCTAATTTTCTATACATAATTAAAATCCAAGCCTGTGAATCATATCTACATTAGTTTTAAATAGAAACATATGCAGATAAACACAAACATGCATTGTTATTCATCATGTTCTGTTTCATTATAAAGCCAAAGTAGAAGCAACACTGTGAATGCAACTATTAAATCTAGTTTCAGCAGACATAACATTAAAAAATATCAGCTTTGCTTGGATCTTTTTTTCTTTAGTTATTCCTACATTGCACCTAAAATATTCCCCATGACTTGCATTGCATACTTATATATATATATATATATATATATATATATATATATATATATATATATATATATATATATATATATATATATATATACACTAGCACCTATGAAATTGGAATAAAATTGCTGTACTTGATCTTGAGAAATGATTGTGATTTTTATAATTGATTCTTGATAGATAAAAGGTAACTGGACTGGGACTTGGTATGTCATCATTGCACCTGGTCAAAGGTAATAAGGTAATACTGATGTATATGAATAGGAACAAAATGAGGAATGTGTCTGAAAACAAATTTACTCCAACTTTGTGGGAAAAAAATGTATTGTCTATTTTGGAGTATTAGAGTACCATGTGGTTGTTTACATTAATATACATGTAACCATAGTGCAAACTCGAAAAGCACTCTGAGAGCTCAAACCTCCACCAACGCAGACCTCCCCCCTCCAAAAGAAGAGAGATCTATCATGGAGGTTATGCTTTCGCCAGAGTTTGTTTGTCTGTTTGTCTGTTTGTCTGTCTCTCTGTTAGTTAGCAAGATAACCTCCCCAGATCACCACCAAAGTCTAATCATTTCCAGATCTCCCCATTACCAACCTACTCTTTTTGAGTTATCTTACGAACTAACAAACAGACTAACAGACTAACAGACTAACAGACAAACTACGGAAAAACATAACCTTCTTGGCAAAGATAATAAATGGAAATGGTTCAGAAGTCATGTTTCCAAGATAAAAGTGAATAAATACGTGTAAAGGTAGGTCAATGTATCAGGTCCATATGTTGATTTGTTTTTCAGTAATTGGCCTTAATGTTTTTTTGAAAGCCAATATTTGATTAGGAGTAAAAGTGTTATAAGATATTTGATCAGGCACATGTGTGGGCAACACTTGAAGGTCAATAAATGTTATGGTGTGCTATATTAATAGTGTCATTTATATTCATGTATAAAAAAACATTAATTCATTCCTTGAACCTTCTTTATTCTCACAGGGGTCACAGGGGTCACGGGGGTCACAGGGGTCACTGGAGTCTATCTCAGCTAATTATGGGGTTCACCCTGGACATGTAATCAGTTCATCTCACATATAGAGACAAACAATCACTCTCATGTTTACACCTATGGCAGCCATGCAGACAACATGCAAACTCCACACAAAAAACTCCTACCCATTGACTAGTATTGGAATTGAACCCAGGACCTTCTTGCTGTGAGATATGAGTACTACTACTGCACCACTGTGTCACCCCAATTAATGGTCAATGTGCTTTAAAAAATGTAAAAACTAGGTGTTATATATTGGCCTAAAAAATCTGTTGTAGATCCCAGCCATTGCCTTAGGACAACGGATGAAATGTAGCAACTATGCTAACTCTGGTATATTTATATTGATGTTTTTACTGATGTACTGATTAATGTGCATTGTCCTAATCAAATAAACTAAACTAAATTAAACTTCAACTGACTGAATTGTTTTTTTTATTGGCCTTAGAAAAACCTGTATCAGTTAACCTCTACATATGTGAGAAGGAAGTCAATACTTATACAAAGTACAGATGTATTAATAATGAAGTAAGGATAGTTTGTTAATATTGATCCAACAATAATACTACTGAAAGCACATTCAAGTTAATACTTTCCCTATTATATTTAACCTGTTATATATTGTATTTGTTGATTTTCACACCACACTTGAGATATGTATGTACTCATTTGTGTTTTATATCAATTAAAATCTATAGTACAGTTTATTTCATCAGATATTCAGTACTACATATTAGTTAATACATCTTGCCAAAAGCCTCAGTCCATACAGCATCCAAAGGTGATGTTTGCTTTTGAGACAGATCTCACATGTATCAAGGCAACACAAGTGTACCTTATCATTTGCATGTACATTGTCTGTAGTCTCTGTAGAAAGGTGTAGTAGCTCCCTCTGTTGTTTGACTCACAAAGTAAAGTGTGGGTCTCAGAAACTCTGTTCTGAACAAAGCACAGGATACATAAAGCAAACACATGAGGATACTTTCAATCAGTGTGAAGTGTATCCTCTGATAATAATTTCCAGTTTAAACATTCAGACAAATTCAAGACTAACTGATGTTACTTTAAGACCATTTGAACCAGGAAGCTTCTTAAAATCCAAATTGGCAGCTGATAAACGCAAATGGGGACATCTCACTACTTCTGGTTCTGCCGGTCGATTATTTCCTGTAATTGCAACTTCCTGTGTCTAAGCTAAATGACTGCAGTTGCTATTATTAGTAGTGCAGATTGTGCCTCTGTGTACTTCAATAATTGAGGCGATATTTTGTGCATAAGTAGTGTGTTTTTATATCTGCAGTGTATATCAGATTAGGTGGAGGGGTGAAGGCATTGCTGCAAGCAGTGGACTTGGGTGATAGGAAGTGGTTCTTACCACTGAAACAATGAATAGGTCTGGAAGGGCTACACAGTCAAATTTACATGCAGCAAAACAGTGAATGACATTTAACAATGCTGAGAAAGACAATGTTTGAGATACTGTGACAGGAAAGTAGGGTATGTATGACCTTGAATAGTATCATATTTAATGCTGTAGTCTGAATTTATATTTTTAGATGCTGACAACAAGTAAAAGAAAATTAATGTATGAACTAAATGACCAAAAAGGCAATAAAACACGTATAATTTTCAAATCAACTTATTTTTGATGTAATGTGTAAAAAAAAAAAAAAAAAAGTGCTGTTGTCTATTTTATACATGTTGTTGATTAGAAATATATCAGAGCAATTGTAGGTATGTTTTACCCACTGTGTGTAAATGAAAATGACCGTAGTTAATGTGTTAATGTTATGCAACTTCACACATTTTAGGTTGACCTTCTTGACACCATCGTTGTGTTCAAGTAATACACGATAAAACCTCACCCACTGTCACTTTTGACACATCCTTTCAAAGAGTGTGGATGTTTACAGGGTGTGGTATGGGCTTGTTTTTATACTAAACATTTTAATATATTAATCATATACACTATTAATCATGGAGTTTTAGATACAGTGCTTCAAATGGATCCTCCAAAAGCAGGAAACCTACTGTATATTTCACTGTTGACTGCGTTTTGCAAATTAAAAGAACATTTGCATGTATGTAAAAAAAGAAAACAGGAATAAAAGTGGTGATGATCAAAGTGCAGGAAAGTAAAACCCCCCAAAAAAGAAAAGGTATGAGGTATGAATCTTTCAGTCTTTACATTTTTATTGCTTAAAACGTATTAATAACTAGTTAAACAGAAAAAACCCTATAGTAAAATCTCCTTTATTACATAGAAAACAGGGTGATAATGTTATAATTTAATGTGGAAGCAGGCATTATTAGTCATCTATGTTCCAGACGAGAAAGGAGAACAAGTTGTTGATCAAAATTTGTGTGTGTTTTTTTTTTCTATTTCAAATGAAAACAGTCTGACTTGAAAAACACTGAGTTAGTTAAAAACTCTGGCTCTCAGTGAGGCTCAACAGTGTGTCCATTTAGCAGCAGTAGTTTATTATTTTTTTTTTTTTTCTGCAGGACTTGTAAATGAGGCAGACATGGTGTGTGTGTGTGTGTGTGTGAGGGGGGGGGGGGGGGGGGGGGGGGGGGGTCCTACCTGAGCGGGCTCCCCGGAGTCTGAACAACACTCTGGAGCGGAACCCAGAAGTGTCACTGTGGGAGCGGAACCTGGGAAGAGGCCACAGCACAGGGAAGTGCCTCAGCTCCGTGGACGTGTCCCCTCCATCCTCCTCCATCGTTGCGTCCTCAGTCAGCAGATCCACAGTGACAGTGGGCTTTTTGCAGAGGCTGTTAGCTCGTGCACACTCCGCCTCCTCTGCTCTACTTTCTGGAACTTTTCTGTTCACTCAGACCTGTGTTTGTCACCGCCCATCCAACACAGGCAGGCTTTTACCTAGGCCTGTGGAACACTGTCACACATGTTTTTGTTGTTTTGTTGTTGTTTTTTTTATCCCAGAACAAAGGGTTAAATATGTTTTCGTACCGTTTTGGCTGATATTAGAATTGTCAAACATACGGCCCGCGGACCAAAACGCGGCCCCGGTGTAACACCCCCCCCCCCCCCCACACACACACACACACACACCTTTGAATTTCTTTTCACATTAAGGGATATGGTGTTTAATTTGTTTTATCAAGTTCAAGAGAGGTTTTAAAAAGTGTGAGCAAAAAATATCAATTCTAAATACCAAATAAGAAAAATCCAAAAAAAAAAAAAAAAAATGTAAATGAAAAATACAAGACTGCAATGAAAAGAATGTGCAGCTTGTGTAAAATATTTGCCTTTGCATCTTTCTCAGTTTTGGCTGTTGCCTTTTTCCTGACTTTTTATAATGTTGACATAAATGTGACGGGTGGGGGCGGGGTTTCCCTACATACAAACAAAACAGTAAGGCTTGGGACACATTCACTGAGAGTGTTTTCTTTTCCGTGGAAACCAGGTTCAAATGTGTCTTTGGGGTGTTACAGGTTACTGACCCCTGGTTTAGATGCTGCACACAAGCAATGACATCGGATTTTAACACAGAAATAAATGCAGGTATGTGAGTAAGGTCATTTGA
This sequence comes from Siphamia tubifer, assembly GCA_020466265.1. Taxonomy (NCBI): domain Eukaryota; kingdom Metazoa; phylum Chordata; class Actinopteri; order Kurtiformes; family Apogonidae; genus Siphamia; species Siphamia tubifer. The sequence goes on from CM035797.1 coordinate 29,495,259, forward strand.
TGTTCATGAAGACCATTGACTAAATGTGGGTCCAGAAGCGGGTCAGGTCTGCCTTTTTCAAATATATTTCTTGCAGTCCGAGTTGCGGACGGGCTCGTTAAAAAAGCAGTCGATTATGGGTCGTTTATACATCTCTTCTCTCTGTCTCTGTCTCTGTCTCTGTCTCTCTCTCTCTCTCTCTCTCTCTCTCTCTCTCTCTCTCTCTCTCTCTCTCTCTCTCTCTCTCTCTCTCTCTCTCTCTCTCTCTCTCTATATATATATATATATATATATATATATGTGTGTGTGTATGTATGGATAATACATTGGTACTAATGACGGGGGTAATGTGAATAGCAAGGATGTAAAATGGAATCAATCAATGGGTTCAAGATACCCCCGGGGATAATTTGAAATCAATTTCAGAATACCAGAAGGTAACTTGAAATGGGGGGTAGTTTGAAGTGTTGAAGTGTTTACATCTGTGCTGTCAAGGTACATTCCTACACTGAATGGTTTCCTCTGGCCACAGAAGGATAATATCGCATTTCTATTTGATAATTATGACTTTTTATTTCATAGTTTGGACTTTTAAACTTATAATTTTCAATTGCATCTCATGATTATGTATTTTTATCTCGTAATTTTGATTTTTATCACATGATTATGAGTTCATGGATGGATAGATAGATAGATAGATAGATAGATAGATAGATAGATAGATAGATAGATAGATAGATAGATAGATAGATAGATAGATAGATAGATAGATAGATAGATAGATAGATAGATAGATAGATAGATAGATAGATAGATAGTGAAAGAACAGTGACACTGTCCTATAAACACCACTAGAGGTCGCAAATCCGTCACTTTCCTACTTCAATTTCATTCACTGTATCGCTATGTAAATAGATGAGATCTCACTCTGCACACCTTGTCTGTACACTTCAAAATGAGCATGTTTGACAGAGAACATTATGAAGTTCGTATTTTATTGTTTATTTAACATGTTATTTACTTGTAAGATGTTAACTTTAAGATTTTAAATGGGATCCAGTCAAAATTAACTTTGAGAATGTGTCATTATGAAATGTTATGCTACACTAATCTTGATGTAAGATATATATTTTCACTTAACTAAACAGAATAAAGTGCAGTAGTTAGTGTAGTAAGGAAGACCCTGCAAAACTAACCAGTGTCTTCCCACAGCAATCTAATAAAGAAGTAAGCCAGAGTCTGAGTGATTATCTGCTTCATAGACGATCTTTGCTTCACACCCACCAGGCAGAGGCAGCTTTGGAGCTCGTCCGTGTTGGATCAGTGGAGATGGGCTGAGGAGGCAACGACGAGCTACCCGAAACACACGTTATAATACTCGTTAATCCCAACCCTTAACAACTCAAGAGTTCGGTAAGAGTCTCTGCGTTATCGTACCGATTACGTCAGATAGTTACATAGGTTCGGTATTTGTCCAGTTGAAGTTGACAGTTAATGTTTAACGATGGTGAATAGCAGGATTCGCCAGTGTTAGCTAGCGCAAATCTAGTCAACACTGTCCATGACAAAACTTCTCTGCCGCTGGTAAAGCTAGATATAAACGGCTAGCAAAACGCCTTTTGGTTGTTATGACTGCTTTATAATCAGTCATGGTGCTTTGTTTTGTATAATTAACATGGAAAACGTCGTTAGCTAGCTACGGTGTGTATCGGTTTTCATGTTTGGGATGTGAACTAGTCCGTCCAGTCCGTATAGCAGCATAGTTAGCTATTAGCTGTTTCCCAGCTGGTATAAGGCTATCAAGACACCACTGATGATAATGCTAGCGTGGGTTTACCATCCTGTAACAATGTTAACAGCTGCCTGAGGTCATAAATATAAAGTTAAATTAATGCTGAAATTATCTTAGAGCATCGTTGTTTAGTTATTGATTAACTTGGCATCGCTATGGTCATTAATATTATCCAGTGGGCATTTTTATTTTTCTGCTTTGGGAATCTAAGTAGTCAGGATCCTGGCTGAATTACATATTGTAAAGGCCTACCTAACTGGTAGGCCCTACTGCTTTTATGACTAGACAGATGACTCCCGGATGAACTAGGCTGACCAGAACTTGTGTGACCTGTCTGTCCTGTCTCTGTCCTGTCTCTGACCTGTGCTGACGTTGCCCATATGTCTTTCTAAAGTCAGGTGGATTTCTGCCATGTAACATAAGTTGTAACGACTGTGGCCCACACTGGAATCCGGTGTTAAGTTAGTATGTGGTAGGCATTAAAACTGCTTTCTGCTGCATTTTTGATGATGTGGTAGAAGGCTGACATCCACAAAAGAAAAAGACAGTAGGATACAGGTTTTAATGTCTTGTATAATCTGATACAGCAGCTGGTGTATATAGAAAATCAGTAGACAGTTCATTAAAGTGTAGAGCAAAGCAACAATGAACTCACAGATACACATAATGTCATAATTTCTACATGGTAGTCTTCATAAATACATTGCTGCTGTAGTTAGTTTTGATCAAGTTATTCAATAGACCTCGACTGATAAATTGAGCACAAACTATGTTATTAATATAATAATAATAATAGTAATACATTTTATCTAGAATTTCCTTTTTTGGCACACAAGGGCACTGCACAGTAAATAAATAAAGTATAAAAGTAACAATAAAACGTACAGTAAAACGTAAAAAGCAGGTTAAGAAAATACATCCCTGGGCTGTCCAGCTGGGCTTTACTGTTTTATAATCCATCCCGTGTGGCCAGTTGCCTGCCATGTGATGACAGACAAAGCTCACCAAATGTAAAGTGTGAGTTTAGACATCTAATATTTCATAATGCTTCTTCTTAGCTCTTTCAGTGTCTAATCTTCCACCTGCTATTATACATTTTCTTCTGGTTCTTGCATCTGCTGTTTTTGCTGAATTCACTTTGTTAATCTATTACCTAGTGTAGTACACATGTATTGTTTTTTTCCTACTTCTATTACTGGAAACAGCTACACAGTGTAGTCTGTAGTCAGGCCATAGTTAAAATTACAGTTTTAATTTAGTGGTTTAGTTATTTTATCTGTATATAAAATACAAGTAAAATATGGTTGCACAACACAAAGTTAATGGTAGAAATTATGAGGTGTTCTGAACAAGTCTGTGAACTACTAGTGTAACAGTTGTAACTGAGCTGAAGCAGCTGACAAAACTAACTCACTGATACATGACCCCAATAGACTGAACTGTAAAAGTAACCTGACACTTCACCAAAGTGCTGTTAAAAATATTGTTAATAGTGTGAAGTGCTACAATCCTTTGTTACATTAGTAGTAAATGACCAATTAATGCTGCTATGTGGAATCATGGATATTAAATCACACCTACTGTACTTTTAAGTAGGTCTTAGATTTCTATGTGGCTGGTTTGATGTTTACTCTCTAAGACATTCATTTATTAATCGTATCTGAATTGAGCTCATTCTGTTATTCAGTATTTAAGAAAGTCAGTGATGGTTCATTTGTGGTGGTTACACATTTCATCCCTTTTTCTGCTCTACATTACTGTTGTAATAACTATTATCACTTGGTCTACTATTTGTAAAACTCTATTATTGGATGCACTCTTTATCTTTTTATAGGTGCTTGTTGTTCTGTTTACAACCACAAGTAATGCAAATTTGTAAAAAATATTAATTATTTAAAAGCAGTGGCATTAAAATTTACTTGGAACTAGTATTTGATTGTAGACAACACAGACACAGTTTTTGTTTTGTCTTGTCGAGTTCATTGGTAAATATTTAAGTATCTCTTCCTTACGTTTATGCCATAACACTTCACCAAAAAAAAGATTTGTGAGGGTTGATTTCGGTAGATTTAATAATGAGTTAAAATAATCCAATTCTTATGTGATATGAAACAGGTGACAGTAACAGCAGAGGTTGTGTTAACCGAAAATATGGCATCATTGACAGATTTTTTTTAAGATCCATCCATCATTTTGACAGTTTAAAATACTGAGGATAATCTGCCAAAGAAAGTTTAATATAGAACCTACTGTATCACTGTAAATAGAACCTACAGTACCACTGTTCACTATTACACTGAATACAACACTAACACGGTACCGTACCAGGTCGGGTATCCGATGGGGTGAAGCACAAAAACAGGTAAAAAAAAAAAGTTGGGGACAGGCCAAAAAAACCAACAAAAAATACAAAATTCAGGCATAGAAGCACAGGTAAAGTTAAATGAAGTGTGGGTGGGTAGTGGGACGAGAAATGAAATAATAAAAGCAGATACATGGATGAAGCTAATCATCCGTGGTTACTCAGCAGCCGGTGTGTTTTATTTTGAAGGAGCTTTACATCCGCTCATTGATGACACTGGGCCAGGGCTCTAGACTAACTTTTTACACTGGTTGCACTGGTGCGCCTAACGTTTTTTCTTAGGTGCACTAGCACAAAAGTCAGGTTCACCCAAATTTTTCAACCACATTGCATTTAACACTGCAGATTTACACGTTCACTTTTTTATTAATATTTTTTTTTAAATCTTTGTCCATACAGACAATATTGGTTTGTAAATGATTAATCAACAATTTTGATAACATAAAGTTCTTTATTTGGAGCATAAATCTACAAGAAAGAGTAGAACTTACTGAAAAGTGCTCCTGCTTAAAGGTGTCATTCCATCATTATTTCATTAATATTGTTGTGTTCTCTTATTGAATACATTGTGTGTTGGTTCTATTTATAAAAAATCTGTCTGGATTGCTTTGTTTCAAGCTGTTTTTGGAGGGTAGAAAAATGACTTGAGTTCAAACAACCGAGTTTACTAGTACTTCCTCATACATGCCCATGACATGGTGACGAGGCGTCTCTGGGTCTAATGTACGCGGGTACCAGCGGGTTTGTCATGTGGACCATACAGGACTCTATCACTCCATCAGTCCACCTGTAGTAGACCTCCTGTTGATGGTGAGTCTGAATATTAGTCATTGTCAACTTTTTAGCTGAAATTAGATGCTACATTACTAGCGCAAAATTTCAAAGCAATGAAGTCTCATTGGTTCTTTTCAAAAGCCCAGTAATGCCCAGCGATGAACTAATTAACAGAGTGAAAAAAGATGTGGTGCAGGATGAGGATTATCATCCAACCATGAGCTTTGGCTTTAGCTTACCTTTGCAGGCAGCACAGTCTTCCCCCCCGACGTACCGTTTTTATTGAACCACAACATCTTCCAGTCACATTAATCTGTGGCATATGCCTCACAGTTGCATATTTAAAAACACACGGTACTGTGAGGCTCATACATTTCTGGTTGTTTCTGTCCAACTTTCTCAAGGTTTAGAACCTTTTTTTTTTCTTCAAACATCCAGAGTGAACAGTATGAACATATCTAGTTTTGTATAATATTCAATTGAAAACAAAGATTATGAGTGATATTAATACAGAATGACAATTTTAAAATGCACATATTAAAATATTTTATATCACCACCAAGGTAACATTTGCTAGGATGATCAAACATCTGGTGTGCCCCCCCCCCCCCCCCATATAAATGATGTCAAATCATTTTTATGTATACAGTTGTACCTCATCTTATGAAATTAATTTGTTCCAGAAGTTGTTTTGTACCGTGATTTTTTTTTTGTAAATAGAGTCACATTTTACATGATCAGTTCCAAGGCTCCAAACACTACCCCTGAAACCCATTAAAAAATATTTTTTTTAAATTACCAATTTTGTATAGCATATGTGTCAAAAGTAAAAGAAACCCACACCCTCCATCATAAGATCACTGAATATGACGGATGCTTTTTCTGAAACAGTTGCCTCAGTCACTGTATCTCCTGCAATTTCTTTCTTTCATTCAGTTATGACCTGTTTTTCGATATCGCAGAGATGCCTTTCGAAGGGGTCGCTACTTTTAAGGCATCCTTCTGCTTCAATATTGTACCGATGGTAGACTGGTTTCGGCCATATTCCTCAACCGCGTCCCACTTTCATATTTTTTTATCATCTCCTGTTTCACTTCCGTTAATAACGCAGCCCGGTTCTTCTTTTCATTTGCACCAGCAATCACTTTTTTTGGGCTCATGTTGAATAACAAATACATACTGTAATAATAAAGTTTCAATGAGCACATTAGGAAAAACTCTGTGATGAATGAGTGTCAAAGGGTCATGAAAAGCATCATGGGTAGCTCCCTCATTCAGGGTTGCCGCGGGGTTGTAAAAGGTAGTGAAAGGTAGTAAACGAAATTAGACCAAATTAAGGCTTGTAAAAAGTATTAAAAAGTAATAAACGTCATCTGACCAGGTAGTAATTTTTTGACCTCCATAATGTGTCTAAAATACATTTTGTAATTTGTGTAATGCAAGCCTACCTCCTTGAATTAGTAAACTAGCGTGAATTTGTTTTTATGTTCCAAGTAGGACCTGAATGACCTGACTTGTACCTTGTGTGCGTTGAGCCAATCAGGGTCGTGCTTCTCATAACCATAGTTGTTAGCCAGTTAGCAACATGGGTGGTTATCAATGAGAAATTGCATTGTAAACAACAAACTAGCTAATGTAGCTAGCAGCCTTGGTTTTTAGAAACACACCCCTGAGTAGGCAACTGACTGTCTTGCTGCCAAATCTGCGCTAGTTTATGGCGTTATTTCAGATGTGGGCAAATTGCTCTGGCTGGAGGAAGCTTCGTTCAAAGACTGGCTTAGGCCTGTAGTTGGCAACAGCCGAGAGGATTATTGCAACGTATGTAAGAAAACTATAAATGTTACGTGAATGGGGGTGAAGGCGGTGAAATCACACATGGAATCGAATAGCCATCAAACAAGGATGCAGGGACAAAACGTGCAGCTACCGCTGTGTCTGTTTTGTGTTGGGACCAGTGCTGAGTAAGTTACTTTGAAATAGTAATTAATTACAAATACTAGTTACTTCCCCAAAAAAGTATTTGTCTTACTATCTGCATTACTCCACTAACAAAGTAAATAGTTACCAGGAAAAGTATTATTGTGTTACTTTCTTTCTTTTCGCTTAAAAATTTCAAAGAAACGAAACAGTTGAACAGAACAGGTAAACAGGGTATCCATCCTTGTTCTGTGATGTTACTTTGGATTGATTTAAGATGCTTCCTCAATTAATCTGTGGTATGCCTTATTTGCTCAAAACAAACTAAACACAAAGCTAGAACGTCTATAGCAGCTAGACTGTGACAGTAAGTTTCCACCATGAAATCCAAAAGTGCGGTGGATGAGTTGTGTTATCCACATGACAGGTGGACTAAGGCAAAAGGAGTTTATGCAGAACAGCAGACTGGTGGTAATCGTTAAAGTTTTTTTACACCATATTTAGCAGCAGAATTTACTGGAATATCAAATATTTTCTCTATGTGTGACGATTTAAAATGAGCTTTTAATATCGCTAGACCTCGTTTTAAAAAGTGACTGAAGCGCCGCAGTGTGTGTATGTGTGAGTCGACAAAACAACTTTTTTCCTCAGTGACCGACTTCAATGAGGCTCAGCAATCGGTCAAGATTTTCTAATGCATTTCGTTATCCCTTGTCCACGTCTAGTCTTGTGATTTCCTCTTCTGCTGCAGCTTTGTTTTGGTGTTTTTTGTTAGTGATATTACCATAACAACTGGCGCGATATAATGACGTCATTGACACACGTTTGAGAGGACAGGGCTAACTTACGCCCCCCCCCCCCCCCCATTTGTTTCCAATTTATTTTTTAATGGGATACTGTTTTTACAGTATAAAAGTGTATTTTATTATTACGCTGGTAGTAAAAAAATATTGTGGAGGGAGTGAAAAAGGTAGTAAATTCAACTAAAGTATCTCTGTAGAAACCCTGTCATAGCCAATGGGATGCTATGTACATTACATAGTTACCCACAGTAGTACAGTAATGTACACATTTATGTCTCGGGGTTTCGTAAATTGAATTTTATTTCATATTCAGAGACGAAAAATTGATAAGGTTTTTCGTTACTTGGATTACTCATTAGCTGGGTCTTTCATAAATTGAGGTACCACTGTATTTGTTATTGGTGCTTTGATTGATTTGATCATTATCAATGCCACTGTTGAGTCTGCTTACCAAGCCTTAGCAATTCTCCTATCCTATCTTCCTGAATGTTTTTTGAGTGGGAAAAAAAGTAGTTGGACAGGTCATAGTGCAAAATGTATGATCATTTATCATATCAAGACATTCACAATTACACAATGAGAGAAAGAATGATGTATAGGACAGAAGTGTGCTTGGACCAGGTCTGTGCACTTGGATTGGGTCCATGCAGAAGCCCACTATACCCAGATCTCCTAAGTGCTGCCTTCAGTCATGTTTCAACAGTCCAAACATTGCAAACTACACATGCATACCTGGAGTGTGCCTCTGCTTCTCCAGGAAATGAGCTGCTTCACCATGAATTTTGAAAGTGCATTAATCAAACACAGTTTTATGATAATTAGAATTTAAATGGTAATATTAACCATCAGGAATTTTACTGTGGTTTATTGTTATAGCGGTAATCATTACATCCCCAGTGACTGCATAACTGTTAGGCATTTTAAGATTAATTTGCAGGAAGAAACAGACAAAAGCATACCTTTAAATGCTAGTCTCTAAATCCCTCAAGTGTTGGAAAAAAGGATTGGCAATATTACAATATAGGTAATGCTTTAATATCCTTACTTTTGTGGAAGGTGTTGCAGATCTAATAGTCAACAATGGACGTAGCCTATATTTACTAATAAAACGGAATTGACCAGATGAGATATGGTATCTATTGTGTTCACTCTACCTCTTTTTGTACGGATGTAATTTAAGCTCAAGTATTGCAGCAGAAGTAGAAATAGTTATAGATGTGCTTCAAAGATGTTAAAATAAGTAAACAGGTCACCAGTTAACCTGTTCTGAAGAAAAGTGTTTCGAGTATTTACTTTACACGGCCAGCCGTTTTACTCATATGACATATAGACGAGCATCCGCGGTCATATTTGTGCACATGGCTTCATTTACTGGATAACTAAACTCTAGAAGGGCATTATTCACTTGAATACAACAATCAGTATTTGTTTACTGTTGAGATAGTTGGCTTTGACCGTGTTTTCACGTGCCTATGTGTTAAACGGGTAACGCGGGTTAGATGCAGGGGCCAACTGAGACGTCTCAGCCCAGAATCTATGTACAACAACCAGGCCTTTTGTCCCTGCTTTGCCCCCATCCACCCACTCAGTTCTCATAAAGCCCTGGAGAAAGAGTGTCTTTATCTGTACTTTCCAAAGACCTTTCTCACTCACATATTTTAGGTTCAGTCTAAAATGACAGCAGCTTAAACAGCCTAATGCGACACAATGCCTACAGATACACTACACCCACCCACATAGAGTTTGACATTGAAATCACACACCTCGAATAAAGAGATGTAATCATTTACTTTTTGTGGATTTTGTGGAGCAGTGGACTACAGGGATATGTCAGACATCTGCAGGTTAAATATTGTACATTCGCTCTCAGCCCAGAGGGGTGTTGGTATTTAGTTTAGTTTGTTCCCCCACATCGAAAACATGGCTGAGCTCAGTAGCTTTTTATTTTTGACCATGCTCCAGTGGGTGCTCAGCTGTGAAGGGAGGAGACAGAAGGGGCTGGCCAGAGGCTTGCCAAATCAGATCAGAGCAACTGGGAGGAGACATAAAAGACACTGAGGGAGGACAGGACTGCAAGAGGGGAGTGCCAGAGGTAGAAAGACAGAAAGCAAGCAACCGAGAGTGGGTGGAAGACAGAAGAGAGAGTGTCAGAGTGAAATGTATGTTTGAGGAGAAAAAAAAAGAAACAGAGAGACCAAAAGACAGAGAGAGAAAGAGTGGGTGAGGCTGATATAAAAGGATAAAGGCGGGGTTGTGGTTTGTGTCACATGATCCCCTGGCAGACAGTAGCATAGTGAGCTCCAGGTGGCAGAGAGGGGAGAGATACTGTAGATACAGAGAGAAAGAAAGAAGCCAGCAGGACAAGCGAGCCAGGCTCACCACAAAGACAACTGAAGTTTCTCCTTCACGTCCTCCCTCCTCATGCATCACCCTTTTCTCCCTCTGTCCTTCAGGAATTGTTCCCGGTACCTCTTACCCCTGCTCTCCTTCCAATCGTCTCCTCTTCACGCCTGGCCCCAGTAGGCCAGGGAATGTCCCGGCGTCGAGATGCCTTACGTGGACCGGCAGAACCGCATCTGTGGCTTCCTGGACATCGAGGAAAATGAGAGCAGTGGCAAGTTCCTGCGCCGTTACTTCATACTGGACACGCAGCAGGGAAGCTTGGTGTGGTTTATGGACAACCCACAGGTAATTATACAGGCCCATGTTAGCTTAGCTTGTAGCTTTGCACTTGCAAAGAAAACATTACATTCCATCTCCCAGGCTAATGTTTCATTTCTATGCTGGAACGTAGAGGACAGGCTTCAGGTAACATCAGATTAGGAGATGCTAACAATGTTAGCATGGATTATTAAGGCATATGACAGTTAAAGTTAGCTAATGACTAATTGTAGCTGCACTGTATCTTGGTGTACATCACAAAGTATTCGCTCTAATTCACAGACCAGACAGTAATAATAGGATGGGAAATGTTATCAATTGTTGTTGTACTTTATGGTAATGGGGGTACAAAACTACAGGCACAGGAGGACAGCTCTTTGATTTTGGTTACTGGCAGATATATGTGTAAGGAAAAAGATGAAGATGAGTTTTCTAGATGGGGTCACCCGGCAAATATTGAGTTGTACAATGACTAAAGTGGTCGCCCTTTTTTTGCCCTATAGTCCTCAGTGTCACAATTATTACAGTGTTTCTCTGTTCGTGTACATCATGCTTTGTTGGAGATAGTGTATTTGTAAGTGTGCTGTTACATGAAGTATTCATAAACCTTGTAGTGCATGGGTGATTTTTAAATAATTTAAAGGGTTCCTTTCTTTTTATAGATTAAAAACATTAAACTTTAATAATGTTAAATCTGGAGCTGCTACTTCGAGATCTACAGCAAAATACAAGAATTAAATACCATGGAATGCAGCCAAAGTATAGTGAGCTCACTATAATTTACCTCCTTCCCATATCACATTCAGTTTAATCTAGAATTAGGGCTACTGGCTAAAACGGATTTATTTGTCTCTGCAGCTTAAACTTCATCAGTAAATAAATGGCTGATCGTATTTCTCTTCACTTTCTCACAGAACTTACCTGTTGGTGCAGACTGTGTAGGCTCTCTCAAGCTCACCTACATCTCTAAAGTAAGCATAAACATTGCCAATGATCTTATCTGACGCTAACATGATAAGATTGTATATAAGCAACTGTTGAGTCCATTTATTTGAGGGAACTGAGAAGTTAACAATTGTGAGCTTTGTCTTCTTTTAGGTCAGCGATGCCACAAAGCTGAGGCCTAAGGCAGAGTTCTGCTTTGGTAAGAATACATACGTAGATAAAAAAATTTTAAGTTCTTAGCAGTAAACAGATAGAGACACATCATTGTTCAATATTTACTGATTTTTTTAATTCAGAAAACTGAAATGAAACTGCAGGTCCTCAAACAGACATTATCATCACTGTGTCTACAGTCTGTTCACTGTAACTATTTGCTGTCCTTGTCTACCCTTTAGACTCAGTTAAGCACTTTCTTCACCACTGAACCCAATAAATTGTTGTTAAACACTGTGTGTTTACTCAACATAAGATGATGCAGGAGGTCAGCGTTAATGACCTGGCCTCATATTTATCAAACTAACAACTTTACTTTCTAGGCTTTGCTTTGAGGTTAGGACACAGTTCGTTTTGCACACAGATTATTTTGGCTGATATTTTATACCTTCATTTATTTTTTGTTATGCACATAGTTTTTCTAAACTGCACCTCAGTAAAGCTGTTTTATTTGTCCTGGTTCAGTTTTCCACAGTACCACATAATCTCACTGAATGCTTTTTAAGTCTACATTGATTCTACTTTATGCATTTTTTTTCTTATTCCACTTTTTAGTCTTCTCCTTCCTTTGCTGGCTTAAAAGTGGTTTTACTTGTATATTTAAGACAACAGATGAAATGACTAACTATAACATAGAAGAACTCACTTCAGTTAAGATTTAATTTTTTTTTGAGAGGAGAGCAATTTTATAGTAGTGCTAATATTTCAGTGTTTTATTTATAGCGTTAAGTGGTTAAAAATCAATCAACGGTTTATGGTCAAACTCCGTCCACCAACTTTTAGTAGTATTCCTGGCCTCTGTAAGGTTTTGTCAATCATTCATTTTTATAAACCACAAGATAGAAATTAGCCAGTCTCCTGAAATGATTTTCATACAATTACTATCTAGAACGGCAAGTGTCTATATATGGTTTTCCATAAAATGTAACTAATTATTTCATTGCTAATCTACACGATGTAGATTGAATGTGTCTTAAAAGTATCTTAAAGGGATTATCCGGAGTAAAATTAAGTTTAGCTCATTTTTATATGATTGGGAGTACATACATAGTTGACATCAAAATCACACCATTTGGATGTAGATTGAGAAATTTCGGTTTTGCCATTTTGAGCCAATCTGTGTCAGCATGGAAGTGATTTGGGCATGAAACATTATTTTTAGACCTCTTCTAAAGTTCTTAACAACATAACACTTACTTGGTAAGAAGTAGAGGGTCCCTAAAGGCAAACCCAAGTGTCTTGAGGTCTTCATGTCGTCAGATAGTGTGTCCAGAGATACTTATCTTCAGGCATGTACTTCTGTATTCGTAAGACATCTTAGGAGTAAGGTTGAAATGGTTGATTTTGTTGCATCCTTTTAAAAAAAAATCATAGTTCAGTATTTCATTAGAAATTGAAATTAATCTGTATGCAACAGCAAATCTTAGCCTACTACTTTTTGTTTGTTTGTTTGTTTTGTTTTTTGTTTTCATCTTTTTTCCATGCCCAGTCAAGAATGAAGAAAACGTGTTACTGAACACAAGCCATCATATACAGTAATAGCTGGATTATTTCGGCGTACACCCCATTCCTTGATATTGTTTATTATTGTCTTCTTCTTGCCTGTCTCCTTCAATAGCAGGAAAATACTAGCGTGATAAGAAGTGGGTTACCATTAACTGTGTGTGTGTGTGTGTGAACACCACTTGCCTTGTTGCAGTTTCAACAGGATGCTGACATCCTTAAGGGAACCTGATTCCAATTGTGTGTTAGAGCTATTTTAAATGGCAGTTTGTGAGCCATGAGTTTTTGCTGATATTTAGAAATTCTACCGGTGTATCTTTTTTGGCACTTAAAAGGGAAACCAAGAATCCTAAAAAGACTCAAAAGCTTAAGAAGGGTTTTAGGACAGATAAGGAAGAACTGCTCCATGTAGATACGTCTGTGATGGTATGAAGGATCAAAAGCAAAAGCCTTTCGATCTTTTTTAACAGGTTTCCTTGCAGATTTATTTTGTGACGTGGACAATATCAGATAACCCCCATCCTCTCTTAACTTGCCATTGTAACTCTTGACAACTATGATGATATGATCACCTCACACCAGTCTTCTGAAGGAAATCCGACAGATTTATTTGCAGGGAAGTGGGAATCAGCATGAGGTTTCACATATCTTCAAATGACACACATACACAGAACGGGAACAAGGAATAATGATCCTCATTGTTGACAGAGTTTGAGTTCTTAGTGCGTTTTACAGCTTACCCCTGCCAAATTTACCAGTTGAACTTTAATGTGATTTATTTCCATGGTGTAAAAAGGAAACAGAAGAGACACAGAGATGGTTTGAGCTGTATTGAAGGATTTATAGCAGACAGAGAGAATGAGATACATGACTTCTTTCATTTCCTGAGTCCTGCTCTATAGCTAATCAGTGTTTGACCCTGAAATTTCTTTGTGATTGAAAAATAGTGTACAACTTGTGTTCGCACAGGCGTGAAAGTGTGTGTGAATATTTAGGGGTAACCATGTGCCTTTTCCTCCGTCACGGTTAGACGTGCGTGGGTGGTTTGAGGCTAAAGCAGCTGAGTCTACTGTAGCGGGGTCATATCGTGAATATGACTGGGCGTGTGGGGGAGAGTCCCTTAGCTCAGTTGTATTTCACTTCCAAAGAAGTCTCCTGATACAAATCATCCTATTTGTGACATCAAAGACTGAATATAATTTGTTAACTCCATCTCCATAGCAGATTTTGTTTCGTGCATTTAGTGTTTATCCACCAAAGAATAAATGAAAAGTATATTTTCTTTTCTCTTAATTTCACATGAATCTTTCTCCAATTGTTTTTATAACGTGTTAGTCATCAACGCTGGGATGAGGAAGTTCTTCCTGCAGGCCAACGATCAGCAGGACCTTGTGGACTGGGTCAACGCTCTCAATAAAGCCACTAAGATCACTGTGAGACAAACATTTCTGATTCAACTCCACTAATCTTTTTCTTTTGGCCCATGCTTTATCATTGGAAGATCTTTTTTTTTTTTTTTTTTTTTTTTTTTTTTTAATTTCTTCCTGTTCATAAAATAGTCAGGACTAAAATGAAACCAGATAGGAATGAGTCATGGCATGACTAACAGGATACTGTATTGTTGTATTGAGTGCTTTTATATTCTGAGGCATGGAAGACTGTTTGCATTGTTCTCTTTGAGGCCTTAATCATCCAAAGAGGAAAAGGAACAGTAAATGTGTAGATACATGTTTAGCTACCTCTGCGTTTTCAGGAATTCCTTCGTCAGATTTACTTGCGCAGTTGTTGACAGCTGGTATGATTGCGTTTTAAAACACTGTCCTCCACGTACTTATGTAAGTTGTTTGTGTCATTTTGTAAGGTGCCAAAGGCTTCCGATGCCCAGCAAAATTCAGAGAACCAGAAAAGTTTGCCGGATGTTGTAGGCTCCAAGAAACAAGTCTCCTATAAGACAGAGATCATCGGAGGTGTCCCCATCGTCACCCAGACACAGGTAACAAATACATCTACAGTTTAGAAAATAATCCTTATTTTTACAACATAATCCTGACCTGGATATAAGAAAATGTGTCTGAGTGTGTTTTCCATTGTGACTTGAATAGAGTTTCTGATGGTATTGTTCATCCTCCAGCAGGAAGGGGGTGATGGTGCAGAGAGAGCAGAGCGAGAGGCCATGCAGCGCTCCCACAGCCAGCTGCCGTACTTCCTGGGAAGGCCAGCTCAGGAGCACACAGTCATCAAATCTGGCTACTGTGTAAAGCAGGGAGCTGTGGTGAGTCTCATGGTTCTGTGTTGAACTGTGATCATTTTGCGTCCATGCAAGTATGAGTTCACGTCTTCTGAATTAGGCTGGATACAGTGGTTAGTGTTAGGCTCACCAACTCTTTTGAGTCCTGCGATACCCTGAGCTGATCTGGAAAAAAGAAAAGCAGCTGGAAAGCAATAAAGACATTTTACTGCACTACCCAGTTGTATATACTCATTTTACCTTCGTCACCAATTTCTTATAAGGAATGTAGGAACTGTAGATGTACATGTAGGTGAAAGGCTACGAAAGAACATCTATAAACCTGTGGATCATTAAAAAAAAAACATTAAACACCATTAAATACATTTTCTGAAAATTAAAGCCTTGAATGGTATTAAAAAGCATTGCATTTGTTGTTCAGAGGCTTTCCAATTTGTTCCAATTTTTTCCAATTTCCATGGAATTTTCAGGAAAGGTGCAAGGTGGTTCAGAATAGATGTTATGATTACTTCCGCCAAGGAGGTTATGTTTGTTTGTTTGTCTGTCTATGTGTTAGTTAGATCCTGGATTCTGGATCACTTTGAAATTTTAAAGAATAAATTTTAAAGTGATCCAGAATCCAGGATCTCTTCTGGATCATCACCAAAATCTAATCATTTGTTCTTTGTGACACCCACAATATGTCATGAAATTTTAGTCAAGATCCATCCATAACTTTTTGAGTTATCTTGCTAACTAACTAACAGACAGACAAACAAACTCTGGCAAAAACAACTTCCTTGGCGAGCCTCTCCATTCGGAGGGGGAAGGTCTGCCATGACAGGTTTGTGCTCTGAGTGTTTTTCTAGTTCAAATTGAGATCATGACCTTTGATCTTGAGTGACTTTGAAAGGTCAAAATCAAGGTCACATGTTTTTAAATGGCTGTAAACTTAAAAAAAAAAAAGTGGTGATTAATGCTCAGTTACTATTATTG
Source organism: Siphamia tubifer (assembly GCA_020466265.1). Taxonomy (NCBI): domain Eukaryota; kingdom Metazoa; phylum Chordata; class Actinopteri; order Kurtiformes; family Apogonidae; genus Siphamia; species Siphamia tubifer. The sequence continues at coordinate 29,511,431 of CM035797.1, forward strand.
ACAGATAGGAAACTACATGTAGGCTCCAAAATGGCACCATAACCTTTGAGCTTGGGTGACCTTGCAAGGTCAAAGTCATAGTCTTATGTTTTGAGAGGGACATGTCCATTAAGAGGTAGAATGTTTGCAAGGGGCGAGGTCTGTTGTGCCTGGCATTAGTTGTTTTGATTATATAATTATTTAATACTTTTGATCAGAAGTGTAGTGTGATTGACAGGCAGAGCCCTTTAATTGGCCGTTGCTTATGCCCAATACACATAGTCACAACACTGGGTGCTTGGAATGCAATGTGATGTGAGTGTCCACAAGCTGTGGTGAAAGAGCAGAGGGAATATTAGCAAACATCAGAAAAATGGGAAAGTTTCAGCACAAGTGACTGGAGGAGGAACTTTTCAGAATCAGGTTAAAGCCTGTCGACAGTAAACTGTCATTAAACTATATATTAACCTGTATCTGCAGTTGGACATAGGCATTAAAAAGCATTAAGTTAGATTTGCTGATACCTGCAGAAACACTGTAAACAGTGTCCAACAAAGAGGAGTCAGGTGGTATCATTTGTCATCACAGTTAAATGAAAGAACTTAATCAATAGACCATAGAATTCTTCAAACATTCATGTCTGTTTGGAGTCAGTTTGTCTCAAACACTGCAGACACCATAAGAATGGACATAGAGTATGTGCTAAGAAAAAGTATGTGCATTATCAGGGTTGTCACATGACTGGAACAACCTGGAAAATTATTAATGAAAAACATATGGGAAATGAGAAAAAAAAAAGTCAACTGTCCTGGAAACCGTGAAGTTATCCTGGAAAATTATTTATACTCCTCTGCCTTGAGTGCCTAAACTGAGATTAAACAAAGGAAATAGTTTTTCAGTGATTTACTGAAAATATCTAAATATTTTAAAGGAAGTGTGGGAGAGAACGTAAGAGAGAAAGGGAAGTTGAGTTGGGAGTTTCCCAGTTGAACAATGTAACTTCAGTTTGTCATGTTAATGTAGTGCTACGCTGTAATCTGTGTTTGTGTTTGCATTATTTTTAGAATAGTACATTTATCATAATTATTTTTTGTAGATTAATTATAGCCACAGACGGCACATTGAATGTCTAATAAATATAGAAACAATCTGGGTAAATGCAACTCACAAGTTTAGAAAAGAACACTTCAAAATAATGAGGGGGACAGTGTAATGTATTAGTGTATGATGTGATAACTTGTCTCTGTAGTCCTGGAAAATAATTTTAGGGAAAGAGTGGGAGCCCAAATTATGAACTCACACTTAACTTTTTTTTTTCATCAAACATAAAGTGTTATGATAAAGTAAATGACTAGTGAAAAGGAATATACAAACTTTTGGAATGTAGAATGCTTATTTTATTTTAATTATTGCTTAGTAACGATGGAGTCACGGAGCCAAATCGGAACCAACATTTCATTATTGTAGAAAATGAGCAATTCTCCTAAATCTCAACACATCTGATGTCTTTCTTTCAACAGATGAGGAACTGGAAACGAAGATACTTTCTTCTGGAAGAAAATTCAATGAGTTACTTCAAATCAGATTTGGTAATTGATATATCTCAGGTTTATTTTTTAATGTTTGTATTATGTGTATGTGTGTTGACTTCACCCCCTTATTCAAGAGCAAAATATCTCCAGGCTCACAGTACCAAGTTCTGACATGTTTCATTCACAGTAAGGAATTCAGTGCCTTCACTTTACATGTTACTTCATGCCTTGTTTTCGGCTTCTTGGCCTTTCTTACACACACACACACACACACACATACTATCATCAGGACAATGCATCACATCCCTTACCCTGTCCTTGTCAGTGTCTGCCCTTATTTGACAGTTTTATCTGTCTTATTTGGCTATCAACAGGACCCAAGGACACACACTCTCTGTGTTGTATCGAATGACCAGGTCAAAAAACGTCTGACTACTGTGATTTTTAGGCCAAAGTTAGCAGTTTTCTACCTCAAGTTAACAATCTGTTTTCCCTGTTAGACGGAAAGAAATCTAGAGCAGACTCACTCTCAGAATATAAGACTGTTCAGAACGTATTTCTAATACATTGTAGATTTTCAGAAGTGTCACCCACTGTTATGTTTTGCTTTTAGGAGAAAGAGCCGCTACGAATGATTCCACTGAAGGAAGTTCACAAAGTCCAGGAGTGTAAACAGAGGTATTTAACATGCCCCAGCAAATTCCCATTGTACAAAAAATGCCTTTTGTCCGAGATAGTGTTTAGTTTTTACTGATTTAATCTTGTGATTATGGGACAAGATAAATTGATCTGACGTGTTTTCCACTGTTGTTGTAGTGACATTATGATGAGAGATAATCTGTTTGAAGTCGTCACTACATCGAGGACCTTTTACATACAGGTAGGACATTGGATATTCAAAAATGAAGGGGCTGTACATTTTCCTTCTTGTGTTGCTGTTATGTTCTTAAACACAATCAGTCACTCTTTCGTTTCCTGTGTAATAGTTTTTTGAGTATTACAGTTCCCCGACATCACTATGATTTCCTGTCCAACTGCCTCTCTTTGCTTGTCTCAGTGTTCACTGTCCTTGCTATTGTTTGTCTCCTTTAGGCGGACAGTCCAGAAGAGATGCATAGCTGGATCAAGGCGGTCTCAGGGGCCATTGTGGCTCAGCGTGGACCTGGAAGGTCTGCTGCTACGGTATGTATCAGCTGACATAGTAATAACAACCTAAACCACTAACAGACCTCAGTTTGTTTTGTAAACCCTAACTTGGTCTAGTGTCACAACATAGGACAAAAGAAATGTACTCCGATATAAAATAATGTTAAGGTTGCTCTGTAGCTACTTTTTTTCCACAGTATCAATTCTGTTGTTGATTGATTGATTTGTTTATTTCGAGCAATACACCATACATACAAAAAAATATATAATAATATGATTTGCACCCAAAAAGGAGTGGGAATAAGAAACACTTATTTAATCCCACCCCCATTCTCATCAATAATAATAATAATAATAATAACAATACCTCAAACTTATATAGCGCTTTTTGGACACTGAAAGATGCTTTACATAACAAGCAAAGCATTAAAAATAATTAAATGAGTAAAATAAAAAAAAAACTCAAGTTCTAAACATTCACTCCTGTCCCTTAACCACAAGCCGAATAAACAAAATAAACAGGCCTTAACTAATTCAGAATCAACTCATTCAATAGTGTCTACACCATGGAGCCAAAATGTGAATAGAACACAGAAACCAAGCACACTCACACATTCAGTAGTTAAGCTCACATCATAACAACCACAGACCAACAGTGACAAGAACAAAACTACCATAGCATTAATGCTAAAGAACAGCACAGAGCAGTGACAGCAGAAGGTAAAGAACAAACACATATGAACCAAACAAGGAACAAAGAACATTAACAATTTAAACAGAATATTGATGTGACATCAGTATTAAGTACAAATGTAATGTCTTCTAATATTTTTTTTACCATTTCTTTGGCTTAGATGTTGTGAAATAACCCTCTAGTCCTAGTATCAAGGAAAATCCTCTATAAGTTTACCTACTGTAGATAATATTCACAGCTTTAAACTGTTGTATAAACATATGGTTTGGTCCCAGTATAAAGATGGAGGGTGTTAATCACAGTTAAATTCCCTTCCCTATTATTTAACCATTGTCATCTTTGTTTGTTATTAATTAAGCAATGGGAAGGATTATTCCAGGGCACTACATGTTAAAATATTAATATATTCAATTTTTGGGGGAGTTTTACGTCTTATTTATTATCAGAGTATAATGAGAATATCTCCACTCCTGTGTTTTTGATTGCTATGATAAAATCCAAATATTAAGTGAAAATGCACAGGTTTTAGTTCAGTAATCTCAAATTTGTCATAACTGTTGACTCCCTGACTACAACCTCCAAATCGTAACCTTCAGAAATCAAGGACAAACCATGAATATACTCTAGACATATGTGCATGTCGATCCGTAGGGTAGAATGTCTGTGTTCTTGGTGAGTACTTTAAATGTCATGTGACTTTGGTGTTGTTTGTCTCCATGTAATGTGTTGATTCTACATCTGAAGTTTTAAACCTGCTTTACTAAAACTTTAGACTTTTGATTAAGCTCTCAGCCTTCCCTCAGTGGATTTCTGGAGAGGGGGTTACTGCATGTACACCTTTCTTACACTTTGTTCTGTCTTCATCGTGCTGTCACTTATGCGTGTGGTGTTTTCGTACGCAAAACTTTCACACATTAGATCATGACATATTTTATACAGAGTGGCTGAGCCAGTCCTGTTGGCAGTCTACATACACAATGACAGCTAGCTAGAGTTGTCAGGTGACAGGATAGAGGTAAACCTGTTCCATAACGCTGACCGCAGAGGGAGGAGAGGTCCCTCCTGGTTAGATGGGTATCATTCTCAACATCTGTGCTCTCTTTTTCTACACTTGGCTCTTTCTTGTCTCCACTGTCTTTCTTTCTCTCATGCTTGTTTTTCTTTTACCTTCTTTTTCCTCTTCTACCTATGTTGGATTTTCCCTTGTCTTTCATTGTCACATTCTCTCCACCTCCTGTTCTCCTGGTGGGCAGACAGCCCATCTGCTCTAATCCTGCTTTGCACTGTGTTGTTGCAGATGCGGCAGGCCAGACGGCTGTCAAACCCCTGTATACAGAGGTATACGTCCCGAATCGGGGAGTGCAGCAGCACGTATGTCAGCTCCTATAAACCCCCCACCCCCACCCCCACCCCCCTAAACTTAAGTTCACTTTTAAACACTACTTTCCACTCACTGGCTGGCCCTTTGTGGTTGTAGAGATTGTGGGAGCAGATCAGATCTGATGGTACATCTGATGCTCCTTTTTCTAAGAACCACATCCTGACTGTGGCTGTGATAACCCAAGAAGCGCTCTTCCCTTCACGCCTCTCCCTTGCTGCTTCTTTCATCCTGTTTTCTTTCTCTCTTTTTGCTCAATGTCACCCGTTATGTTGAGCTTGAACAGTAGTCCACTGCATTCTGTATTCGAGGTAAATTCTTGTTTCAGACTTCTCAAAACACACATGGTGTGCTTGATTTATCTACTCTTGCATGTGATGAATCACCACAAGGATGCCACCAGAAATCAAGCACACCTCAAATGTGTTCAGATCCAGAGATGACTTCTTTTTAAGCATTTGCCCAGTGCAGAATGACTCTGAGCCACTCTAATGTGACCATCTAACTGTTGGAAAACCTGCAGTCACAGCCTCCATCCCGTCATATGGCTTCACTTACATAACTTTCACCTGCCGTCACCATTATTGACGACATATCTGTGTCGACAAGGTTTGAAAAATAGTCAAACACAGAGTACGGATGTACAACACACCCTCAGACAAACTCCATCGTTGCATGGACAGCCTGACCAGCTTAGCTCTGAATACCTTGACCCTGTTTCTTTCTGTGTCTTTATTACCTGGTACATGTGTCTTTCACTCGTTCTGTTTTTCTCCCCCTTCATGCCCTGTTATCTCTGCAGCCTGCTGCAGCTGTGTACCTGTCTTAGATGTGTGACATCCTGCTTGTCTCTCCTCCTTCCTCCTGTTCGCTGCCTGTATGTTTTTCTCTCTTTCTCATACACTGTCAATAAAAATAATGGTTTCTGCATAAACTTACTATACCTTTGTGTCCTGTATGTTAAATAATATCTTTGAAATGCATTCACTTCAATGTTCAATCATATGTCTGGAGTCAAAGGCTTGTTTTAATTATATAGGATTCTGTTACTATGTTTATAGTGCAAGTCTCTGTGTAAATGCATTAATGGAATAGACAGTTACGACATTAACAGTACAGTGAACTACAGAAAGAATCTGCTCTTTGATTGGAGTAGATTATGTAAATGCTTCTCAAATCTTGCCTGGACTCTTGCTCTTCAATAACTAACCTTTGCAGCCTGTAAAGCCACAGGATGTCACTTATTACACATGGCAGTGTAATATTATGTGGGAGAACAAGTGCTTAGACGACCTTAACATTGACACAGATATTTGACTTATTACACAGGGTTTCTGCAGATCCCTCATTTCAGGCTGACACAAAGGCCACCAACAAACACCTACCATCCTTCAATATTGTTTAGTATTTACATCACCAAAATCTAGCAGTACTATTGACTAGAGGTGAAATTGGGTTGAAATCACATTCATAATGATCTTAAAAAAGGCTGAAATGTATCTTGTAAAAACCTGTAGAAGCCCTGTTTCCATTTTTAGGTTCTACATGTTGATCTAACCAGCATTTCACCATCCTCATAATGCTGCTCGTCTGTTTTTTTTGTAGTTCTCTTTTTTTCCTACCTTTTCTTTCTCCCATGCGTCTGTTTTTGTTTTTCAGAGATTGAAATGTGACAGTGAAAAGCTGTGAACTAATGAGCACGGCAACAACCAACCACTGCTTCCTAAGGCACCCTGCTCTTCCATTGCAACCTGTTGAGACTTCCAACCCTAAAACCTGCTGACACTACTACTACTACTACTACTACTACTACTACCACTACTCCCTCTAATACTTCTGCTTCTATTACTACTTTTACTACTACTGCTACTACCACCATCTCCACTCTGTCAGTGTTTCTATCTTCAACACCTTCAACTGTATCCACCTTCAACCTTCAGTACCAACTCTGCTAAAGCTGCATCAGGCCCCACATGCTGGTGCTAATCCAAGTCTGTACAATACTTTAACTCTTTACAAATAAACTGCAGATGACGTTACATAATTCTACTAATCTTTCACGTTGTCTTGTCACCCTGATTCATGCTTTCTGTGCCCTGTGGGTCTTTCTACCACAGGAACACGGCGGCCGTTCCACATTCTACCGTAGCCCCTCGGGTCCCCCCGTCCCTCGCTCGCCCATATCTGCCATGCCATCATGTTACCCCGAGTGGGGGGCTGCTGTCACGTGCGGCACACGCTCACAGCCTGGCATGGGACAGCGAGCACTTCATGAGCCTGCTGCCACGGCCCAGTCACAACCATGCGCCAGCACGCCTGTCCCTGCAGGAGACGCGCCTGGCAAAGTGATATGCAAGCCACCTGTGACCGCTACCACCATCACGTACTCAGAGGAGTCACCATGGCGACGGCGGAGCAACTTTGAGCCACATTTACCTGAACCGCCCCTAGACCTGGATGACGCTGACCTGCCAGTGAGCCAGGTCTGAGCCTCTTCACCAGATTGCTTCTTTAGATGGACAATGAAAAGGAAAACAACTGAGGTTAAATATAAAAAAAATTAAAAATTAAAAAAAAAAGGAGGGGGGGGGGCAAACTGTTGGTGGATGGTGGTGTAAACACATCACAACTGCTCCTCTATTTGAAATGCCGTCAGTGTGGGAAGAGAAAAAGTAGGCTCCCCACTGAACTGCACTCTCAACCCGATCAGATGACCCACCTGCCCCTCTAAGCTTGCCTGCTCATGCATTTAAAAGTGTGTATTTATTTCCTTAGAGTTGGTGTTGTCAAACAAAATACAATTTTTTTTTCTGTTTCTGTTTCTGTGTGCCAACAAGAATGCAGCAAGAGACACTTAATCTAACCTACGTCGGCACAGCAGTGTTCAACAGTATTTGTGGGCCTTTGGGATTTTTGTAAACTACTTTTGTGCCAAGTAAAATAAGGGAGATTTCAAGGATGCAACCAAATCCTTTTCTTTTTGTAAACAGAGAAACTTTAGTGAGATAGACGCTCAGACTCTGTTCCCCCTCACACTCACATATGGACAATGGTCAGAAAAACTCCAGTCTGGTCTGACGTCCAACGAGCAGCTCCACCTAAGACACGTTCCTCATACGTCCCTATACTCATCACCTCTGTAATCTCTGTACTAATTTAAAGTGTGTGGTCCGTTCATGAACTCACTATTGTGGCACTGGATCTGTCAAATATTGTAGGCCAGTGTTAAGTGTACAGTTCAGGTCTAGTCAGACATCAGCTATTTGTTCCAATGCAAATTATTAAGTCAAATATGAATTAATCTAGGACTGGATGCAAACTATTTCTGTGATTCAGCGTGTGTATTACAATGCTAACAATGCCAAAAATATTACGTATTTTACTTTGACGCACCAAGTCATGCCCTTTGTTTTCAGATCTTTGCATAGGCAGGAAATGGTCATCAGTTGTTTAATCGGTTAATCGCTTTCAAGTTCATTGAATAGATCCTAATCTAGGACAGGCTTTTTACAGTGAATTTTCTACTGTCAGAGAAGTGAAATTGTTCTGTGGAAGTACAAAAGAGCAGACATAAATAGTTTCAGATTTCTTCATTAATGTCAGTTTAATGTACCAGAAGACTGACAGTGTGAATGGGTATTCATGTGGGAAGCTACAGAGAGATACCTAAACTTGTTGACTTTTTATTTTATTTTGTATTTTTTTGTATGAGTACCATCTTAATAATTTGACTGACAAACTCTCAGACACTTCATGTTAATATTTTAGTGATTCTTTATTTTTTTGTTAGTTACTCTTTACTGTTTTTGCAGAACAGAGTCGTGTTCAAGTGTGTGTAGTCGACTGGTTTTTCTTTGCTTGTAGATGTGTATAACAGAGGGCTCACCCAGTAGCAGGCAACAGCCTCATGGTGTATTACAAAACTGTCCCCAACTGTAATCTCGCAAAAATAATATACACTAATATTTTTTTGTAAGTGTCTGCTTTATTTTTACCCTGACAAAGCTAAGCTGTTTCATCCCCTTTCAGTCCAACGTAATTGGTTTGAATAATCTTCTCTATTTATTATGTGGATGACTTGAAAGAAATAAACACTGAAAATGTGCTTGGGTTTCCTGAAATGTCTTTTTAGCATTGTGATAAACTCAGTCTGTGGAGGGAAAATGACAGGTTTCCAAAGTATACAAAGACAGAAATGCAGTCATATTGGTATATTGTGCTCCTGGCTCTTCAGTCAACATAGCTCCCTCTGCCCTCTTGTGGTGACAGATAAATCTTCACTCTTCTCAATATGCCACGGGATGAATGGAGTTATTTATGTGATGTTGAATAAAGTATTAGTATTAATATATCAGGGTTTTAATTAAATATACACTTTTAAAATAATACTATATCCACAATATGGCCAAATATTAAAAATAAAAAGCAGTATGATCCTTTGGGATCTCAAATAATATATATATATATATATATATATATATATATATATATATATATATATATATATATATATATATATATATATATATATATATATATATATATATATTATTTGAGATCCCAAAGGAAACTAATGACTGCATATCTATCATTTTTTTCCTTAATTTTTCCAAGCTGTTAAACCCAGCCAACCCTCACAGTTATATATCATATGCTGGAATGTAATAAGAAGGATTAAAGTGTGTTTCAAAGGTATCACTCGACACTAAATAGTCAGAAACATTTTCTGTAGGAACTTATCAGTACTTAATAATGTTTATTATACATGTTCATTAAACTAAGCAACTAGTTTCCTGCATCTTCATATTAATTAAAAATGACAAGTTTGATAAACTTAAAAATAGGCAAATTGCTACTTGCACTCATTTTTTAAAAGCAAGTACAACTTTTAATAAGATTTTGAGTTTACACTACTCATTCCAATTAATTATTTTCAGCATTGACATTGACAGTTACCTTTGCTTTAAAATGGGTTATATTCCCGTCCCCTAAAATAAAAACCCAAACAGCCACTGGTGTTCAGAACCGTCTACTGACCTAAAATGTTTGTTGATCCCTTAATCCTATTAATACATGTAAATAATTGGTGTAAAAGGTAGTTTGTCATCTTTTCATGGTCATCTGATGTGACCCATTTGGACATTCAGAGGCTATAGTGAACAATAGAAACATCATCTTCTACAACTTTGATCCACCAGTAAAAGTCATGCAGGTGGAGCAATGGCAGTGAGTGGAAACACTTGTTTTAATTTTCAGGTACTGATATTTTTGCTGAAAAAGTCTCTTTTTTTCCAGTTTTCTCTATTTCTGATTTAATAACCCTTAACTTAGATCTCACTTTTTGTGAACATCTACATCAGGGGTGTCCAATCCTACTATCCTGCATGTTTTAGGTGTATCCCTCTTCCAACAGATCTGATTCAAATGATATCATAAATTATCATTATCTGCAAAAGACTGATAATGAGCGTCAGGTGTGTTGGAACAGGGATACATCTAAAACATGCAGAATTGGGTACCCCTGATATACATAATCAGTGAATTAAATATAGAAAAATACCAGATTTTCATCTAAAAACACAATCATACAGAGAATAATTGTCTTATTAATTGTAATAAATGGTTGTAAATCACTTTTAAAAAAGGACATATCTAGGGAAAAAAAAAAGTCATTTTGGAGCTACCACAAACATCTGTGCATATTAAACTATCTATTTGAGTTGATTTGATTAGGAAATTGCAGTTTTCAGATGACCCTAATATAAACATAAACACATAAATACGTGTCACTTCTACAAATGAACATTTTAAAATGCACATGCACAGTTATTTTCATTCATTTCAGTCTTAAATCGCTTGAGCTTGAGCAGTGATTTGCATACAGTGACAATATCTAGAGCAGCTGAGATCTGAAGTGTTCTGACACAGTTGTCGCTCCACCTTCACACAAAGCGGTGCATCCCAGCCTTTCATTAGCCTTTACTTATGGAATCATGTAGATTCTCATGGGCCTTGAACACAAGCCAACACGTGCAGACTGGTGCCGAGAGATCACAAAGACCTCAACGTCGTCCATTCCTTGCTGCGTTCACTGGCCTTGGTCTGTGAATGGGTGTTCCTTGTACATGAGGTTGTTTTCATCTGCATATTTTCCCACCATTTCCCGCCTACGTCCTTGCGCTTCACAAAATTATCCGCATAATAGGTCTGACGATGCTATAGGCCTGAACTTACTGATGAGTTTGATTTATTTTATTTCATGTCAGCAATCTGGTGACACAAAATGTAACCTTTTACCAGAGGTGGTCAAAGTACTCACATTCTGTATTTAAGTAGAAGTGTGGTGTGGTCTGGTGTGAAAAAATACTCTGGTAAAAGTAGAAGTACTAATTCAACTCCTTTACTTAAGTAAAAGTAAAAAAAAAAAAAAAGTACAACTTCACAATTGTCATAAAGTACAAAATTAAAAAGGAAAACAGTATTTTTTGTCATTATTTAACCAGGAAAAATCAGAAAAAGGTTTAAAAGTATCTCAAATACAGGAATTTTAAAGTGAGTTAGTGTGTAGATAATGTGTTTGATAGGGTCACTGTGCTAAATTTTGTGGGTATGGGCAGGAAATTTTGGAAAAACAGGGGGGGGGAAAGTCACAATTGTGATATAAAGTTTAAAAAAAATTACAAATGAGATTGAAAAAAAATGCATAATTTTAAGATAAAAAGTCCAAATTGTGAAATAAAAAGTCAAAATTGTGAGATAATAGTCATATAACAGTTTCTCTCCACTGATTTTCCCTCTGAAGTGACTTATTTTTCATACTGTTACATCTGTTTAGTTTGAAAAAATAACAAGTCTATTCTGAGAATTTGAAGACTATAAAGTACAGATATTTATGCAAAAATGTAGGGAGTAAAAGTAAAAAGTTGCCAGAAAAAGAAATACTCAAGTAAAGTCCAGATACCTAAAACAATCTTAAATACAGTAACAAAGTACTTTTACTTAGTTACTTTCCACCTCTGACTTTGACCTCACATCTCAAAGCTTGGAAGCTGTCACTCAAAAGTACTACTTCTGAATTTCCTTTAGACTTCTCTCTAATTGCCTTTTAGACATAAACTTCCATCCCACTGACCCCCCCCCCCCAGCACACCCCATGGTGCCTCCGTCTGTTTATTCCCCAGCAGTTTAGAGAAGTATCCCCTGTATTCAACTGCCACATTTAAACCAAAAGCTGTTAAAACAACCCTACGCTTATAATCAATCACATTGTGTTGAGGCATTTTATGACACTGATTCATTGCTTTGAGAGTTTAGTGGACTCTTTTACAGCACACCACAGACGTATTAACCTAACAGGGATTTGTTGTTCACCCTCACACCGCACAACAAATCAGATTTATAACGCCAAATATTACCCCTCAACACCAGTAATGTATGTGTCAGTTCAATACGTAGTCTGTTTTAAGATTATTTTATAGTATGTTATAAACGTTTATGTTTTCCCACTTAAGGATGTGGCTAAAATAGTTATTAAAAGAAATGATTTGATTGGTCTTTGACACTTTGGAAGAACACTTGGGATGAAATGATCCACTTATCTCTATTAAATGTTGTTTATTTCCCTCGTTGCTGGCTGCTTATGAACCATACAGAGTGGATAAGCAGATAAATTATGTTCTTTTGCAATTTTTCAATTAGAACAAATTTGGTTATGTGAGCATGCTACATTAACTCCAAAAATTCTTTAATCCGCCCATTTTTTTATTTATTTTTTTTCTCTCTTTCTCTCTCTCTCTCTCCCATCGCTGATTTTCCTAATTAGCTTTAAGGCTTGTGTAAATGCCAGGAGTGACTAATTCATAAAGGGAGCAGTAAAAACACATGCAGGAAATAGGCCTGCAGGATGTGTGGAGGGCTCTGAACCATATAAAACATCTGGCCCCTTCTACTACTGTTTCATTATTTTCTATTTTTATTTTTGTTTGTAAATCGTCACAGCTGAGCAAAGTCTGGCATGGGTAAACACTCCATCTGCCTCTCACTCTGGGTCAACCAGATTCAGAGGTCAACCTTAATGTTTCTGACCTCCTACACCCACTGACAGCACATTAGTAAAGGACATTTTCCCAAAGCAGAGCAACGACAAACTCTGTAGTCTGTTTATACTATAGCTATAAATATATATTGAGTGGGTTATTGGAGGACATAACAAGACTTTATTACTTTTGTGAATTCTTTTCAAAAATATATGTGTTATTATGTAGAAAATCAAGGTCATTAAAGTTACCATATTCAGTTCCTTCCTCACATATAAGCTACACATAAGTGACAAATAAATAAAAATCCAAGAAGCATATATAAAAAATTTAAGAAAAACGTATGTAACATGCTAAGAGCATGTGTTTTAGAATATTAGAACATCACTTTTAGTCAACTAGACTAACAAAAATGCTGATACACACACCTGTATTATCCCTTTGAACATCATTCCTTACATTAGTACCATTGCTTCATGGTTTCTAACAAAGCAGGTGCACTCACTGTTCATGTAGAGGCAGAACTACAGACCCTGTTGACCACACTGTTACAATCTGGACCTTTATTGTCTTATTATGTACTTTCCTGTTGGTCTTCCAGGTTTTTCTGTCATTGTTAGTGTCTGTGCTTTTATTTTGTCATGTTGGTTCATGTTCACTTCATCTTGTTTTACTTCCTGGCACCGGTATGGCCACACCCCACTCATTTAGCCTTATGTGTCCCACCTGTTTGGTGTAGTATTTAAATTCCTCCTGTGTCCCTGTCTCATCACAATTTTTTTTGTTTCCCATACATCAAATGAGTGATCTTGTTTTGGTTTTACTGGTTCTGGCCTTGTTTTTCTTCTCTGGATTTTGTCTGTTGTCTGTCCCGTGTCACAATTGAAATAAAGTCATCATTTTGGTCATATTAAACAAAGCAGAATTGTGTGATAAAAAGAAAAATTGTGAAATGAAAAGTCAAAATTATGAGATAAAAGCTCAAAATTATGAAGTAAAAGTCATAATTATGATATATAAAATCACAGTTTCTCTCCACTGATTTTCCCTCTGAAGTTACTTATTTTTTGTACTGTCACATTTGTTTAGTTTGAAAAAGTAACAAGTATATTCTGAGAATGTTAGGAGTATAAAGTACATATATTTATATAAATGAAAAGAGTATAAAGTACAGATATTTATATAAATGTAAAGAATATAAAGTACAGATATTTATATAAATGTAAAGAGTATAAAGTACAGATATTTATATAAATGTAAAGAGTATAAAGTACATATATTTATATAAATGTAAAGAGTATAAAGTACATATATTTATATAAATGTAAAGAGTATAAAGTACAGATATTTATATAAATATAAAGAATATAAAGTACAGATATTTATATAAATGTAAAGAATATAAAGTACAGATATTTATATAAATGTAAAAAGTATAAAGTACATATATTTATATAAATGTAAACAGTATAAAGTACATATATTTATATAAATGTAAACAGTATAAAGTACAGATATTTATGAACAAATGCATGGAATAAAAGTAAAAAGTTGCCAAAAAAATAAATACTCAAGTAAAGTACTGATCCCTAAAAAAATCTACAGTAATGAAGTACTTTTACTTAGTTACTTCCCACCTCTGGTAATAACACACCATCATATACATTAAAAACATGAGGTAACTGACACTATTGTCATTTATTTTCTAATTCATCTTATTCAAGTATATCACATTTAGCATATTTAATGTCTGAAGCATATATTTTCCAACAAACATTGTGGGCAGTGTTATCTACTCATGTTTATATTCTCAAAGGAGCAGCTTTTCCGTTTCATAGTGACGTCACAGCTCTGCACCAATCACAGGCCTTGTTGTAATTATCTCCAAAGTGAATTGCTTTGCCAGGAAAAACGTCAAGTCGTGTAATTGGTTGCGCAGTGAAGGTTGTGTTAAATGCCTCTCCAGCTGAAGTGAGTCCCAGCACTACTGAGCTCTGACATCCCATAACACTGCAAGCAGAGAGCGAACTTTCTGACACACTTTTACAACTTTATATTTAACTTTTTTTCTCTCTCTCTCTCTCTCTCTCTCTCTCTCTCTTTACAAACCTTATCCTTCCATCATGTTCTGGACACTGCTGTGCGTAACGGTCGTCTTTGCGTCCTTCTCGGCGGATGCGCAAATTTCTGGCCGGTATGTGATCGGATGTCCCACTCGGTGTGACAAATCGACATGTCCGCGGTTACCCACGGATTGCCCCGCGGGACAGACCCTCGACGCGTGCCACTGCTGCCCGGTGTGCGCGTCCGCGGAAGGTGAATCCTGTGGCGGCAGCGGGAAACTCGGTGACCCGGTGTGCGGAGAAGGGCTGGAGTGTTCGGTATCTGGCGGAGTTGGATCCACAGCCACGGTCAGGAGGAGAAGCAAGAGTGGGATTTGCTTGTGTAAAACTACCGAGCCCGTTTGTGGAAGCGATGGGGTGTCCTACCGTAATATCTGTGAGCTGAAGAGGGTGAGCCGAAGGGCGCAGAAGCTGCAGCAGCCACCTGTTCTGTTCATTCAGAGGGGAGCTTGTGGGAAAGGTAACTCAGGTTATTCTGCTGGTTATTACAAATACTCACGTGCATGTGGCTGAATAGTCAAGGATTATTGTTGATTTAACTCATAAAGACCCAGTGTTACTTTTGCCCTAGTTCCTAAATGATTATTTTACTCTACATTGAACTTTTATTAACTGATTTATTATTATTTACTATCATATTATCTTCCTTACTTTGCATTATTTTCAGTGGAAAAACACCTTTATTTCATTCACTCATGATCAGAGGTGGGAAGTAACAAAGTACTTAAAGTACTTAGGTAGACTTTTTAGGTATCTGTACTTTACTAGAGGATTTATTTTTCTGGCAACTTTTTACTTTTACTCCCTACATTTTTCCATAAATATTGTACTCATTGCATTCTCAGAATCGACTTATTAGTTTTTCAAACTAGACAGATGTGACAGTATGTAAAATTAGTGAAAAATAAGTGACCAATTTGAAAAATAAGTGGCTTCAGAGGGACTTTCTATATTATAATTATGACTTATGGCTCATGATTGTCACTTTTTAGCTCATAATTTCAACTCTTTTTCTCATAATTATGCATTTCCTATCTCATATGCATGACTGTATCTCGTCATTTTGACTTTTTTTTAATCTCATAATTATGCATTTTTAAAAAAAAAAAAAAAAAAAACAACTTGCATATGACCTTTTTTATGTCATAATGATGACGTTTCCTCTAAATTGTGACCCCCCATTTTCCCTAAATGTCCTGTTCATACCCACAGCACTGAGTAACTGTAACTGTCTACACCGTAACTGACCTTTAAAGGCTTTATTTTTGGGATATTTTTGAAACTTTCCTGTTTTTTTCCTGGTTAAATACATATGATTTCATCCATGACAAAGAAATGCAGTTTTACTTTTTACTTTATTACAATTTAGTTGTTGTTTTTTTTTACTTTTACTTAAGTAAAGGAATTGAATCAGTACTTGTACTTATACCAAAGTATTTTTTCATAAAAGTAACTTCTACTAAAGTACAGAAAGTGAGTACTTTGACCACCTCTCCTGATGATGAGTGTTCATTCAACCTCAGAGTAACGTTGAGGGTTATTATATAACAAAGAGAGAGAAAACTGAAGAAAATGGGACCTTTTCAGCAAAAATACCAATAATTGAACATAAAACAACTGCCAGTGATCAACTGGTGAATCAGTGTTTCCATGGTTCACTATGGAGCCAATGAACGTCCAAATGGGTCATATCTAATGACCAGGAAAAGATGACAAACTGTATTTTTCACCAATTATTTACATGTATTGGTAAAATTAGTGGCTTAACAGTTAAACAGTTTACATCAGTTGTTCTGCTGCTTATATGACCCATTGCTCCTTTTGTACCAGTTTCCAAAGGATTCCTTATATAGTTAAATTATTAACTGGTTTATTACCATTTATTATCATATTATCTTCCTTACTTTGTATTTTTTCCAGTGAAAAACAAGTATTTGCTTTTATTTTATTCATTGATCATGAATGCTCATTCAACCTCATAGTAAATTTTAGGGTTAAATTGAGAAAATCTAAGAAAATGTGACCTTTTCAGCAAAGTTATCAATAACTGAACATAAAACAACTGTCAACAGTCAACTGGTGAATCAGTATTTCCATGGGTCACTATAGAGCTCCTGAACATCCAAGTGGGTCATATCTAATGACCAGGAAAAGATGACAAATTGCATTTTGCACCAATTATTTACATGTGTTGGTAAAATTAGTGACTCAACAGTTAAACAGTTATAGATCAGTTGTTTTGCTGCTTATATGACTTAGTGCTGTTTTTGTACCAGTTCCCAAATTATTTTTTTCTTTTTATTTAACCTTTCTTAAGTGATTTATCAGCATTTATTATATTATTATCCTCTGTATTTTGCAATTTTTCCATAGAAAATCAGGTATTATTATATATTTAATTTACTGATAATGTATTTTAATAACCATTATGACAAATATTTGAAGGTTATTACATAAAAAACAGAAAAAAGTTAAGGAAAAGTGACTTTTCCAGTAAAATATAATATTAACTGAATATAAACCAAGTGTGTCCATTCATAATCTATAGTTTTTACTGATAAATCAATGTTGTACAAGATGTTTCCATGATAACTATGGAGCCTCTGAACATCCAAGTGGGTCATATCTAATGACCAGGAAAAGATGACAATCTGTATTTTACACCAATTATTTACATGTATTAATAGGATAAATAGATCAACAGTTATTAAACAGTTTAGATCAGTTGGTAGTTCTGGTTGATGGTGGTTGGACGGCTGCTTCTACACTTTAAGCATCAAGTGTTGTTGGATCCAATTGTACATTACACATATGAAACTAATGATCTTTGGTCCAAAGTGATCACGCACTGATTCCCCTTTGGTGTCATTCCCCTTTTATTCTTTATGCTGTGGAGTATAAGCAGTGAAATCCTCATTCCGTTCAACTTCACACAGATGTTATACAGCTGTACGCAGTGGCACACAATCCCCATGTGTCTCCAAAACAAGAGGCACTATTGAACTGTGTTGTTTGCCTCTTGTTCTCGCATTACAATTAGATTCGATCACAGAACCTTTTCTAGTTCTGCCTCTTGGATGAAGTCATGAGCGTTCTCCTGATGTACAACTTGATGTAGGCCAGTAGATAAGCTGTGGTATGCATAGCCAGCAGTCACATGGCAATAGTCCACCTGATTATTGTATGAAATAAACATGCCAGACTGATACGACAGCATTCACTTCTATACAGTTAAACGTGACAAAAGATGAAATTAAAGATTTGCAAGTGTGTTAGCGTAGAGCTGTAATTTGTTCGCTATGTGAAAAGTATGTCACCCTCATCAGTGGAATTCTGTAATAACAGACCATCTCTCTGCACCTCAGACGTGAACTGTGTAAAACAGCCCAGCTCAGCCAAGAGTTCACATACTGTAACATTTAATCAGTGACTCATTCATCATCATTAATTGTGTGTATGTGTGTGTGATATACATCTCAAATCTGAAATATTTAGGAAGGAGAAACGGTTAGACTCACATAAACCCTTATGTGCAGATGTTACAGCTGGTATAGACATTAGTTTGGTAGCCTAGTTTGTGTGTGTCCTTGTGCTTTACATAGCTTACAGTCTGTCCATCTACAGTGGGCACCATGTGTGCAATTGAAAACTTGTGAATGAAGCCAATGAATCCAACTCCAGTCGCCTCACAAACCTATACCTGAATACTTAGAACAGGGGTGTCCAAATCCACTCCTCCAGGGCCGGTGTCCTACATGTTTTTAGATATTTCCCTCTTCCACATGATTCAGTTTAACCCTTTAAGTTCCACAGTAAAAAGAATTAAAATAAGAAATCACAGGAACAAAAATAAGACACAAAGTTTTGGTTCATTTTGTTGCTCATTGTTTATTTTTCTACATTTTACTTTTTATTTTAGTATTTTTTTTCTTTAATTTTGCTCCATTTGCGTCTAACTTTCATCATGTTACTAATTATTTTGTCAGTTTATTAGTCATTTTTGTTGATTTTATTGATGACTTTGGCCATTTTTGTTCATGTTGTTGCTTATTTTAATAGTTTTTTTTTACTGTGGAAATGCTAAAGTTTCAGGAGTTAAATCATGTGGAAGAGGGAAATATCTAAAACATGTAGGACACCGGCCCTCGAGGACTGGATTTGGACACCCCTGACTCCTATTTCTTTCTCTCTCTCTCTCTCTCTCTCTCTCTCCTTTTCAATCTTTCTGTTTTCGTACATAAATCACACTTAACAGCCACATGAAGGAATTCTTGGCTCTGGTTCAAAACCACAATCCCTCCTCTGTTGAAGACAGTTAAAGACAGAGACAGGAGACTGTAGAAAACACAGAATTAGCAACCCATACTTTTGAGGAAGGTTTACGTGTACATTAGAAAGAGTGCGGGCACCATGGTACGTCATTTGTTCATCGGTCATGTGAGCAGTTTTCATCAGTTAACCATGTCTGAAAGCGCCACAAACAAGGCCAAACTGTGGTGAGTGCTATTGATTTTCCAAAGCTGCTGTTGAAAATTTCCATGGCTGCAATAAAACGAGTCATGTTTCATTCGGTGCACCCGAACGCCTCAGTCTAAGCTGTGGACGAACAATGCCGTCCACAGTGGCAAATGTGATCAAGGCATTAGACACAACTGCAAGGCTTGACCCTAAAGAAAAACACCCTCCTCCCACCTCCCACTCCTCCTCCCCTCCTCCCCTCCTCCCCTCCTCCCCTCCTCCCCTCTCCCTCTCCCTCTCCCTTTTTTTTTTTTTTTTCTGAACTGCCCTGCAACCTGGCCCGCGTTAAGAAAACACACGCAAGTACATTTTGCATGATGTCATTTGAAGTCTGGATTGCGCCGTGGAAAATTAGGTCAAGTACTGCCGCGGCCTCAGGGTTCGATTTGTTTAAAATGTCTCATTTTGTGACACAGAGATTGATAGACAAGCTGCAGAAGCAAATGAATGTGAGAAAGTGCACAAAGGGTCACATCAGAACAGAGGCAGATGTGAACTGTAAGTCACTGACTGTACTGTAGCAGTTTCTGAATCTCAATCCAAAGGGAAACTAAAGAGTTTCCCTTTCCCTGTGGTTGTGTATGGGAGCATCTGTGTGTCTATGTGCATCTATTTGACTTATTTGCACTCATAATAACACTAAACCAGTGCCATTATGCATGTCTCTTATCCTTCTGTACAATCAGCCTGTCAATTTTCTGTACATCTGCCTTACATTGTATGTATGACTTCTTTCATTTATCATCCTTCCTACCCATCTGTGAAAACACGGAGACATTATCTGAATAAGATTTGATCACACATTTTAGCCCATAGCACACACCGTCAGTTCCTTTTGTGCTTCTTTCTATTTGTATTTATTGACTTTCCTTCTCACAATACCCACTACTGGACAATTCAATCTCAACTTGACATAGCCGTTAATCCATTTTCTTTTTTCTTTTTCCCCATTCCACTGGCAGTCATGGAACGCAGAAATCCCAGCCGTTGTATGGTTAAAGATTTAGTACGAAGATCACAGACTCGTTTCTTATCTTTGTTCCGGTGACTTTTAGTATTTATTGCTGCTCTATTATAACAGAGGTGTGTTCTGCACATTCTGAACATTTAAAGCTGTTCAGTGACATTGTGTGATATGAAAAATAAAGCTGGAAGTATTTTAGTGTCACTGGGAAAAAATGTCATGATTAATGTTCAGCATATTCTCATTGTTTCAGGCAGTTGAAAATCCATTCATCCATCCATTCATCCATATATACTTCCATACACCCACCCAAAAGAACCCACCCATCCATACATACACGTATCCAACCATCCATCCATCCATCCATCCATCCATCCATCCATCCATCCATCCATCCATCCATCCATCCATCCATCCATCCATCCATCCATCCATCCATATATACATCCATATATACTTCCATCCATCCATCCATCCATCCATCCATCCATCCATCCATCCATCCATCCATCCATCCATCCATCCATCCATCCATCCATCCATCCATCCATCCATCCAGCTATCCATCTATCCACCCATCCACCCATCCATATATCTATCCATCCATCCATCCATCCATCCATCCATCCACCCATCCATATATTTATCCATCCATCCATCCATCCGTCCAGCTATCCATCTATCCACCCATCCATATATCTATCCATCCATCCATCCATCCATCCATCCATCCATCCATCCATCCATCCATCCATCCATCCATCCATCCATCCATCCATCCATCCATCAAATAATATTGATGTGCATAGAACATGAGGCATAAATGGGTGAAAATGTGGAACAAAACAAAAAATATACATCTAATTGTATATACATCTTAATTGTAGTATATTGCTAAATTAAGTTGTTTCTTTTCTTTAAAAAAGAAAACTTAAATAAAAGTATTATCATAGTACAGGTTAATGGTAAAAACAGTTTAAAAACCCAGGGAACTTTAGCTAATCATCTTTTTTGTAGACAGGTAAGCGAATGTAATACATGATTGACAGCTGTAATTACCAATAGCTGATTCAAATTCTAGAACAAGTGACCTAGACATGAGACTATTCTATTCCTCATCACTTCTCCTTTCTATCACAGCATGAACTTGCATCAGATTAATCTAGATCTATATTTTGCCTTTTGGTTTGGCCTGAGAAAGAGAGAGAGCTGCAGGAGGATGCTTCTACTTATGATGTCTTTTCCTCTGTTTGTGTGTGTGTGTGTGTGTGTGTGTGTGTGTGTGTGTGTGTGTGTGTGTGTGTGTGTGTGTGTGTGTTTCAGCTTTACATGGGTCACATTTAGCTAAACCCACTTTTATTAATCACTGTGTATTTGGAACATAATAGTTCATAAAGCTTGAATTTGAGCCCTCCAGGTGCTGCAAAGCTAACTTTATAATAATTTTGGGAACAATCACGTGGATTTCTAAGAATTCTGTTGAATATTTCTCAGAGTATGACATCATTGTTTGTTAGCAGCAGTGGTTGGAGTAAAAACTGAAAATATGTCCACATTTCAAGCCAGTTACCTAAAATGTTCCACTGTTGGTTGTATTAATGAACACACGTGGCTGAATGGGACAGAGCAGCATAACCAACAACCTGGGGGGTGGAGTGTAAAGGGGCTCATTAGCATTTAAAGGGCCAGCGTTCAAAACTAACTTTAGGTTCTCTCTGAGTACTCCCAAGTTCCTCCCACAATCCAAAGACACATGCACTGATAGGTTAACTGATTACTCGCCCATAGGTTGGAATGTGAGAGTGATTGTTTGTCTCTATATGTTCAGCCCTCTGCCGAACTGGTGACTTGTCCAGGGTGTCCCCACCTGTGCCCTTCAGTGGCTGGGATAGAATCCATGTGACCCTCATGACCCTAATGAGGAGCATAAAACAGGTTCAGAAAATGGATGGATGGATCAGTCCTTAAGGCGTCTTTCATATCATGTGCACATTTAGAGATGAGTACAATCATTCCATCATGTTCTGTTTAGTCTCCACAGATTAAATTTCAAGGGAATAAATTAACTTCTTTATGCTCAGCTGAACTGAACTGATTGAATACAGTTTAGAATTAAAAGGGAGAAAGAACAGAGTTGCCAAAACTTTGTATCTAGTCAGTTTTAGATTGCATGAATCATAATCATTCAGTTCGCTAATGCAGTGCATATTGAGCAAAAATCAGTGACTTAGTACTAGCAACCCTGACTCAGTGGGTGACATGACTTAGATTTACTTTTTATTTCAAACATTTTATATTGTCAAGTCTTCAGGGATGAAGAAAAGACATTGACCTCGCTGTGCTCAGAGGTCGTTTTTGTCGAGGAAGGCTGCATCCGCCTGCAGGCGCCAATAAAACAGCGGGTACTGTGTATGGGAAAGTTGAAAAAGAAAAGAGGCAGACATTTTCAGAGAGGACCCTTGTGGTGAAGGTCAAATGTAGAGCTGGAATGGGATGATGGGTATATGGGGTGATGAGGATAAGAAGGTGGTTAATGTGTGTGTGTGTGTGTGTGTGTATGAAGTGAAAGAAAAAAACCTACACATTAACTTTGTTTTGTTTAGTTTTTTTTTTTATGGTTTCCCTTAAAACAATAAATATTTGAGTTTTATCCAGTTCAGATTTATTATGCATCTAAGACTCGTTAAGTGTTGTTTAACTTTATTAGGTCCGGAGACATAATTTTCCCATGATATGTTTCTTTCTGTTTGCATTTAGTCAAGCCTTTCTCCATGTAATTTTTATTGACTCCACTATGTCAGAGTGGGAATTTGACAATGTCCCACATCAGCATGTAACCTCACTTCATTTTTCATTTTCTCCCTTCATCGCCTTTGTACCATGACGGGCACTTGCCGACCTCTGCTGTATACATTAAAGAGCTCCCATGTTTCTGCAGGTATTTTAGCCTCCTTCAAACCAGCCATAGTTTAACGTCTTAAAAATGCAAACCTACTCTCAATGTGTATAACAGGCGCCTCTCTAGGTCACTTTTCATCTTCAAAATATTTGAAATGTGGTTGCAGCTGTAAAATGTCTTGGATAACCACAGGATTTTTAATATTGTGCACATAAGCATTTTAAGGGTATTTAATGATATTTCTACTCTATATCTGGCTTTAAATGTGGCATTTACAATGTGCCTGTTTATCACACTATTTTATTTGTCATTAAGTGTTAATGTAATTACGGAAATACTTCACATTAATATTCTTAACAGCATCAGACCAGTTTCACAGTTGTTAAAAAAGATCCAGTCTGAAAAGACAATAACATCATGTAAACATGACTAGCTAATCGTAAAATCCATTCCACCCATTTTCTGAACCCACTTGATTCTCACCAGGGTCACAGGGGTCGCTTGGAGCCTGTCCCAGACACTTATGAGCTAAGGCTGGTTACACCCTGGACAAGTTAGTTACAGAGCTGACATTAAGACACAAACAATCACTCTCACATTCACACCTATGGGCAATTTCAGATTAACCAATTAACCTA
Source organism: Siphamia tubifer (assembly GCA_020466265.1). Lineage (NCBI taxonomy): Eukaryota > Metazoa > Chordata > Actinopteri > Kurtiformes > Apogonidae > Siphamia > Siphamia tubifer. Next base: position 29,535,338 of record CM035797.1, read on the forward strand.
TCAGTGCATGTGTTTGGATGGTGGGAGGAAACCAGAGTACCTGGAGAGAACCCACGCAGACATGTGGAGAACGTGCAAACAGGACTGCTATGATCCACTGCACCACTGTGTTGCCCTTAATAGTAAAATATTACACCCAGTAGTAGAGGCTTTTCCATTGACCCTTAAAATCTGTGAATATGCATACAAATTTACTTCATGGGAAAATGGCAATTTAGCAAAAAAAAAAAAAAAAAAAAATTAATTGAAAGTTTTAGGTGTTTTTTAAAAGGTGTTTTTTACAACAAGTGAAGAAGAATTTGAAAAGAAACATGGTGCAGTATGTGTGGACACACCAGGAAACCCAATCATTGTTTAATTTAGTAGAGGTAATATATAATAAAAAATAAATATATCTTTAAATCAACCCAATATTTATGTTCGTCTCCATGTTTATGGAATAACTTCTCATGCCATCTTGTGATAATAAATAAAATAAATAAATCATCACATTTGTACCGGCAATTTAATGGAAAAAACAGCATTATGCACTTCTGTTTTTTTTTTTTCCCCCAGATTTAGTAAATACTTTTGCACAGGTGTCCAATGGAAAAGCCACTAACTGAAGCATGATTTGTGAAAACAACCTAAATGTTGTGATGAGGTTCCATTAGAATACATTGTATTTCATATCTGGTGTTTGCTATTCAAATATGTTTAATTTCAGAAAACAAATGTTTCATATTAAAATTATATATTTTTTTCGGTATGGTTCTTATTCATTGACAGGTTCTAGGTGTAATGTCAAAGCTGAGTCATATGATTAAGGCCTGTGTTTAATAATATTTTCCATTTTCATAGATGGACAACATTTCACCATATGTAATATGTTAGTGCTTAGTTGATACAACTTCTGGCAACAGTCTTGAGCACTGGATGAATAGATATAACAAGCAGTATGTGGATTAAACATTAATCAGAAGGTTTCAGAGCTTAATCCACACATCAGTGACTCTAAAGGCTAAATTTAAGAAAAATTTGTATCTTTTGGCATTTGAAGGGGCAGCTGTTTTTTCAGTTTGATCAGCAAGTTGACTCAGTTCTCCAAACATTAAACTTCAGCCCTTCCCATCTCAATTCAACTGTGAAATAATCTGTCACTGTACATAAATCAGCCAACAATAGACTGGTGGGTCTCTTTACTGTAGCTCATCTCAGCCAAATATCTGATTCATGATTTCCCATCTATCCTACACTGTCACCACTGGACCCATACGTCTGCTGCCATTGCATTTAGGTTGGGGTAGTGGTAGTAGTGTGTCTACGCACATGTGTAAGAGGAGGCGCTCATCATAACAAACTGAAGTGGACTTGACTGAAAGCCTGAATGGTGGCTCCAGAAACAACATAAGTTCTGGACCCTGGGTCTGTTCTGTTGAGTTAATCCTATCAGAGGTGACCGCAGTGCCCCCAGACCCACCCATATTTTTAAGTGTGAAGCAAGCAAGGGGAAAACAACTGTCTGCTTTTTATTGCCTCTTTAACGGTTTTCCAATTTTTTTCCTGTAATGATTTATACTGTCCAAAAACTCACTTTTTCTGAAGTTTTCTCTCTTCTGATATAATCATCTTTGAATTGACTTTAAACATTTATGAAAATCTACATGATCAATGAATTAAATATAGTGATATATAGATGCAAAATATTGTAATAAATGGTGGTAAATAGCTTATACGACAGACAGACAGACAGACAGACAGACAGACAGACAGACAGATAGACAGATAGACATATAGATAGATAGATAGATAGATAGATAGATAGATAGATAGATAGATAGATAGATAGATAGATAGATAGATAGATAGATAGATAGATAGATAGATAGATAGATAGATAGATATGATCACAGAATACAAGAATTTTCCCCTGTGGGCTCAGAAGTGTTTTCATGATATATAATTTACTGCTTTTCGTTACAGCATGATTCTGCTCATTCCATGCTCGTGTTAACTTAGCTGCACCTCAAGCGGAAAGTGTCTTTCTCTTACTACACCCTGCACTGCAATCAGTATATCCTAGGGATTATGGGTGTCTTTGACAGACATTTTGTAAATTTGAATCCTATACAAAAATGTAATTGCCTAAAAATGATCCATGTGAGACAAAATTAGTCAGAGGTACGTGGTGAAATAAAGGTTTACAAATGGAAAGATGAAAAGCTCTTAGAGTAGGGTAAGGTCTGGGGAGTTCTGATTTATGCCTTTGGTTAAACTGTCATCTGGGTAGGATTTAATTAGGAGGTAAATCAGTCAACATTTCCTGACTTGCCCAGTGTTGGATTGGATATTGACTGAATTTGGCAGTTTTCATGTGCAATGTGAGGCAGCTTGTGTGTGAATGGATATATATATGTGTGTGTGTGTATGTATAAAGCAGGTGATTTATTTGAAAGATATGATGAGTCTGTGTTTACAGAGTAAGATAACGTAAAGGTAAAGGTTGTGTGCTGATGGCTGGGGTTAAGTGTTTCAAACCCAGAGTGTGTGAGTGTGTCAGAGCTGACTTAGACAAACTCAACCACACATGAACTGTCTTCTTTTCTTTTCCTCACTCTGTTTTGATAAAAGACAGTTTTATTTGTCGGTTTTCTCTTCCCCTCACCGCTCTTACATCATGCAGTAATTCAGTGTATTTTGTGTTTATTTTTACGTGACTCACATTGTACGTGGTGTGTGTGTGTGTGTGTGTGTTGTGTTTCCAGCTCAGGATAATCCAGACAGCCCAAGACACAAATACAACTTCATTGCCGACGTGGTGGAGAAAATTGCTCCGTCTGTGGTTCACATTGAACTTTACCGCAAGTAAGAGACATGCACCTGTATTTTGTCAGTGTGTGTGTGTGTGTGTGTGTGTGTGTGTGTGTGTGTGATGAGGAAAGACTCTAAAAGGAACACAAATTTACAGCCCACCTGTGTGCTTACCCAGACCACACCACTGGTTAATAGCACCTTGCTCCCCACTTCCATCTTTCTTTCTGTCTTTTTCATCATATTGCCAACTTCTCTGCTCTTTCATCTTATTTTTTACATCTGTGAGTCCTTGTCTTTCAGTCTGTCTCTACATTCTGTCAATTACTGTGGCATCCACTTCCAAAACATCTAATCTAACCAAGACATGCAATCTTAAAAGTACTTGTAAAGTCTCATTGATCTTCTTTTGAGTGTGTTTCACTAGTGTTGTTGCTCAGTAAAGTAGAACAGTAGATGACACTTGTTGAATGTATGGATGCCTTTGTTTTCTACTATTTCCTTTGTTCTGATTTATTTTTTATCATCTAGGCTCTTTTTTTTTTTTCTTCACCTCAGTTATCTCTGTTATCAGTTTTTATTTTTGCAAACACTCTCTGCGTTAAACCTTGTTTGCTTATGAATTTAGATCTTACACTTCTGTTGCATCATGAATCTGCGCTTCATTTTTTTTTTTTTTTTTTTTTTGCAGAATAGATCCATTGAAATGGTGAAGTAAATAAGTGTAATCTAGTTCCAACACAATCTCTCTTTTTTGTTTTTTGCTGCCACCTTTGCTTTCTTCCCTGTAGAATGACGTATTCCAAGAGAGAAGTTGCGGTGGCCAGTGGTTCTGGCTTTGTGGTGTCAGAAGATGGACAGATTGTGACCAATGCTCATGTCGTGGCCAATAAGCACCGGGTGAAGGTGGAGCTGAAGAGTGGTGCCACGTATGATGCGAAAATAAAAGATGTGGACGAGAAGTCGGACATTGCGCTCATCAAGATAGACGCACCGGTGAGTCAAAGTTTTACACAGTCAGCAATTCCAGTAACGTAGCCATAGTACAAACCAGAGATGGAAAGTAACGAAGTTAAAGTACTTCATTACTGTATTTAAGTAGATTTTTTTTAGGTATCTGTACTTAACTTGAGTATTTATATTTCTGGGAACTTTTTACTTTTACTCCCTACATTTTTGCATAAATATCTGTACTTTATACTGTTTACATTTATATAAATATATGTACTTTATACTGTTTACATTTATATAAATATATGTACTTTATACTGTTTACATTTATATAAATATATGTACTTTATACTCTTTACATTTATATAAATATCTGACTCGTTACTTTTACAAACTAAACAGATGTGACAGTATGAAAAATCAGTCGCTTCAGAGAGAAAATCAGTGGAGGAAAGAAACTGTGACTTTATATATTATAGTTATATGACTATTATCTCATAATTTTGACTTTTCTTCTTCTTTTTAATCTCATGACTTTTTATCTAAATTGTCACTTTTCTTCCCCAATTTTTTCCAAAATTTCCTGTCAATATCCACAAAAATGAATAACTGTGACTGGATCAAACACAGTAACTGACTTTTAAAGGCTTTATTTGAGATACTTTTGAAACTTTTCTGATTTTATTTTCTGAAGAACTATTGCATTAATGGCAAAAAAACACTTTTACTTCTTCCTTTTGTACTTTATTACAATTGCTAAGTTGTTCTTTATTTCCTCTAACTTAAGTAGAGGTGTTGAATCAGTACTTCTACTTTTACCAGAGTATTTTTTTAACAGAAGTAGCTGTACTTCTACTTGAGTATAGAATGTGAGTACTTTGACCAACCCAATTGTTACTACTTTGAATGATGAATCCTTATCATTTTCGATTCACAAAAATTATTTAATTGATGGTGAGTTGATGACAGCCATATTTGTCATCACAGCAGGCATGACAGGATGGAAAGTGTCATGTGAGAAAATGTAAAGTCTGAAAAACAAAGGTCGTCAATCATCATACAGAGAAAAACTGCCACAGAAATGTGATTATTATTGCACATCTGGTAACTGATGGGAAATGGCTGAACTGACACTTTGCCAACCAGTATGCTATGGCACATTAGTGTGCCGTGAAAAATGATGTAATTTCACCTTATTGGTTCTGTAAGTGAGCAGCATTATTATAGATCCATTCAACAGCACACACCACTGATCCACTGTTGAGCTGCTGTTGTCTTTCTTAAATTCCTGCAGCAGTGTCAGCTTTGTGTTGAACTAAACAGGCTCAGATTTTTGCACCGAATTAGTAAATCAAGACTAGATATGAATTAGATTTCAAAAAATATATACCTTTTGTAAGATTGGTAGTGTGCCTTGTGATGTTTGTAATGTAAAATATGTGCCGTGGCTCCAAAAGGTTTGGAAACACTGACCTAATATACAGATAAAGTGACCTTTCAGTGAACATAAGTGCTACTTTTTTTGTTCATATTTGCTTATATCCATTCATTTCAAATGGATGAAATAGACTTTTCCATTTTGTCACAATAAATTGGATATTCAGAAGAGGAATAATTTGGAAAAAAACACTGACTTCACAAATACCTATAATGACAGACAGCAGCAAGCAAACACAGCACAGTTTTTGAGTGGTTTAACAAAATTAAAACTACTCTAAATCTTTAGTAATTCCCTAGTTTAACAGCTATGACATGTGAGGTCTGGCATGAAAGAGTCCTAAATCCACAGGATTATTTAAAGAACAGCTAAAGCAAAGTGAGAATGCAGGTACTGCCAAATGGGTCTTTAACAGACAGCTGACTTGCCTGTTCAGATCCTTTTAGGAGGCTATAAAAACAAGTCCGATATTACTCAACTCTTCACAGATGCAACATGCAAAAACAATCATATATGATGGACAGGAGAACACTTGTGCTAATGTTATCCAGAAACCTAGGAACAATAGATGATCACTGGTGAAATATTTGTATGTTCTGCTGTGCCATCATCTATCGGTTGCTTTTTTTGTTCTTGTTTCCCCACGTCTCTACCTTTTAGTTTCTCTGTCTACTGAATTAGAGGGATGCACTTTACAGTTCATCTAAGCCAACAGCCATGCAAAGGAATGTGTGGCAGAAAGCCAAGGCCCATTGACTGGAAGTCATAGCGATGCCAAGTGCCTAGTGCTCACTCTCATGGCTGAACGACACAGTTGAATAGATGTTCATGACAGCAACACAAGGTGCACAACAAAGACCTGCGAATCTGAAAAGATGTCAAAACATTCAGGTTTTGTTCATCTGATTCTGTGAGCGAAGATGGTGGAAAAGCACAGTGACGTGTTTTGTTTTTGTTCATCCTATAAAACTGGTCATTCTGTGAGTTAATGATAGTTTGGTCTTCATTTATTTTGTTTTTATTTACACCTCATGCTCAGCTGGTACTGATTCTTTTGTGATTGATAGTGTTGAAGAAATGGATGTTTTTCACGGCAGGAGTTTTCATTTTACTGCCTTTCCTCAAACATCCTCGGCCCACCAATGGGTCCAATCTGGCCCCTGGAATGAATTTGTGAAATGCAAACATGACACAGAAGATATTAATAATTAAGGAAGTTAAAGTAATTTGAGATCAATTCAATCTAATATGGATTAGGCCATAATAATAATAATAATAATAATAATAATAATAATAATAATAATAAAGACTTTTTCTTCTTTGTTGTAGTGTAAAAACAGAGGGAATAAATTAATTTTAAAAAGACTAGCCTATTACAAATAATGTGAATAACCTGAAATATATGTGGAATTTTACCAATATTCTGAATGTTCCTAAATGTTGTATGTATTTGTGTCATCTTTAAGTTGTGATGCACATGTATAAATGATAAACTAAAGCACAATATTGTTAACATTGCGCTTGTTTTTCTTTAGAATTTTCAAATTGTTAATATTTCTTCGTGTTACGTTCAAGTACAGTTCATAAATGTTGACATTTTTACAATGGAATTGTACTATTTTTGCTCAAAAACATAAGAGAAAACTTTGGAGTTGACATTATTAGCCTATTATTTCTATTATTTTACTGGTGCGGCCCACTTTATGTGACCCCAGAACTAAAATGACTTTGACACCCCTGCTCTAAACTTTATTTAATAGCATTTCACATCATGAGATCACCACCATATTGGTCTGTAAACAGCAGGTGATTGTAATAAAACAGGGTAATGCTAATGAAATGACCCAGATTTAAGCATGATCAACAATAGAATCAGCAGCATGAGTGGTGTTGTTTGCTTAAAGAGTGTAAGTCATTGTGTGAATTCAGAGCAGGTCATCCAGGACGTGAGTCAGTGCTGCAGCCCCAGAAGACCTGAGGTCACTTCTTTGGAAAGGCCTCATGGTTTAGATGGAGCTGATATTTGTGCTAATGAGGGAAGCTTGGCGTGTGTGAAAGAGTGATATGTGTATGTAGTGAGAGTTCATATAGGAAGGGAATTAGAAGATGAGTGGTCTATAATGAGAGGGCAGAATGGAAAGCAAAAGCAAGAGCTCTCATTTTGGATTAAGAGGGAAAGTACAGTGAGCTACAGGGTATTTACTCTGGTGTCTTAACAAGAAATAGCTGTGAATTTCATACTGGAAATTTATCCAAGCACAATTCAAACCATATAGTTAAAGTAAATTATATCTACTATAAATAAAACAGTGCACTTCCCATCGTCAAAAGTGCGAAGAAAAGTCACCTCCCAAAATTTTGCTGAGTTGCTCATACAGTAGGAAATTAAACGGGAATGGAAATTACACCGCAGATGTTAAATTATCCCACAGAGTTAGTTTTTTAGGAAGCTGTCTATATCACAAATGCAAGTACAAACTGGAAAGCTGCAAAATGAAATGATGAATATTGACTCCATTTTCCTTTTGGTTCTTTTTAGTTTTATTTCTCTATTTAATCACTGGTTTTCATTATTCTTGGCTGCATTCTCCATTAAATACAAGCAGCCACACATAATAATCAATAAACAATTGCTCCGGTTTATGAGTGAGAACCTCGATAAAGTTTTGCCTTTTGTGCAAACTCTGTTCTCTTTTTCTTTCTCCTTCCTTTTCTGTGTGAAATAGGAGTTTATTGGTAGCCAGACCCAGTCCTTTTCCTGGGGCTGTGGTCTACCCCTTAGCTCTGGGGAAAACATTAATTCGTCTACAGCAGCTGGAACTTCAGAGGAGAGGGGAAAGGGGGGAAAAGTTCTGTATACTCACTTGTTCCTGTGCAGAGAAAGAGAAACGGACGGAGAAAGAGAGGGAGAAATGTGGTCAAGGCCTGGAAAATGAATCCATATGTCTGCAGGAGTATGTCAGCTAATAAGCTAATGAATGCACTGTGTGATGTGGCAACGGCACGTTAAAGATAGAACTCATCATGCTAAAGGTTTTAAAAGGCCTCTCATTAACCTCATTCTGTTTCTCAGATCTTAGACACTGATACTTTCACTTGGAAGTGCTTTATAGTGTCTTGGAAATGTTCACTTTTACCTGGAAAGACTCACACTGATTTGAAATCTCACTGACTTGAAACGACATTTATTTAATCAACTTGACTTATATGGACCCTTGCAGACTTGGAGGCAGTCATAATGTCTTGGAAAGATTTCAAAACCCTGAAATATACAGAGCAGTGAATTTTCCATATCATACCAAATCATTTTATCACTCTGTCTTTTGCAGTGCTGTACTGTAGCCTTTTAATGTTTAAACCACAAGTTTTTGGGGTGGGATAAAATGATGAACTCATTAATTCTTAGTTTACACTGTCAACTGTGGAAGAACGTACCATGTCTCCATGTGTGTCAAGGTTTCCATTCTAGCACAACCAGAGGTGGTCAAAGTACTCACATTATGTACTTGAGTAGAAGTACAGCTACTTATAATAATACAAATATATATATATATATATATATATATATATATGTGTGTGTGTGTGTGTGTGTGTGTGTGTGTGTGTGTGTGTGTTGTAAAATAATAAATAAATGAATACAAAAATATGGTAAATAAATAATAAAAAAACCATACTGAAAAATAAATAATAATAATAATTTTAAAAAGTAAACACCTGTTTCCCTCATGCTTTATGGGGACTTCTGAAAAAAGAAAATTAAATGCATGTATTTATAGAGCCACATCATTTCTATTTTACTAGTGTGGTCCCCATAGTGTCAGAGGTCTCCATGGTGTGACTGTGTAAACATATCAATGTCCCCATAAAGATAGGAATACAAACACACACACACACACACACACAAACACACAGAAATCCTGCCAAATCACTAAATTCCACGCATGTTTTTTTTTTACGTAATAAATTACAGGAAAACTAGATTTGAACATGATGATGAACACCTCTGACCCTCACAGCTATTACAACTTATAAGAGGTCCACAGCAGCAGAAGTCGTCCAGGAGAAAGAACAGGGTTTTAAACATGTGCATGTCGCTGCACATCGACACTAACAATTTGAGGCAAAGGTACAAGTCCTGGGCAGAAATTTGGAGAAGCAAACGTAGTTAGCTATTACATTATAAAGAGGGTTACAGATAAACATACAGTCTCTTGTATCAAATGTGGTTCATACATCCCTAAGCTGTTCAGTGGAAAACAAGGACTTTACAAAACCTCTACACTCAAAACTATCAACTTCAAATAAAACCCACTAGCATTTCGGGGATGAAATGAGTTTTTAAGGACCCAATGATTATAGACTCTCTTTAGCCACTGACGCGACTGTGTTCTGCTCCTTACAAAACATGCACCCACATTTTGGGCACGACACTTAAAATTAAGGAGGTAATGCATGAAAAGGTGCATAATAACGGTACAATTATTGCAATTATCCAGCAGTCACATTAGGTCTCCGATATACTTTTGCTTATCGTGTAAAAGGACTGACATGATGAAATTGACTTATAAAAGAAAAACAGTTTGGGCAAAGCTGCAGGCTGTCCAACTGGCCCCAAAAAACAACTACACAGTCAAAAAAGTAGGCCAAAAAAAGTGGATCAAGACCCAATAAGGCGAAGGAGAGTATGTGTATTGTCTTTGGCTGTGTTCCCACTGAGCTGCATCTTTAAGCATGGGAACCATTTTGGTTACAGGGACAAGAGATGGAGGAGAAAGGATAGGTCAGGACAGGAGGATGTGATTCATTTCCCCTCCGTCTGTCTCAGAAGGACAAATTGTAGCATCTTTCCACTGGCTTCATGTCGCTCAGTCGGAGCTGGTACACTGCCTGAAACCCATGCTCACGTACGCTTGGTCCCATTTGAATAACTCATTCCATTTTTATTTTCGTCTGTGTACACTGTTTGTGTAGGAGCCACAGATGACAATTAAAAGCAACAAATTAAGTAATGTTTAATAGTGCTGGTAAACAAATAAATACAGAAACATATGGAGGCAAATTCCTTCTTTTCCCTTCCAGGAGTAAAACAGAGCAGAAAGACATATGCCAGTAATAACCTTGTCCAAACCAACATCAGGCACATTTCCCAGAGAAAATGGTTTGGGCTCTTAATACTAGGTGATGGGTAATGCAGAGACAAACGGTGCCATTGTTATAGACGACTATATTGGAAGCACAAGGCTGTTTTTCCATGCTATGCAGCAGCTGAAATTAACAGGAGGCTTAAATTAATTGCTCATTTATATGACACGCATTCAGGAGTTTCAGGATGATAACCAAACCAAATGAACACATTGGGGTTTTTTTTTTATTATTATTATTTATTTGTTTATGTAACCTTTATTTAACAAGGACAAAATACCTCACTGAGATTAAGAACTAGTTTTCCAAGGAAGTCCTGTCCAAGAGGCAGCATAAAATACAGCACAGTTATAACTTAGAATAATTTACAAGACAAGTCAAACTAAAGTCGTTCAGGTAGTCTCTAGCAGTTTGAATTTGGATCACTTCAGCCAGTTTCCAGTCTTTTGGCAATATATTCCATGTTTGAGGACATGAATGGCCTTTTACTCATAGCCGTCGCATGGTACCGAAATGAACAAATGCTCATTTGATATCAAGCAAGGCAGTCAGAGACAGCAGACGTCTGCCATGGCAACATATGACATCAAAACGTGACGTGATCGAGCCATAGGTGTTGACCCATCTGTCTGAAGGTGAGACAGTGTTAATGGAAAAAAAAAAACCCTGAGATTCTATCTTGTCTGAATCCTGAGATATCACCACTGATGTGTTTTAGCTGTTGACCTTCACTGTGACCTTGACCTTTGACCTTTGAGAGTTGATCTACAACAGTAAATAACTGTTGCTTCTGGTTTTAATAATATCAATCATATTCCAATATTACACAATAAATCAGTTATGATAAAACATATCACTTTACCTTTCTTCGAACATATAAAGGGATGACTATAAGTTTTGGCTTTTTTATATTTTGCCCATGAGAAACTCCAAAGAATGAAATACACATTACTCATCTAATTAAATGCACAATGCAAGTTTTGGCATTCAATGTTAACTAACTACCTGGAGCAAAAGCCAATTATTAATTTCAGAGCTGATTAGGAAACCACTACAGAGGTGTTATGTTATCAACAGGTTGTTTTACAAAAAAAGAATCCCTGTTCAGAATGAATAATTCATTGTGTCAGAGCCAGAGTTGAGGTTTTGTGCCCTAAGGCTTTAACAATAGATTTAAACAACTTTCAGGTTATATTTCAAGAAACAATTTGGAGTGTGGTTTGTCAAAAGTAGACCCACTTGGAATATCTGTGAATTGATTCCAGTGTAGTCGACAAATAACAGGCCTGTAAAAACACCCCAGACTATAGCAAATCAACCTAGACATATAAAATATTTAGGAATGACTATTACTACCTTTTCATTGGTAAGTGTCTATCATAGACCTTCAGGCATTTCAATAAATAGTAAAGCCATTATACGAGTCACTGCTTTCGGTAAAAGGAAGTGAAGCTGTAGGAAGACTCCCCTGACGCAATTCAACGCATAAGACCTGATCTCCTCTCATTGTCGTGATTCGTAGACTTCAAAGTATTGCGGTGTCTAGTCGGAGCCCAGACGCCCTCAAATCTTCCAAACTCTCATGCAACCCTACTGAGTGAAATATACACATGGAAGTCAGAGACATATGTTTGCTCTTACACTAAGTAAGACCTTCACAACAACATATGGAAACCATACTGGTTTCCGTCCTGGTGTCACTAAGCATCGTGCTTAGCCTGCGTGATTTAAATATGTTGATGTTACCTACACAGCAGAGAGCGGCTCAATGGAGCAAAGAACCACTCCATGTGTTTACTATGGTGCGGATTAGCTCATATGTCTGTTATATTAGCCTCCATGTTGTGTTAGCACCCATCCCTGTGAAGTCAAACTAAAACGCACCCACATTCAAACGCACCACTTAAAGCACAACAGACACACTCATACTATCCCTTGACTTACATCTCACGGCCTCATCTGCTGATTCTTTGGCTTGATGTGATGCCTAAGCGTGCTGAATCCTGCCCCATTTCATCTGCATTAAGCAAAGGCCTCAGGGCACGAGTTCAGACGTCAGCAGTAAAACCTTATATCTTACTGTTCATACCGATTTGGAAAGTATTGTTTCCTGCTTTGAAGTAACCTGCGTGGAAGGAAGAGGTGATCTTAAGTGGCTGCAGTTGAGTTTGGACACAGTTTGGGTCACATACTGACCTGACCAAAGCAGCCTCTGTGTCTGTATGTGTGTATTTTGACGCAGCCTGTCTGTATATGTAACCAGTGCCAGGTGCGTGGGTTTTAATTTACAGACTTTAGTTTGTCATGGTTCATGCCCAGACAACCTTCTCTGTCTCAGTGTGTATTCATAAGTGTGTGTGGATGCAAACTGCAAAACCATGAGCCACAGTCCAGCCCAGCTTGACTGGAGTAAAGTTAGCACCTGGTCTTTGAGCCATAAAACAGTAGTTAGTGTAATAGCTTTTAAATGACCCACCAAACAACCAAGGCTATAACATTAAAACAAGCCAGATCTCTATAGCAACTCTGCAGCTATTTCTAAGCTGCTTCATTTACTTATCTGTCTCCCGGCCTCTTGTGCTTCCCTCACATTGTCTTTACTGACCTGACTGTGATAAAAATCACTATGAAGTTATTTCAAAACTCAACGACAAAACATAGGAGAAAAAAAAAGTGTAATTCTTTGCACATGGCCCATTGCCTGGCAGATATTTCTTCCAGTAAATGCAAACAAACCTGTCTTTAATCTGATGTCCTCTATCTCACATATTCCCAACACATGGAAAACAAGATTTCTCTGTGATAAGACAACAAGGAATATCAGTAACAACGATGTAGTCTCTAGCTGTAACAAATAACTCTGTACGTACACAAATTTCAAGATAGTTTTGGACTCCTTATCCAGTTTTTTTTTTTTTTTTTTTGGTTATAATGTGGTTTCTGGCAGAAGCTCAACTTGCTGTATCCATTGGTGTAATTTCAAAGGAACTGCAGTTGTCTGACATTCCCCAGCTCTCTTCCTGTGGTTTGTGGTGTTTGGTGTTCCCCTCTCTCACCTTGCTTCCATCCTCAAGTGTGGCTACAATGTCTGGGTGAACTACTACTGCATCACAACTTTCTTCTGAAATAGCAGGGTGAGTCACTTGGGTGGTCAGGAGAGGCAGGCTCACATGGCGAGGTGATTTTCCACAAGTCATTCCAGATTGCTGACTAGTCATGATTAGTAAGTGATATGTAAGCAAGTGGTCTTTCCAAACTTTAGCCGTCTGTATGGTCAGTGTTTGTAATCACATAGGTGTTGTTTGCCTTTCAACAAACTGATGCATACTTGCACTGTTTGCATGGTTTTTTCTGAATGCATTGTGAGTTTGTGTGTAAATGACGACGGTTTTGAACCATCAGATGAGACAAGCAGACACGACACATGAGATCGAGATGAGATTTTCAGAAAACTAACACAAACTAACACACTTTTATTTAACTGAGTTGCACATGGATTTTATAACTCTGTAAGCATTACAGTAACTTTTAATCAACTTCTTCCTCTACAAATTGAAACTAAAATAAAATGTCATAAAAGTTAGAATAAAATAAATAAAATTATATATTTCTCCTTCTTTCAATATCAAATCTGGTGCTTGTGTATCTGAAAGAAAATTTCAAGGGACGTTTGTCAACCCTACACACAGAGCACTGTAGACTATCTATCAACACAATGTATACAAACAACCAATGGTGTAACGTTAGCTCTACTGTCTATGAACATTAGTCTAGGGGTCTCAAACATGCGGCCCGGGGGCCAAATGCAGCCCGCTGACAGTTCCAATGCACCCCGAGGGATGAAGGGTATAATAACCTATTAAATGATTCCATGTTTTCTTCTCAGCTTTTTCTTTGTCTATAAATGATGACAAGTTCCAATTTGTCTCATTGTTTGACTGCAGAAAAATATAAAATTAAGAAAATATTTACATTTACAAACTATCCCGTAACAATAAAATGTGAATAACCTGAAATATCTAAAGAAAATTAGACACAATTTGAACCATTTTCTGCTTCTGTTACTAAACTTTTACTATCTTTGTAGAACTGATCCATAAAAAAACACATGGACTCATAATAAGTCAAGGCAGAATATTGTTCAAATTTGTTTTTAATATTTGGATAATTTATAAAAGTATTTTCTTAATGTAATGGGAGTAAGACGATGACAAAAATGCGTAGTTGTCAATATTTACAGGTTATTATGTTTTCTTTTTCCTAGTCTGGCCCATTGGACATCAAATCAGGCTGAATGTGACCCCTGAAGAAAATGAGTTTGAGACCCCTGGTCTATATGGTGAACATAGTTTGTCCCATCTCTAATAAACTGTTTTACCAAAACACCAGTAGCAATGTTAGTGTATGATATCTTCTTCACAATTTACAGTGTTGTCAGGTTCATAGCTAAAGCGTTCATTTCGTAGCCAAAGTTGCTGAACTTACCATCAGATTGAAGTTTACTTAGTTTATTTGTGGAGACAGTGTTCCGCTCGGTGACTAGTCTCCTCTTTGGCTATGGGTAAAGCCAGTGGATCCCAACCACAACTCAGAAAACAGGTTATCCTTGGTTGGTCTTTTGTCCACAGAGTGATGGGGACACACAAAACCATTGCAGGGTGGATTCTTTAAATTCAATGCCTTCATCCAGGGCCGTGATTCCGAGTCAGGCTTGTGAAAAAAAGAAAACAATAGAAGGCATGAACATTGCCTCTTTGTGACAGGTTTTTGGTCAAAACTTTCTTTATCTAACCACTCGTTCAGGTGTTTTGTTGACTTTTTACAACCAACAACAGCACACGTAGTTCCGGAACCACATTTCCTCGTGAAGTTGTGCATCCTTTTTCTCACTGAGTCACTGTGTTAATATCGGAGCTTGTTTATGTTCACATTCTGTGGTGTACATCTAACTCTGTGACTGATTTCAACACATTTTGACTGCAGGTGATTTTGACCTTTGACCTTTGTACCTTTTTTGTACAACTTACATGGAAATATGCATAAAGGCAACAATTCACTTTTCTAATGTTCTAATGCAATCTAGGAAAAGTCATCACATTTCAGGTTAAAAAAAGTATTGTTTAGAGATTTTTTTTTAACATAGTGTCGGGTCATTTTGACCAGAGGACAACAGGAGGGTTAATTAGCCAATAACCACTTATGTTATTCTCAATTCTTTGGATACATTAACTTTATTAAAGCTCTATAGTGGTTGAAAAACATACAAACTATGTCCTTACCTTGCATTTATGAGTTTAGTTCAGCGTCTAAATTAACCACAAGGTTTTGTAATCATGGTGACTGACAGTGGCCCAGTGCTAAATGTCTTGGCAGTGACTCACATTCACTTGACATCCTCTCTCTCTCCCTCTCTCTCTCTCTCTGTGTTTCACTCGCTTCCTCCTTCCATCTGGTTAGACCCTTATCTAATATGGAGAGAGGGGGAGGAAAGGAAGCAGCTTGAACTTTACTGTATGCAGATTGTGACTCAGGTGTCTGTGTGTGTTTACATGTGCCAAACGCATGCTTTACACCTGTTCACACACTGCTGTAACCTCGACTGTTTTGCCAAGAAGCAATCAAAAGCCTGGCCTAAGACATTTGTTCGCACATTGATCCTCATGTATGTATTTAATTCACGATAGAAAACTGTGAAAAACTGAAAGACACAAAATAGATTCTGAAAAAAATAGACAACTTGTCTAATGGGGAGCTTAAGTCTCCGCCCCTTCCAGGAGGCTCATGGGGCCTGAGATTGGAAAATGAATAGTATTCAATGGGAAATAAAATGCTAAAATCGTATCTGGTTTGTCATGTGCCCTGAATCACACAAATGTTATACCTCATAATAATTATTGATGTGTTTCAACTGCTTCTGTTAACCAACGGCTGATTCATTTGCGATTAAAACCTGTTAATAATTTGGACTACACGCCCGGCGCATGTGACGTCACCACAGACTCCACACCACTGCTGAGTGGACTCACTCCATTCACTCCCATTCACATTTTTGCGGAAGTAGAAGGGCGTGACTTAGCCTCCCCATATTTAGCAAAGGGTTACAACTTTGGATGAAATTTTGAAAAACTAAATTCCTAGAGAAAATGGAAAAAGCTGTGCTTGTTATAAAAAAATAAAAACACAGTTATTTGAAACAGACTAAATATTATTATGATGAGAAGTAATGCTAGTCTTAACACTTAAAATGGGAAGAATTAATCCTATTCTTCTTCTGGGATATTATATAAGGCATTGGTTAAACTGCCTAATGTTAAGTCAAGCTAAACTTTATCAAAACATGTTGCCTTATAAGTATAATAAAACATATTATTGTCACATACAAAAAAAGTCTGATTTCACAGCTGCTATTATCTTGAAATGATTTTTTTTAACCATGTGATTAGAGCTTTTCTTCTTTTTGATCAGTATAAATTTCTCCTCAAGGATCAAATGTATTCACAGTGCATGTAAACACGTTTTGTTTGGGCAAACTGCCAACAGATCCTTTTGTTTGTGCCTTCTAACTTGTGTCGTCTCAGTTACTCACATGCTCTTCTGGCTCCTATTTATAACCCTGAGTAAGCAAAACAGATACGCAGGAGGAACACTCAGGACAGGTCTTTTTTCTCAGATAGCGCTCCCTCACCACTGAGGCATTGGGGTGAGTCCGAACACAGGCTCAAAGTGATGTGGTAGTGCGTGGGCTTTAACTGCGGGTTGCCCAAAACAGATCATTTCATTCAGGAAAAACGGAAACTGTCACTGCGGATGGATAAATATATCCATTCTGCGTCTGTGTGCAGCAGGAATCACATGTGACTACTGAGCTTTCAGCTGAGGCTTAACTTAGTCATTGTTTACTGTATATCAGTCAGTTTTCCAGCTTCTGTGGTTTCTTTGGCATATGAATACCATTAGGAACAATGTGTCAACTGAGCTGCACACTGAGTCCAACAAGTAAACATTTGATCTTTATTATTAGTATTCTGACTTGAATTGTTTGGCATTAACGTCACATCTTCCTTTTGTGGAATAAAAGTAATTGCTATTGTGTGGGAGTAATGCCACTCAGCATTATGGGTAATGTTTAGAAGTCTTGTGGTTTTTGGGTAATTGTTTTCCAACTGTCCACTCATAGAACAAATGATCATGGACCGTCTTTTAAGCTCACCACAAAATTTGCACTTGAAAAGCAACGCTGAGCTATGGTTACCACTCATCTTAATTGAATGGAACTTACATTATTTTATGCTGTGTGTTTATTTTCAAACACACAGACACTGTTGTGAAATCAGTTTTTTATAGCGTGAATATGGCTCAGTAGTACTATATTTCTTTTCCATAGTTTCTTCTGTTGTGCTCAGGGTTGTTTTCAGATAAAGCATTTGAAATACACAAAAATTACAGCAGATTCTGTGTCTTTTTCACACTGATTTTTGAGTTTCTTGTATATTTCTACTAGAAAATTTTTTTTGGGAAATTGTAGCAAGTGCATGCACAACTGAGCTCTTTACACTCACTTGCATTATCAATGCCTTGTTTCATGGGGGTAATCATGATGTTGACATTGGTGGGGACATAATTTGTCGAGTTCCTCGCGAGAGACAGCAATAATAAATAAATAAATAAGAACACGGCTAAAAGAATTGAAATAACATCTCATGTTTTTGTCACCAAAAACTGAGACATTTTAGGAAGGTTTTTTTTATTTCTTAAGCCACATTTGGTCTGGTTTTTATTTGTCATCTATAACTGCTTATAAATATTTAACCAGAAAAACACTCAAACAGCGCAGACCTCCACCAAGGTAGACCCTCCACCCCCCGAAATGACATGTAATTTTCCATTCAAAAATTGGTATGGACATTTTCGAAACATCCAAATATTGGTATGGACACGCCCATAATATCCATAGTCCTGCACGGGTTCGGGTACCCATGGGCGACCCGTGGGTGAACCGCAGATTTTCACGAAACGGGTGAAAAATGTTGTGCTGTATCGGATACGGGTTCGGTTCGGGTCGGACATGGGTGATCGGGGGTCTAATTTGCGGTTCATAGGCTAAAAACTGTTCTTTAGTTTGGACTTGTATAGCTGCCTCCTGTCTGCTTCCTTCTTGATGCGTTTTTCAAGCATGTGTGTGTGTGTGTGTGTGTGTGTGTGTGTGTGTGTGTGTGTGTGTGAGCTCACGGTTAAAAATATTTTTTGAGTTTATTATTTGTCTACTACTGTTTAACAACATTTTTATTTGGCTCTGCCTTGGCTGTGTCACTGTTCAGTATATTCGTGGCAATAAATGCTTGTATTTAAGAAAATCTGACATTTTCTTCCGGGTTCGGGTCAGATATCGGGTTCATTTATAGCGGGTCGGTTCGGGTGCGGATTTTTTTTTTTTTTTTTTCGTCGGAAAACGGGTCGGATACGAGTTTGAACATGACGGGTACGGGCGGTTGCGGTATGTCAAAATCAGAACCGTGCAGGACTCTGCATCCATATGTAATTTTACACCCATGCTTTGTTTAAAGATTTATTGAACCATACCATAGAATATTTTTTTTTCTGTGATGGATTTGAGGCTTCAGTTTTAGATTAACAATTCAATGTTCTTTATTTGTCAGTATATTGTTTACATACTGAAATCGACCCTTCTCATTATTATGGGGGGGTTAAATTCTCCAACCTTCTTGGCCACAGCTGCCCCTTAATAATGAAATATGTCATTATTTTAATTAAAAATATCAATTTACTATACAGAATAAAGATGTGCTATTATAGTTAACTCTTTGAATCACTTCCAATATAAAGCATATTTAACTCTTTAAAACATATCATTGCACATATGCAGCTGTAAGTCTTTCGCTGTTTGGGCAATTGGAAAATTTCCAATGGATTTTGAAACCTGAGACATTTCGTGTTATAGGTTTTATTGGGTCATTATGGTAATCTCACACATGCCTGCACTAGCGGCTAAAGAAGATTTTTAAACTGTGTTATAACGTGGAGTAAATTGTAAATTATAGGTAGATTTGAAAGATCTGGGGGAAAAAACACTCTAGAAAAATGGGCAAATGGACTGTTTCACTAACAGTATGTTTTATAACTTAAGTTTATCAAAATCAGAAAAAAAAAGTGCCGGTGGATCCTTTTAGGCTTAGGATTTACTGGGTTAAGCATCATATTTGAGAACTGAGTAGTTTCTCATTACCTTTACAGAAACATAGTAATTTATTTATGTATTTGTTTGTTTAACAGGGACATCAGACATTAATGAACATAGTTGTCAATGTGTCAGTGTTAGCAAAAAAAACTATTTTTCAACTGTGTCACATGTAATATACCACAGAATTAAAATCATATTAAATAAAATTAAAAACATTTTAAAAGGTAAAGTTACACCTGCTTGTGTCATCACTGTAGTCCACATATATAGTACACAAGTTTAAAAAAAAACAAAGCAACAACAATAGTACAGACATCGGTACATGGGCAGGTGATCACACAACATGGAACAGAACCGACAATATGAAAAAACTAAATGAGGAAAGAAGAAAACATGTCAGACAACACACAGCCTTCTTCAGTAGACCTGTAGGACTCTAGTGTGGACAATACTGATGTGATTTCAGCCAGTTTTTTAGTTCACATTTAAAAGTGTTATATGTGGAATACTGTCTTATAGGTAGTGGTATTTTGTTCCAGATATGACCACCCTTAACTGACAGAACACATCACAGTCTCCTCTGACCATAGACCGAGTGCTTCTGCCATTAGCATGTTTTAGTTTGATAAAGTCCGCTAACGGTGGTGGTGCAACTCCATGTAGTATTTTATACACGGCACAAGCACATTTAAAATATTTGAAGTTATCAGAATTCAGGAGATTGTTTTTTTTTTTTTATTATTATGTAACAGTGGTTGGTATGTGGAGCCATTAGTGGTGGTGGTAATAACATGTGTACTATCACCTTATTTATTCAGACTAAGCTTCCTGTGCTGTTATTGGGGCGTTCATCAGACCTGAGACCAGGGGAGTTTGTGGTTGCCATCGGGAGCCCGTTTTCCCTCCAGAACACAGTCACCACAGGAATTGTCAGCACCACTCAGCGAGGGGGCAGAGAGCTGGGGCTTCGTAACTCTGACATGGATTACATCCAGACTGATGCTATCATCAATGTAAGTGGACAAATGATCTGTCATTAAGCACAAATGATCATTATACAAACTGACATGTAATATGATATGCATCTTTACTGGTTCACAGTATGGAAACTCAGGAGGACCTCTTGTAAATCTGGTAGGAATAGTTTTCACCACACATGAGATGAAAAATACCATGAGGAGATTTGTTGATTTGTTACAAAACACTAAGCTGACTCTGCTCCTGTAGGATGGTGAGGTAATTGGGATCAACACATTGAAAGTGACAGCTGGCATCTCTTTTGCCATACCGTCAGACAAGATTCGACAGTTCCTGGCAGAATCCTACGACAGGCAGGCCAGAGGTATGAGCTCTTGCTGACACATCTGATTATCTCTGTCATTTTATTGCTTTCATTGAATCACAGAGACAAAATGTGGGAGGCAAATGCTGGAAATTGGCTGTGAGAGTTGGATCCAAAACCCATTGGCGAGTGCACGGCAGTATGGGTTTCAGAACATCAACTTCAACACACCATCTCTGTGGTTGTTGTTTTTATCTGTTTGGTCTCTGGTGGATTTATTTACTACATTTCTAGCCTTATGAATGTGTGCCCGGCATTACCTAACAGAATTATGAGACTGCAAATAAACTATAAAGGGTGAATGCCAGTATACACCAGATCATTTTTTATATTTATAGCTTTTTCCCACTTTACTTGACAGTGTTTTAAAAATGCCCACCCATGTATTTTACCTGTGGCTGGCAACTTGACACTTCGGTTTGATTTGTCTATGTAAGGAAATCTCGAAAAACAACTTTTATTAAATTATTGGGGGGAAAAATGGAAGATGGAGTATACACACATACTCAGTCTTCTGCAAAACACATGCAAGATTTGTGAGGCAATCTGTGATTTACTACCTGTTTTAAGTCATATTTCTTTTATTCACATGTAGAATAAAAATGTCCTAGAAAGGTATAGAGGTCAATAAACAGCATCATAAATCTGAGAACCACAGTCGCTCCATTGCATCTTGTGTTTTTGTCCATTTCTAGGGAGGACAGCTGCTAAGAATAAGTATATTGGTGTGAGGATGATGACTCTCACTCCAACGTAAGCTGTGAATTTTATATTCATTGCCACTGAATTTTTATCTCACCATTACAGCTTTGTATTAGATTAATACGAAGATTGATTTGCAATTTATTGATCATTTCCTTTATCTACAGACTTGCCAAAGAGCTGAAGACTCGACACCGGGACTTCCCTGACATCACGTCTGGAGCTTATGTTATGGAAGTCATCGCAAAGACACCGGCTGCAACGTAAGGGTTGAATATAACCATCAAATATGTGGGCTAAAGTACAGACAAAAACACACTGTTTCTGACTTTTTCTCAGCAATGTTTTATTGTGACACATTTGCAGAGAATGTAGTTGCATGTGAGTGTGAAGCAGGTTTAAAGTAACACAGTCATTATATGGTAAATGTATAGGTAAATCCAATTACATTTGTTTCTGGAAAGACAGGAGGATATATCATTTATTCCATTGCATTACATCTTTTTGTGGAGCCCGACCTCCTTTTGGTCCTGCCAAAGTAACCTGTGAGCTTTGGAAGGTAATGAAACAGGATGTTCTTCTGTGGTTGAGTCAGTCACTTGATCTCAA
Source organism: Siphamia tubifer (assembly GCA_020466265.1). NCBI lineage: Eukaryota > Metazoa > Chordata > Actinopteri > Kurtiformes > Apogonidae > Siphamia > Siphamia tubifer. The sequence goes on from CM035797.1 coordinate 29,557,511, forward strand.
CTCAACAGAGCAGCTTTTCAGTTACTGGAGACTAAAGTAAAGGCAGAAAGACCCACAAGCAGACACCAACTAAAGGCAACTGTGGAGTCAACGCCAAGGAAAGCATCTCCAGGGAGGATGCTGTGCCCTGTCCATTTGTTCCAGACTTCAGACAATCAATAGCTGCAAAGTATTTTCATGTATTTTCAGGCATTGACAGGCTTAGCTTGTCCAATTACTTTTGAGCCTCTTAAAATGGACCGATTCATTTGAAACTGGCTGTATTTCCTAAACAGTTAAATGATTTTGTTAAAGCCCTTGGATTAAAGCTGAAGGTCCACACTTCAGTCATGTCTGGATTGTTTTATTTCACATCCACTGTGGTGATGTGTCAGGACAAATGTGTCGTACATGGACCTGACGGTATTCCCATCAGTGTGGATCAATAAAGCAATAAATATAGTAACCTGTAGGAATATAATAACCTACATTATTACCCCACCCTTCAAAGGCAAGAGGTATTATTTTTAGTGTGGTTTGTTTGTTTTTATTTGTTTGTTAGCAACACTCTAGCAACAAATTCAACCAATGGTTTTGCACATTGTGTTTATAGATTGTCAGGGACCCAGAATTGATGTCATTACGTTTTGGGAAAAGTAGATCAAAGTTCCAATTTTAAATGAACATTTATGATCCTTTTTTTCTTCTTTTTACTTATAATGGGTAAAATTTAACATGTCTGTGGCAGCAGAACTATTGGTTGATTTCATAGATACTTGTTTTAATAGATTACCTGGAATCCAGAACAGATATGATTACATTTTTGGTTGTGATGATCACCAATACAAATCACCAAAAAACTTCATGTTTCGATTGCTGATTACGGAAGGAATTTTAAATGTCCATTCCTTTCATTTTTAGTATGGATAGTTGCAGCCCTAGATGCAACTGTCAAATAGTTGCATCTCAGTATTTTTGTAAGTATTCTGTCAATGGTTTTTTATCGATTAATTGAGTAATCCCATGAATTCCATTTTTTAAAACCCTTGAACTTCTGACACATCATTGCTGAGTGTTCTATATGTGTGGGTTATTTTAAATATTCATCATTCTGAACATACAATGGAGCAAAACAAAGTAGTGAGTGAGACTAAAAATAAGCGGGTTAGGATTTGTGTGTTTTTAATGTGGTTTCCAGTTTTGTTGTGATTTTCCTCCACAGCAGCTTTTAGGACAAATTCACAGCAGCACATTTACCTGAAATAATGTCTCAGGAGTTAAATGGTTAAACTAGATCAATCAATAGACTGAAGTGTTTTGAGTGGTGTGCGTGCATCGGTGCAAAGAAGCACACACCTGGATGTGTGAAGCAGTTGTAGCCTAATAATTACACTGCCTTGGTACACATAAGACTACATGCTAACAGATGCTAATACTCACCAGTTAACAAAATATAGTTAAGCTCTGAGTTTGCTTTGACAAGGGCCGTTGAAGTGTGGATGCCTTCAGTTCAGGTGTTGTAGTAGATACAGCAGTGCTAGGCTAATGCTAATGCTATTTAGCCGTGGGCACACTGTTGTCTGCCTTACGCAGCGTAAAATGATCCCAAACTTCTACTATTAATTAACTAACTATATTTTTTTAAAAAGTAACGAAACAGTCAAGACCAGATGCACCTGTTCTGAGGCATGATTATGTAATTCTAATATAATATTTCCCTATAAAGTTAGACTAAAACCATTTTACTTCTTCTCATGAAATGATCATAACAATGTGACATATTCTTGCTAAATAAAGTGTAACTTGTACTCAGTAGGAATGTATTAGACCAAAAATGGCCAAAACTTATATCAAGTTTCTGGTCAACAGTGCAGTTACTTTACGTTTGAAATTGTAAGAGGATAATTATAAATCTAAAACCTATTTTTTTTAAACGTGCTGCTACACACATGCACTGATTTCACACAATATGTCTTACTTCCAGTACAAAACGTAATATATTTAATTTCCTACCTCCTTTCACTGTCATTCGTGCACACTCTGACACATACACGGCCTCCTACACAACTGTCTTAGTAGAACATAAATTCACAGCTCACTCTGGCATGTAAGGAGTGCCTGGTCCTCTAAAATATCCCCCCTCCACCCACAATGGCAGCCCACTCCAATCAGCACCCACCACAGCTCCAGCAGAGTGGGGCTTGGGAGACGCTGAGGTCAGCTGTTTCCTTCAAACCTCATGGAAGGAGGTTACTCGCTGCTCTGTGGTTTTCCTAACCCTACTCTATGCGAGGCCTTGTAAGCGTCTACTCATTGCCTAATTCTCCCAGGTTTTTTTTTTTTTTTTTGCATAATGACATTTCTGTGGTTCTTTTTATATTATTTTCTATTCTATTTTCATGTGTTTGATCTCACTCTGTTTTGTGTTATTTATGTTCTTTGGAAATCTTTACCCCATGCCTTAAAATAAACCTCTGTATGCTCTACTGGAGGTGTTGGAGAAGCTGAATATAATGAGGCACATACAGAGCTGCTTGAGTTAAAGCAGATTGGTGTAAGCTAAGGTGTGGTGGCACTTGTTTACATGTGGCTCTAATTACACAGCAGAAAGCGTTTGATAAGACCAGCTTATAAATGCTTTGGTCTGTGTGTGATTTCAAGTTTACGGGTTTGTTTTCTTTATTATACCTGGGTGTTTGCCCACTCTGTTTTATGGGTTATCACTTTGCCCTCACTTTGCTATGATTCCACCATCATCATAGTGTCATTAAAATGTTTACAACATATTTGAAATTCAGGCCTATAAAGAAATGTGCACAAACCCTCACTTTAACTTGCTTATAGGGAACACAAGGTCACATGATCACTTTATTTGAGTAGATTTTATTGTGAGTAAAGTGTTGTTTTGTGAGCCGTTACATCTGTAGGCCGAGCACCAAGGCCATTAAACAACCTGTTGGTTTTACATAAAGTATTATGTTAATGTAAATGTTGAAATAGGGTTACAATTAAACAAGCAATAGGACAATATATGACCCTTAAATTAAATAACCAGCTGTAATGGAAGGTAACTTAATACTTCTATATAAATCAGTGGTATTTGTACTGGAGTATTTCCAGTTTTTTTTTTCAACAACTTTACATTTCTCAATTCTTTTTCTCCAATGCTGTTGTTGAACAGCTTCACTTAGGTTACTTTTTCCTTCTCCTGTTGAATGAAAAATCTTAATCCAAATGTTAGGGGTTGTTACGAAAAGAAGGGCTTGTGATAAACTTAAGAACAAAACATTCCATTATGGGTTGCAAAAATCTACCATCTTAAATAAAGTAAACTAAAAATGTACTTTTTACATATACAATATAATAAACATTATAAAGTATTTAAAATTAACTCAATATTAAACTTGTACAACATTAAAACACAATATATGCATGAATTCAGCCACAAAATGTGTCTAGAAACATAATGTATTCATAGTAAGATGGATTTTCATGTTAATTGTTGCCCATAAAGTTGGAATAAATTTGTTTTAAGGCACATTCTCCTTTTTTTCTTCGTATGTTTCCATCACACATCAGTATTGCCTTTGACTTGGTATAATGATTATGTACTGAGTACCCTGTTACTCTTTATCTGTCAACGATAAACCATATTGTCATTAAACATGAGAAGTTTTAACAACATTTTATAACAACTTTATGGGTAAATGTACATTTTTACAGATAATTCTTATATACATTTACTTGCAGTGGGATATTTTAACACCAGCATTTGTTTAAACACAGGATTAGAGTACATCTTCCATCTCAGCTCAAACATTAATGTACAGAGAAATGTTTATGAGTATAGTGGTGGTAAATAAATAGTATCATTTGAGCCCAGTGCAGTAAACAGATGAGCTCGATGACAGCTCTAAACTAAACCTTTTGTACTTTTTCCCTCCAGCGCTGGACTGAAAGAGCATGATGTCATCATCTCCATCAATGGCCAGAGGATCTCATCAGCAACAGATGTCAGTGCTGCCATCAAAAGGGATGACACCTTGAGGGTAGTTGTGCGCCGTGGAAATGAAGACGCTATCCTCACTGTTGTTCCCATGGAGATTGAACCTTGACCTTCCATGACACTTAGCACAGGAGCTGGAACTAGTTCTTACTTATCACCAGTGGACCTTATATAATAAACTGCAGGGGGGGATTCTACTGACACACCCTCCCCCTGTGGAAAAAGGCCAGATGTGCCACATATCCAGAAAAATTCTGGCTTTGTCTTGAAAGAAACGACTGTACAGATGCTCTAGCAGCAGCGATGTACTGTTCAGTGTTTTCACTTTTAGTTGTTAATGCTTTGATCAATGCTACTGTTTGGATCTCAAACTAAGAAGTTGGTTATTAGCATATTGATTTTGTTTTGTTTTTCTTGTTTTTGTGCATTGTTTTTTCTAATATGGGATTTGCTCAGTCCGGCCTTCCACTGCAATTTTAAGCAATTTTGAGTCTCACTGGGTAATTCTGATTTGTATAATTATTGTTTTCTAAACTCCTTTTTTTTTGTTTTGTTTTGTTTTGTTAAAGTACTGTAGATTTTTTGTTGATTATGTGATGCATACTGAGAGGAAAATAAAGGGTTTACCTTCTTTTGTTTTGACATTGATGACTTGCTTTTTCATTTTCTTTTCATTTTATATTCGACTCATTTTCACTCGCACATAAACAGAGACATACACACACTGAGATGGAATGCATTCAGGCTGAGATTACACTATTTTCTTTGTGTGTGTGCCGTGTTTGCTTAACTATTGCTCATGCACATACACAGATACACTCACACACAGGGACATAAAACCAATTGGGATCTGGTTTAGATTTGATTTTATTGCCTTCATATGGACTTGATAGTAGTCTGGTGTGATTGTTGGGCCAGGGGCTCTGCAAGCTGACCTCAGAGACAGGAGAGCGAGCCAAACAGAGATCCGACCCACGATCAAGTGGCCGCAGATGAGGGCCTCGGATGAATACACTCAATGTCTCGGTACAGAATTTTCATACCACATGCATTTTAGATGAATTTTATGAAGATGGTGAACTCATGACAATAAGAGAAGCACTGACACGCAAAAAAACAATGTGAAGATAAATGAGAAAGTATCCTACATTTATAAACAGTTATTACATTTGAATTATGTCATGGAAAAAAATAGAAAAGCCTTTGTTTTCCAAGTTAAAACCCATCATAAATCAGAACACAAGGTTTATTATAATCCAATGTAAACAGCTAAATTAACTCTTTACCTGCTAAAAGCAGATTATCTCCAGTCCTTTAGTTCTTCTTCTTCTTGTTTTCCTGGTGTCATCACTCAATAATGAAGAAAAGGGACAGTATCATATGCATTGAGTTGCCCCTGGTTATTTACTTGTTGCAGCCCACAAACACATCTGCTAACAACATTGTTTTTATCACAGGTGCATGGAAGCTGCACAGGAAAACAACAAAAGCGCAAACCGTTTAACCCTTCGTTGCCTGGAAGTCTATCAAAACATGCATACTAGTTGTGGTTGTTGGTGAGACATTCATGTATTGATATTTTAGACACAAATAATTCAGCATGAAAATATACTCATACAAGTAAAAATGGTGCTTACAGGGGGTAAATGGAACTTTCACAAGAGACTCTGTCATCCACCACTGCAGCTAACCAATCATCTGAATTGCAGAGCATTGCCTTTAACAACCAGGGGATGTTTATCTTCACCTCCTTCTTTTCCATTCCTATACACCACATGGAAGCTGCATTACAGAAAAATGTTTTACCGTAATGCTAAGTGGTCCACAGGCATGCACCATAATCATCCATTCAGTGCACTGAAAAAACACATTTTATTTGGTAAAATATTATCACAAACCCCACTGACAGATGTGTACAGTCATTTTCAAAGGTTAAAGTGGATGTTATTTTGAGAAAAAACACCAACTTCCAAGTTCTTCAGAGAGAAAAAAAAACAAAAAACTACGACACTTATCCTACCTAACAGTTACTGCCATCTCATGGTTCCATATCAGTGTTGCATTTGCTCATCTTGTTTATTCTTAGGTAAAAAAAATCTGGTAGTGATCTAGCTGAACATTTTAAACTTTCGGTGTCTTCATACAGTCGTGAAACACAATCTTGTACACTTGGCTTTGAAATACACTTCTGGCAGATTTTAAAAAGATGACAGAATACATCTTACTGGACTTTGCTTTGAGGGCCAGTGTTTATTCATGAAGTCATGACTGCTAAACTGCCAAGTCCTGAGCTAAAAACCATCAGTCACTGAGGGCACGACAGCATTACCTCACCACCTCTTAGGCTTGATTGGAGTGACTATCTCTGTGTCAAGTGCATGCAGATGCCAAAATTGAGTATGCACATTGTGTACACTGGCTGAATGCAATGTGCATATTTCATAATCTAATCTTATTCCAAATGTCACATAATGGCAGAAGAAACTGAGTGAGAGTGAAACTTTTTACCTTGTGTTTGATTAAGGTCAAAAACAAAGTTAAAGGTTTACAGTTATCTCAAATTTATTATGCAGTCTGGGTTCACAAAGTGACAAAATAAAAATGGGCCAATCTGAAAAAAAGCACAACATGGGAAATGGAAACACTAAATGTATTCATTCTTTCATTTTCCATAAAGGCTTAATCCCCTGGTTGGTCACAGGGGGGCTGGAGCCTTGTTCCATCTGACACTGTGCAAAGACACTCTGTACGTGTTGGCAAATCACTGCAGGGCTGAGATATACAAATGAACAACCATTCACTCTCATATTCACACATACATGTGATTTAGGTTGACCCATTGCACTGTTATAATGTACATTTTTGGTCTGACAGTGGGTGGAAGCCAGAGTACATGGAGAGAACCCACGCAAACAAGGGAAGAACATTGAAATAGCACACAGAGGCCACAGCCAAAGAAAAAAAAATGCACAAATACACACTTGCACATGAACACAGTACTTCACATCTATAGCAATAACTATTAAAATCTTTTACTATAGCTTGTAGGACTATACAAACACACACTGCACATACTTTAACACTTAACTCTTTGTCAGAGAAGAAGAGAAGTGTTAATTATTCAAACATTAAATACAGGGCCAATGCTTGCTTCAGTAAGATTAAGAAGCATATTGGTTTTCAGTGATTCAGACAGATTTTATAAAAATTTGGAGGAGTAAATAGTGAATATGAATGATTTTTGTCATTTTATAACCTTTTAACAGTTGCTTTATTGTACGTGTTTACTTTTTAGCAATTGCTGCTTGGATGTTTTATGGCAAGAGGAGCAGGGCCGTGCAGAGACCTTTGGTGGGTCAGGGGTAAAACAACATTTTCAAACAAGTGAACATTCATTAAAAGTAATAACTCAATAATGTCTGTCTGTATATGTGTGTGTGTGTTTGTGTGTGTGTGTGTGTGTGTGTGTGTGTGTGTGTGATGTCCCTCTTTTGCTGCTGCATATTGGTCTTCAAAGCAGCAGTTTTTGTCTTGCCATGTTCTTAAAAATGTCTACGCACACGCTTTCAAAGGGTTCACTGAACATGTAACTCATTAATTTTTGTCTTCATGAGAATCTAAATTATGCATTGACAATTAAATACTAGGGGTGTGACAAGATTTGTGAGATTTAATTTGGTGAGATTTCTTGTGGTGTTGAAATTCTGTCTTACAAGATTTGTTATCCAGCATCAGCCAGAATGACATCGGAAATCACATGTTTTTGACCCATTTCCTGAACTCCTCTCGATGCTTTTCACTTCTGTTCTGGCGGCCTCCAGTTTGTTTTGCTAGCTAGCTCCGATATTAACACAGTGACTCAGTGAGAAAAAGGATGCACAACTTCAACAGGAAAAGTGGTTCGGGAACTACATGTGCTGTTGTTGGTTGTAAAAAGTCAACAAAACACCTGAACGAGTGGTTACATAAAGAGTGACAATGTTCATGTCCTCCGTTGTTTTCAGTTTTTCACAAGCCTGATGGTGACTCAGAAATATATAATTTTATTTTAACTTTTAGAACATTTTATTTTAGTTTCAATTTGTAGAGGAAGAAGAGAAGTGACATACTTGTCAGGCTCTGTTTGCACTATTTTCAGTCTGTATTGATAGAGTAGAACTGTTTTGTTTTGCACATATTGTCTACACTTGAAAAAAGGAGAAATGTGGAATTTTATTTCTTTTATTTGAACTTTTAGAACATTTTATTTTAGTTTCAGTTTTGTAGAGGAAGAAGTTCATTAAGAAGTTCATTCAAAGGAAGAAGTTAATTAAAAGTTAATGCTCCCAGAGTTATAAAATCCATGTGCAATTCAGTTAAATAAAGGTCTGGTGTCCATTCATATGATTTGTAATTTAGTTTTCTTAAAGTCTCGTTTCTCGTGAACCCAATCTAAGTAAATTGTTCTTACATAGTGTAGATAAAACTTGTTCCTATTATCTAACCAGACTCTGAACTATTCTTTCACAACAACAGACTGATATTTCTTAACTGTAAAGGGGGGAAATAGTAATATTGAGGCCACATTTGTATTAGTTTTAAATTGTAGTGCTTTTTTCTAGATGTATCTGTCAGTCACCTGTAGATTCAAATTTTGTATTTGTATTTTAATGACTGTTTTCACCACCACTGATTATCTATTATATTTATGTTTTTCTCAGTCGTGTTTTTAATAAGGCTTTTAGATCCATATGTACTTATGTTGAACATGGTCAGAATAATGTATATTTCTATTGAGGAGAAATAAACTGGGGGAAATGTTGCAAACATCGCATACGCCTTCAGAGCCGAGCTGCTCCTCCCCTCAAAACCTTTTGGCACTTTTTCAAATTGGAAGCAAATGGGGCTCTGCTGCCCCCTGTTGTTTATTTTGATTTCAGCTTTCTAACCAATGACGGACCGTCTTACTAATCTAGTATTCGTACGCCTTGAAAAGTCCGCTGTTTTGATTGGTTACTTCCTATCTCGAGACGTACGACATAGGGGTCTTGCCAGGGAACGAGGAGGGAGGGGATATTTTAATGGCCGTCAGTAGCTCTACAAAATGCAAAAAGTCCGGATTATGAACTATATTTAGAGTATAGTAGCAACGGAAACGTTTAGACTGCTTTTGTTTCGCGCCAGATACATTCTTTTGTACATATTCTATGTGAGGGTGTCTTTCTAGTGCTGTTTTTACTGCGCTGAACGGACTTTACCCGCTTGATTTGTGCGCGAGTGGGAGAACAGGCCTAGCCGGCTGGCTAAAAAACAAGCGGACGGTTAGCTACTCGCTGGAGTTGAAAGGTAATACTGTGAGACCTGCTGTTCCTTCTAAGTTAATTTTGTCATAGCTTTACGTGCCTGTAAATGCCTATCTTTAATCAAATTGCAAGCAATAAAATGTCGAAGTTCTGATATATGGTGCATTAAACGTGAAATGTAAACACGGGACTCCTGTTAGCATACTTTAGCAACGTCAAAGCTAACGGCTAACTTTATAACAACTTTACAACCAGAGACGGGCCTAGCTAGAGTTCATAGACGTATACGATTTAACTGTGATGTTAAGCACATAAGACACACGTCTGGTTGTAGTAGATAGTATTATTAAATCTCAGTTTGAAAACAAATGTTACGCTGAAGGGATGTAGCTTCTTGATATAGCCCATTTACGACTGTCCGATCCAGATATCGCAAAAGTAAGGCTGTTCGAGTTAGCAAGATAGCTATGCTAACTTGTGTGCGCTTAGCCAAAAGTTGACACCTAATGTGCAACCCATTCTTTAAATTGCCGGCTCTGCAGTAACGATCGTCATTAACACAAGATAACTGTCCTCGTGCGTACCACCAGAGTGGTGCTAGTGCTAGGCTAATTGCACAATCTGCATAGTTTTCTACATTTGTAGATAGTGAATCGTGACAAGCAAGTTGAAAATATTTTCCTCGAGTACGGTTTGAATATTGATTTATAATTTTACCAATCTACCAATCGCGGTCGTTTGAATAAAATATCATATCTATCGATTTATCGATCTATCTGTCTGTCTATCTGGTCACAAAGGCTCTCCAGTTTTGGGTTAAGGTACTGAAAAATAATCAGAATAATACTTAAATATGTAATATATTTCAAATTTGTAATCCTGGACTCTATCTGAATATAGTATTTTATTTCAAAAGCAAATTCAGTACACTGTGCATTGCCTTAGGTTTGTGTATATAGTTTCAATACTTGCTTGTGGTGATGAATGCTGATTTTTTTCTGCTTTTGTTACAGGGAATATGTAACAGAAAGCAACATGACATCCAGATTTGGTAAAACATACAACCGCAAGGGAGGAGAGGCCAATTCAAAATTTGAAGAAGTCTTTTCCAATAGAAAACCCACTTTGACCACCAAATGGGGGGAGACCACCTACAAGGCTCAGCTTGGAGCCAAAAGGCCTGTTTTGAAATCCGATGTTCCTGAAATGTCTAAGAGACCTAGGCTAGAGGACAGTGACAGTGAAGAAGATCCATTTGGGTTTGATAGTGATGACGAGTCCAAGACTGAAGTCTCTCACAGTGAGCCTGAGCCAAACGTCAATGAAAAGGATGTGACAAAAACAACACCAGTGCAGGGCAGTGGGCCAACAATTGTGGTGACTTCTTCACAGGGCACTGCAAGCTCGACAGCCACAATGACCAGTAAGTAACAAATGGTTGAAAGGATCTTGGTACATAATTTAAATCAATCATGAATATTATGTTTTATTGAAAAATAGTATCATAACATTTGTAGTAAATTATATCTTTGTTAATTTGCACTGATAGCTATTATATGTAACCATGTGTGAATTTTTCTTCATTCTTAGGTAAGATTACATCTGAAATGAAGGTTGTGAAAAATAACCAGCCCTGGTACAAAAACGCATCTAATAGCAACCAGAAACCCACAAATGTTACGTCTCTGTCAAACACAGTCCGATCAGATGATCAGAACTCGTTAGGGGCGCAGAAATCTCTCTTCTCCTTTTCTAGAACAGATGGGTCCCTTTACAGTAAACCATCCTCTAATGTACCAGGTGGTAGTGGAAACTTCCAAACTGTTTCTTCCTACGATGAATTGCCATCAGAAGAGATTACAAATACTGAGCTGGAAGCACCTGCAGATCCTCCACCAGAACCAGTGGACAATATTCCCCCTTCTCCATTTACCCTGAGGGCCTCAAACTGCAAGAAATACCAGCGGCCTAATCGGTCCACCAAAACATCCTCTGAATCTGCTGAAAACAACAATGACAACAAGCTTCCTGAAACGGAGAGTGTACAAGATAAATCAAACAGTGTCCTTTCAGCCAGTTCAAGTAGTACTGTTGCCAAAGCTAGTACTGCAGCCAAGCCTGCAGGCAGGGGTGGTGGAAGGGTACGGGACTACACGGTTTTGCATCCCTCCTGCCTGTCGATATGCAATGTGACGATCCAGGATTCAATGGAACGCAGCATGGATGAACTGGTCACTCCAGCCCAGCCTGCTGACCATGGAGATGCTGGTCAGATGAAGAAGAAATCAGATGTTCCTCCACCTAAACATAGTCGGTAAGTGAATGGTATTTCTCATATTACTTGCATTTCTTACTATGCTAATGTTAAACATTGCTTAGTTTAAAGGGGTCATATTTTGCAAAACCCACTTTTATTATTCTTTAGTATATTTACTTGTATATTGAGGGACCCTAAAAGTTTTAATTTGAAACCTCCAAGTGTTGCAAAGCTTTCTTCATATTCATATTAGCAAAAACATTTGAGTGGATTTCTAGAACACATTCTAATTCCTGCTTAATTTGTTACATCTATAACTAGATATGTCCCAACATTTGCACATATAAGGTCAAAACTTCTGACGAACATTTCTTCGAGTATGCCATCTTTTTTTGTCAACATCAGCAGTTGTAGTCCATACTGAAAATATGTCCAAAATTTGTGCCTATTACCTAAAATATTCAGATGTTTGTTAAACTGGACAGAGCAGCACTGCCAACAAACTGGAGGCGGTGGGGCATGAAGTTACTTGTGCATTTAAAGGGCCAGCGCTCAAAATTAACTTTCATGTGTCATTACTCAGAAATGGGGACAAAGATGGGCCTGTGGAGTTTAATTAATGAATAATTCAGACCCAAGCATAGCATTTACAGTTTGTGAACACAAATTTCAGTACGTTACAGTTTTTAAAAAAATTGAGTATTCTGGTTTAGAGCCTGAATGATTAATTGGGGCGATTATAGGGTTTCACTGATTAATCGGTATCGGCCAATATGTAGCCGATGTATTATCTTACTTTTCTGTTCCTCGCAGCTTCAGTGTGCGTATGTTCGCTGCCCGGAGAGTTAGAATAAAGCCTGTCAGTTCTTATTTGACTTCTGCGCTGATAATCAGCGTCCACCCGCACACATGTGCACCTGAAATCACAGACTGATAACACCTACTTTCTAGTCCCCCGATCTGAACTCCGGTGGCCCCACGATGGCCTGTCCCCCACTGTGAACTACCCAGGCCCTGCGTGCGCTCGTCCGCGAATCCAAAACACACCCACCTGCGCGTGCTTCGACATGGACCACTCATCCACCATTCAGAATGACCCCGGCCCCGCGCGCTCCAACATGGACTGCCACTCTATCTGAAAATGATGAGACCCCCCCCCCCTCCCGAGGAATGGAATGCTTTCCCCCATTCCGAAAGCCCCCCTCTTATGAACTAATTTTTATGAACCCCCACACTTCCCATCTACCTCACAATTCATTCTGCAGATAGTGTAGAGGAACAACTTTGGACTAGCCTAATTCACTCTGTACATACTCAGTTGAGTCCTTACATTAACATTTATGAGGGAAAACAGCATTGTGTGCTCAGTAATAATAATTGTTTTCTGTAATTATTTTCGTGATTCATAGTTTTTGTAGTTGTAATTATTTGCCAAACAATTTTTACTCACTACTTGTAAAACACACACAAATCTTTGTCATTACTCTGCTCTGCCCAGAATAAGAACTACTATATCTATAACCTGTGGTTTCCCATGGATCAAACATTAGTCGTGATATCACAATATTATTAAGGGTTTGAAAGTTGTCAGTTATCTTTCTGAAATAAACAAAAATATTTATACAACTCTTAATCCACGTCTATAATTACCTAATATAAGATTGTTATATCCTATGCAGATAAATGTTCTTATTTCATATATCGTAGGGCTGCACGATGATGGGGAAAAATGATAATCCGGATTATTTGGATCAAAATTGAAATCACGATTATTAATCATGATCATTCAACAACAAAAAAAACCCTCAACTTTATTGCAGTATTTTAAAAAACAAACAATTTTCAGTGCAGAATGTATCTTAATTTAACATCAAAAATTTAAATATAACCAAGAATGTACTAAGGGATAAACCCCACCCCCAAAAAAAAACACGCACAGCCATTACGCACTGCAGCATGCTTCAGTAACTTCACTTTTTAAACATGAGTCACACTGCAAGGTTGAGCAATGTTATGTTAAAAGCAGATTTTAAACCCTCACACAGAGAAAGCATTCGATGTTACAGGAAATGATGCTGCTAAATATTGTAGAGGGGGGAAAAAACCTTACAGATTCCCACCAGCCTGTGTCAGTTCTGCACAAACTCCTTTTGCTGTTGTCCAACCGTCATGTCATTTTAAGTAGGTCTGTCAGATGGATAACACAACTCATCCACTGCACTTTTGGGTTTGATGGTGACAACTTGCTGTCCCACTCTCTAAGCTCTAGAAGTTCTATTACCTCACGTCAGCTATGTGTTTTGTTTACGTTTTGAGCAAACCTTGTAAACTGCTGTGAAATGGTCGTACCACAGGTTAATTGAGCTCTGCACACACTCTGCTTTTGCTATTAATAAATTCTGTCTTGTATTGTTGATGCTCAAATTCATCATTTTTAAAGATATGCTATGGAGAGATCACAAAACTTCCTCTTTAGACTACACTAAAATGAAAAAGTTTGTGCATTGGAATGACATGCAGGATGTTTTTTTTTGTTTGTTTTGTTTTTTTTAAATCAACGGCAAAAAATGATGGATAATGGTGATGCGGTCAAATGGTCATGGTTAACATCCCTAATCATTATCCTTGTTAAAATGCTTGGTTGCTATGCAACAGAGCCTGCCTAATAAGTAATATAAATAAATAAATAGTGATTTTCAGTTTGTTTTTTTTAATTGTCACAGCCAAAAGCATGATTTCGAGTAAAATTTGATTAATTGTGCAGCCCTAATACATCGGGTATTAGCTTTTTTTTTTTTTTTTTTTTTTTTAACCCTCAAATATTGGTATCAGCATCTGACCCAAAAATCCAATTTCGCTCAGGCTCTATTCTGGCTTAATATCATCTATTGTTACATGTCACTATGTTACTTAATACTTGCATATAAATTGTCACTATATGATTTGTATATTTATTATGGTAACCCATCATAACACAGTTTTATTTGGTTCAACAATGAGATGTGAGATGATTATTTGTTAATTCATTTGGACTTTTCAGGATTGCTTTTCAGACGTTTCCCTCTGTCCCCTTTTGCATGCAACTCTAGTTAAAAAAACAAACAAACATAAAATAAGACAACAAAAGTAAAATACTCATGATGTGTCTTTCAAGTTTCAGACCCACACAGACAAAGACCAAGAAGACTAAGGCTGAGACCAAGTTGGAGTTCTTTGGTTTTGAGGACAAAGAGGATCAGGAGGGTGAGGAGGGCTCAGAAAGTGGCCTAGCAGGAAAAAGTAGTTACAAGATCAAGTATTTTGGTTTTGATGACCTCAGTGAGAGCGACAGTGATGAAGAAAGCTCCCAGGCCAAAGAGAAGAAGAAAAAGAAGGCAGCTGCAGCCTTGGCCACCCTGTGCTCTGGTGTGGACAGCCCCCACACCAGTGACTCTCAGGACAGCCAGGCCAGCAGTAATACAGGTGAGCCAGTAGTTGCCACAAGAGCAAATGGTAAAGAAATCATGGCAAGCTTTTGACTAATGTAAGTTTTAATTATTTGCTGTTACTGTTCAGTAAATTGCTTCTTGACCATATGCCAACTGTGTAAACCTTAATTTTGTCAGTTCATTAATGTTTTGATTGTTGATTATTGCCATTAACAATCTGGTTTCTGCAACAGATGCTTTTGATTTCGCTGATGACTCAAGTCCTGGTGGCACAGAGGGACATAGAGGACGCTCAGGGAAGTCAAGTGACAAATCCAAGGAGTTTGGAAGTGGAACCAAAAAGATCTTTAGTGGACCTAAAAAGGTATGGGATGGAACTTATTTCTGAGTTTCTATACAGATTTACTGAGTCTTCTGGCTATGTTCATCAGGCTGTTTTGCGGTTACTC
This sequence comes from Siphamia tubifer, assembly GCA_020466265.1. Taxonomy (NCBI): domain Eukaryota; kingdom Metazoa; phylum Chordata; class Actinopteri; order Kurtiformes; family Apogonidae; genus Siphamia; species Siphamia tubifer. The sequence continues at coordinate 29,572,912 of CM035797.1, forward strand.
GGTGTGATTTGGGAACAATGTTTGAGCCACTCTTACTGATGCAGATTTGATTTAAAGCTGTGAGCAGGAGTGTTTAAACAAACCTGTCGATTCTACCAGGATTGAAATTCCCAAATCCAAAGTTAATGTAGCCTAACTGATAAACACGCCTCGTTTTTTTAAATCTACAATTAACTGGTAATGAACATGGACTACTCTGTGGCAGTGTACAGTCATTACCACTAATCTCAACTGGATTTTATTTCTCACAATTATTCGGTTCTAGTTTATGATGTTTATGTAATATCTGTATTTGGTCTGGCAACTTGGATCATGTTTTGTTATTGCTTTTGGTTATTTAGGGAATTGTCATAGAGTTCTGCATGCCTTTTGTGTCTTCATCATCAACAAACCCTTGTATATTGTCTTTGGGTTGTATAATTAGGTAACACAGTGTGTCATTTTCGTTACTGTTTTGTACCGCTTGGGGACTACTGTGTTCCACACTGAAGTTGCTCTTGTCTTACTCTATTATCATATAACTAAAACGTTACAACAACTTGAGTTCTGTGTTAGAATGGTTTATGGAGATAAAGAGGGCAATATATGGTGGCGTCTCCGAATAGAGATCAATTTGTGCATGAAGGGAAATCTGAAGGGTAGTTTTGGTGCATTGAATGTTTAATATATTGAAAGATGTATTCACTTTTCATTTTCTCCCTCTTGTGATCACTGATATGTCAGCTGTTACATGGGACTATTTTTTTCTAATAATATTTCTTTTTTTTTCTTTTTTTTTTTACCAAATTCTAGTCTCCTGCTAAAGCTGTGTATAATGCTCGTCACTGGAACAATCCTGAATCAGAGGAGGTAGCTGTACCTCCACTGCCCCGATCTCAGACTGCTCCGGTAAGATGTCAGGGTACCAGTTTTCAGAAACTCTACTAACATATTGATCTCAGTACCATGGCATCTGTCAGTGGGCAGCAAGTCTGTCTGTCATATTAGGCAGCAAGTGAACATGTAAGCCTTGAAGTTGGTGTATTGGAAACTGCAAGAATGACAAGAGTAAGGATCTGAGTAACTTTGACAAGAGTGAAATGGTGTGGTGAAATAACTGGGTTGGAGCATCTCCAGATCTTAGACCAAAAGTTGTCTAAAGAACAACAACTGTATCTCAACCAGTCAGTCATCTGAGAGAGCAGAACATTATTATCTCCTGTCGAATATTGTATTGTTAAGCATATTCTGATTCAACATATTCATTCTATTTAAAAGTATGCAGTGAAATTCATTGAACTGGATTACTTATTTATCAAATGAGACTATGAAAGCGTCTTTTTTTCCCCAACTTAAAAAAACTCCACATGCCTCACATACAGTCAGGTAAAAATGTAAAGACTTTGTTTCCAAAGTAATTGCTTTACATCATAAAACAAAGAAAAATTCCAAGGCACTCTATTAAAAGTGAAGAATAAAAAGCCTTTATTAAACTGGCTTGGTTAAAAAATACCTATAAAATCATATAAAAACATATAAAAACCCCAACGCGTTTCGGCATAAGGTCTTTACTCCCTGATGAAGGCCATTTATGCCGAAACACGTTGGGGTTTTTATATGATTTTATAGTTCGTTTTTTTTAACCAAGCCAGTTTAATAAAGGCTTTTTATTCTTCACTTTTAAGAGAGTGCCTTGGAATTTTTCTTTGTTTTATGCTGTTTATCTCCTATCCAATAGAGCACCTCTAATTTTTATTACTTATTTTGTGTCCAGGTAGCGCTCCTTAAGCAAACTTTTTTTAATTGCTTTACATGTTTGTCACACTCAGCTTCTTCCCGAATTTATTTGTAATGTAGGTAATACAGAAAAAGCTTATGTCACTTTGAAACACCTGCGCAAGGTATTGTGGGATGCATTGTGGGATATGTATGTCACTGTTTAAGGAAGTATCTATAGTGTTACACATTCAGAAAGAAACCATGCGTTACCTCCCGTATGTCTGTCGGATTCAGCCAGTATTCATCCGCAGTGTGAGTGCACCCACAGAGCTCATACTGTCCTGTAACATGGGTCTACAGAAAAGAAAAACTTCACTCAAAGAAAGAGAAACACTTTTAAATGCAACAAATAATATATTCTATTGAACGGATCGAATGTAATGTCGTGATAGCATTCCAAACTTTCCACTCAATCGCAGCTTCTCTATTGGTGCCCTCGGATTGTGCACATGCATGTCTGCGTGTCGATATATATTGGATCATCTTCCCGTCCCTAGTAGGCTCCCTTTTTTCCACAAAAATTGCTCTAACCTGAATCTTAGATTCCACAAGACCTCTGAAAGTGTGCTGTCGTATCTGGCAACAAATCATTGCCAGCAGTTCCTGGAAGATATTGGTGTCGGTCCCAAAATTCCCATATTGGTTGGTCTCTATATGATACGGTAGGATTAATGTCAGCTGATATCACCTTCGATGACAAAATGTTCACTTTCTGCTTAGTAAATGCAACAAACAAAGTGAAAAGTACCATTGTTTGGAAATCAATATTATTACCCTTTATCCTGTCAGTAGTCATATTGTTCTGTGTGATTTAATGGATTTGTGACCAACATGCACAACTGCTCTCGGAGGCAGTATTGTAGAGAATTGCATAAATCAAATAAATAACTGGAGAATCTTGGGTACCAATCTCACTCAGTCCAGTTTGTTGTACATTGTTCTTTTGTTGGTCAACAGTTGTGTATAAAAATTCTCTAATTAGTCTTTCTAGTAGAGTTATTTTCCTCTCAGCAGAGCTTTGCCTTATATTTATTTTCTGTTTATCATCAGCCCACGTAAACCCCTATTTGCATAGAGGGTAGCTAATCAGAATCAACTGGAATTTTAAAAGTTAAGTTTGTAGTACCTAATCTGGCATCTGTTAACAACACTTATTAAAGGCTTGTGTGCTTAACAGACTGTTCAGTTGTGGTAAATCTCCCAGACATATCATTAAACAGATTTTGTTACTTTGGTATGAACACATTTCTCCTCCTCCTTCCTCAGGCCATTTTATCGAGCAGCAGCAAAGACAGCAACTCCCATAAAGATGATGGCTTGTTCAAAGCCCCTCCACCACCGCCCAAAGTCATTAAGTCAGAGACCATCCCTACACGACCCAACCAGGACATTGTCACGGCACTCAAATGCAGGAAGGAGCACAAAGAGGTGAGTCTAAAGATTGATAGTTTTTTGATTCACAGTAAATGTGCCAAAATAGCAAACAATTGCAGGAGAGATGTTGAATTCTTTGCAGATAAATGATATGTGTGCTGTTTTCACTACATTTGCGTGCATGCTGTTAAGAATTAATCTGTCGTTATACCCAGCCAAGATGCTCTTAGCGATTTAATGCGGACTATCAAGGGTTGGCATTCAATGGAGCATAGTGTCAAGCTTACCATTGTTCATTTTAAACCCAATGTGGGTTGGAGGCAGCATTGAGTGCTGTTTTTAATTTAAACTCTCCTGCAGTTCACATCAGTCTGCATACAGCATGACCGCTGATACCGACAAATATACAGTGGGAAATGCTGATTAAGCCCAATCTCCACATGCTGAGCTATTATTGATGAAGAGTATTAGCACAGTCAGCCATTGGTCCTAATGGAACCAATAGAGTGGAATTTAACAATAAGCGTAATTCTGTAGCACTGAGTGTGTAAGTTTTGTGAGATTTTGCTTCTGGACAGATGCTTTGCTCTGCAATTAGCTGTAATTAACCCAACTCCTTTCCCACCAGCTGTACACAGTGGTGCAGCATGTGAAACACTTCAATGACGTAGTGGAGTTTGGAGAGAATCAAGAGTTCACAGATGACTTTGAGTACCTGGAGACAGGGCTGAAAAGCAGTCAGCCACTCAACACAAGATGCCTTAGGTAAGTGAAACAGGATTCCTAATGATGCCTTGTGTAATGCCTTTCTGACAAGTGGCACTCAAGTCTGCTCCAGCAAATATTCTTCCTCATATTCTTGACTTTGCTCAGTTTTGTCAAAGCAGGACGAGACGCCTAGTGAAACTTGAAGGAACACGGTGTACTTGGTGATCACTAAAACCTTTTCATGCTCCTCTTTGCTTATTTCTGAAGAAATTATAAAAAATAGTTGCTTTAGTTGATGATGGTTTGCTTTTGTTTCATTCTGGAAAAACGTATTTTAAATTCTGACAGAGCAGTATAAAGTAGTAATATTTCAGTTAATTTGGATAGAATGAAATCTGCAGCTCTGAAACGGTTTCAAACAAATCTTGGTGAGTAAATAAATAATACATTTTAAAAGTTTTTTTTTTTGAAGGTTTCTTAGAATGCTCTTGAAAACTCCTAGTAAATGTACATACCACTATGGGTGACAGTTATCCAGTTTCACTTCAGAAGTGTCCATTTAATTTTGTGATTTATTTAAAAAAAACATTTTTAACTATTGGTTGTTTTTTTTAATAGATTCAGAAATTCAGTTTAAGCACTTTGTATACTCATATTTTACCCCTTTCTTTGTGTGCCGTTTCCCATTTCAGTATCCCACTTTCCTCTTTTCTTTACTTTAATGCTGGTTGTAATAAAGTGTATATTTTGTCACATAAAACATCGAGCCAAGTCAACCTTGGTGCTGCTGTTTGATCAGAGGTTGTGGGAAATTCAGTCCTTGGCACATTGTTCAACCTTTAGACAGGCGAAGAGTAGAGTATGAAAAAGAAAAGGTACAATTTCAAAACAGAAAATTTGACATTTTTGTATTCCATTTCTCTCTTTTTGCCTTCCCTTTCATATTGCTCTAGTATAATCAGTCTGGCCACACGATGTGCCATGCCCAGCTTCAGGATGCACCTGCGAGCCAGAGGAAAAGTGGCGCAGGTCTTCAAAATCCTCAGTGATGCCCCACAGCACCCAGTGAGTACACTTCCACCATCACCTAATTCTTTGAAAATGTGTATATTGTTAGCATGGTTTTAAAATACCTGTTTTGATTGAAATGGTTGAATCAGAGGTCAATAATTGAAATGGATTCCTCTTCATCCTGTTACCTTTTGGGACATTAAAGCGGTCATTCCATCTTTATTTGTGTTCTCCATTGTCATTGAATACAGTGTGTGCATCTGGGGTGCTTTATTTCAAGCTGTTTATGGAGGGTACAAAAATGACTTCAGGTCGAACAGAGTTTACCAGTACTTCCTCATACATGTCCATGACGCAGTGATGCGGCGTCTCTGGCTCAGAATGCGTGAAGGAACACCCTGCCCCCCTCCTCCCCTATCACTGTGTGTGTTTACCTTTACCCAAGTAGCATCCAACTAGGTTTCGTGCCGTTGCTTGTTCTGAAAACGTGCAGGGGGGAAAATGAGGCTTTATTTCCACAGAGAACACATGAACCGGTTTGATCAACCTTTTTTTTTTTTAAGTTTGTGCAGCAGCTACTGTGGCACCGTCTACTCCTGTAGATGCTAATGCTAATGCTACTTCAGATTCACTGCGATGGAGGATGGGCTATGTGGGTGGTGCTAAAGTCTGGCTTTTTCTGGTCCCTCATTCCTCTTGTTTTCTGTGAATGCAGTATGCAGCCAGTGGAGGTGACAAACCACTTTCAAAGGCAGCATGTGTTGGTAACTCGAGGTGACCCATCAGATTCCAAAAGGAGCGTGAAAAAGTGTTTTTCAGTGGAATTTAAAAAGTCTAAAATTCAGAAACTTACATTTTAGGCCTTAAAATGTCTTAAGAACACCCATATTTTCATCCTAAGTCTAAAATTTAATTCACTCAAGTCTTACTTGTTTGTTTTTTTTTTTTTACATCCATCCACTCTAAAAGAAGAAAATTAATTCAAGATCTGTGTGGCATCCATTTTCCTGCCTCACAATTTCTGTGAAATATTATTTTTCCAGATATGTGGCCATTGCTGCATGTGTTTTATTGACTTCAGTGTAATTTTTTTAATTTCTTATATTCCATAAATACAAAAAAATTGCACTTTTTCATTTATAATACAAAGTGACATGGTTTTGAGGATCAAATGTGATCATCTTTTTTATTTGAGAGGGTCTCGATGATGGTCTAAAATGGTTCTCACAATGGTCTAAAAAAAGGTACAAAAATTTAACTTGGTAATTGTTTGTAAGAACCCTGGAACGTTTAATAGAACTTTACATTATATTTGGCTACAGGGTATTAAAAGTGTGCAGTACCTTGGGTTATGCCCATACACTACTGATGTTCTTCCTGCTTTTCTTATTCATTCAAGTCTTGCATTTTTCACATTGAGACTGAGTCGGTGTCTGTGTTTCCTCTGCCACTAAAACAGCTTTGTTTATGCTGATCTCTGTTGTTCCACCAGAACCTTGCACTGTGCACAGCTGCCCTGATGTACATTCTGAGCCGAGATCGTCTTAACATGGATCTGGACAGGGCTTGTCTGGAGTTAATGATCAAGTTGTTAGAGATGGACCAGGATTACTCGGCCCACCAAGATCAGCTCACTGCAAAGGAAGTAGACAAGGTCAAGGAAAAGATCAGGAAGCTGTGTGAGACGGTACACAACAGGCACCTTGACCTTGAAAATATCACGGTGGGTTCCTTTAAATATAATTTACAAGCTGTTGATGTGCCCGTGCCTCAAATGACTGACATAAATATAATAATTAGCTATAAGAGTGTTCTTTGGTACTCCAGTGATGTGTAGCTAGCTGTATTATAGATCATTTTATTTATAGAAAAATACAGCTATATATAGATAGATGTATTTTGGATTATTTTATTTTCAGGTGCATTACCTTTATAAGTTTGTACTCAAGAAGTGGTTTAATTGTTAGTGTAAAAGCAGTTACCAAAAATGGAGAGTGCCAGTAAATTGGAATTGAATGAAAGTGACTGCCAAAAATTTTCCAGTCTGCAAAGTGTTAATATAAAGCTATTCTCATATGTTCTCAATAGAGTGTATTCATATTTTAGATTCCCATTTGGGAAAACATTGGTGTATAAGAAGTAAAATATAAAAATATTAAAACATGCTCAAAATATATGTTTCACTATCAGGGAGAAGTTCTATCCAGGTCAAGACTTAAGTGACAATAGTGTGTTCTGTTTTTTTGTTTTTTCCTAGACGGGTCACCTTGCTATGGAGACATTGCTGTCTCTGACCTCTAAGAGAGCTGGGGATTGGTTCAAAGAAGAACTGAGGCTTCTTGGAGGCCTGGATCACATTGTAGACAAAGGTAGGTGTATGGGATTCCTTTATACTCGTATGGAAGTAAAAGTGTCTTCAAGGTTGTCTACTTGTGGGGTTAATGACTTCCATGTAGGATCAAGTAAACTGATAGTACACTAGATATGGAAATTATTCAGACCCCTGAAAGGGGGGAAAAAGTGCCAAAATCCCTCACAGGGCAATATCAACATTGCAAACAATACTAACCATGATATCAACAACAACCAGAACAAGAGCTGGGCAAAAATAAACAAATGAATAATAATAATAGAGAAGAAAATAAATCAGACCTATTAGATGACAAAGACAAACAAGTATTCAGAGACTGCCTAATCTCACACCTGTTTTGTGCCAATCTCATTTCTATGACAATCTGTTCTTGAATTGGAGCCAATGATATGATTTTGACCTTTCTACTAAGTGCGACCTTGACCTTTTGAAATATTTATAATTGTGTTTTTTATATATATATATATATATATATATATGCGCGCGCGTCGGTGTGTGTAATATTATGATAATATATCCAGTATTGATTAAGTTATAGTGTGATATATCTATGCTTGACACACACAGTGTTACACAAGTTAATTTTGCGACATGTCACCTTGGACCTCCAGAGATCTCAAAAACTATTGTCAAGGTGATAAAACCAATTATGAGAATTGTAGAAATCTTCATTCTGCATCGTTTGGTACCAATCTGAAAGTTCTGTGCCCCTCCGTTCTTGAGTTATAACCATTAATGTGATCTTGACCTTTTAGTTAATTGTGACCTTGACCTTTACTGAAATGGATCATTGTATCTGATGTGCATTAGCTATATGTATATGCCCATGTAATTCCATGGTGATATCTCATTGAGTTATAGCATGATATGTCTCTACAGACACACACACACACACACACACACACACACACACACACTGATTACAGTAATCTCTCCCAACCAATGTTGGGCAAGGTTAAAAACATAATCAGAACAGGACATTCACAAACAACAGCCCAGACAATACAAGCAACAAAACCACACAACAGCAGCTGTTCACATTAATCTGCTGCATCAGAGTGAGACTAAGACAGACAGGCTGGGGTGACCTGTGTAATGAACACAGCTATACAACCACAACCCCTCCGATGACCAGGAGCCAGACAAGAGGGCCCTAGGAACCATTCTTCAGCGTACATCATCATCATTCTTCAGCATATATCCATTGTTAATTTGCACCATATTTACATAATGAACTTTAAATATTGATGTTTTATAAGCTCGTTGTAAGTCTTTTAATTGTGACCCTTTTGTGGTTCTAGTACATGGTGCTTAGTCTTGGCCCTTGGTTATTTGAGCAGGTTATTGAGTTTATTTTATAAGTCATGTCATGTCTGCCATGTTGAATTTTTATTAACAAAAAGGCAGAAAGATGTGTTATGAATCCTTTTTAAATCGATCTTATGAAATATTAGAATATTTCGAGATACTGTGTTTTGGGGCTTTATGAGCTGTAAGCTGCTATCTGCACAGAATTGTTGCACTTTTTATCTAATTAATCTGAAGTCAATGAACATTTCACAGTTTGCAATAAAGTAATGAAGAAAGTAGCTTTTCAACAATGTTACTATTTTTGCAAGTGTCACATTTATTAGACTTGTACTGTAGTCTCAGCATTAAAGGGCACTAGTGCTAATTATATCAGCAACTCAAAATTTCACTGTTGTGATAACCCTGAAGTAGTTCATTTTAACAGTGATTTTTCAAGAAGGATGAATACATTCTGTAGCAAAGACTTCTTTGGGTTAGTGTATTGTACAAATTGTTCTGTAATTTTCACTGCACTAACTGAAGCCAGACTCCCATGAGACGGTATGTGCATATTTACTTTATTTATTTCTTAATTTTGTGAAAACTCCAAATGCATGAAGACAAACGTGATAAAATATGACCATGAATTTAAGGTTCCCACAGAGTCTTGCAAAGTCACATGCATTTAACACCATTTTAAAGTCTTTAAAAGGTATTAACTATGATATGATATGTGTTGAGGTGTGTTTCCATAAGCTTGTTTGTTGTATCATTTAAATGTGTCTGGGAAATGTCCAAGCTGTGAAGAAAGTAACATTAGTCGACTCAGTTCCATCTTTTCCAACCTGACAATTTATACCGAAATTAGGAAACAATTATTGCTAACATTGCTGCCCCTAGTGAAATATGACTAAAGGGTGTGGATTGAGGTGTTAGAGTAAATAGTTACATTTTCCCCATTTTTTTCCAATATGGTTATGAAATGGGCATTACATTCTGTATAAAGTTTTAAATGTAACCTTTAGGAACCCTGGAATCACAGAACAATGACATGATGATACACGTAAGCCATATTAACCCTCAATACCTTGAAGGTTGATTGTCCTAGCCATTGACTTTCAGATTATTGTCAGACTTTAAATGTCATGTGCTTCTTTTGTGTCTTTTTGAAATGCTACAGTAAAAGAGTGTGCACAGAACCTGAGCCAAGAGGACGACAAGGAGAATCTTGTTGCGTCATTATGGGGGGCGGAGAGGTGTTTGAGAGTGCTTGAAAGTGTAAGTAATGTTCTCTGAAGTTGTTTTCCCATTACAAAGTCACATGGAGTGACAGTCAAGGACAGGAGACACTAGGAAGTGAAAAATGTTATTGACCCAAGCCCAAGATAATCGACTGTTCTGACCGTTCCCTGTTCTTTTTGTTGCTTTCACTGTACTGTCCCCTTTGATTGATTTGTGTTTCATTCATCTTCTGCCAACAGGTGACAGTGCAAAACCCAGAGAATCAGAGTTACCTGATTGCCTACAAAGAGTCGCAACTCATCATCTCTTCTGCCAGGTGAGCAGGTTGGGAGCTATTATTGACTGGACAAGAGCAGATAGTGAGGTTTTTACTCAGTCATTGTTGTATCTGCTTTCATGTAGGTGTAGATGTGTAAGTAACTGCACACAATCTATAGTCTAAAAAAAAAAAAGTAATCTAATCAAAAAAAAAAAAAAAATCATGACTGTCAGATGAAGCTATGGAACTGTCTGGACTTAATGCTGCTAATTAATGTTTCACATTTAGGTGCCCTGTGTTTTTCATCCATACTTATCTTGCCTGTTTCTCTTTTTAGCACAGTGCTTCACTTCCTGTCATTAATCCGCTGTTCTGTGTCTCTTCAGAGCTTTGCATTACTGTGAGGATATGATCCAGCGCTACAGCAGGGCGTTGAACAACAGCTCCTTGTCGTCATCCGGTGCAACGCTGCCTCACTGCAGCTTCAGCAATGTGGGCAAGGCAGTAGAGGACTGCATGAGGGCTGTTATAGGAGTGCTGCTCAACCTTACCCATGACAATGGTATTATATAAAACATTTTGGTCATGCTATCCTTGGTCCCAACTTAGATTTAGATTTTCATTCTAACCCTTTTTTTTTAATCACAGCCAGGGCACCTCTTTTTCAGTGTTTCCCTCCAATGTCAGCATCAGTCTTCAGGTGCTCAGCAGGGATTGTTGATGACAAGTTATGAGCAGAGCTTAATAAACATATTTGTCTTTGCAGAGTGGGGAAGCACAAAGACAGGTGAACAGGACCAGCTAATAGTTACAGCTTTGAACTGTGTCCTTCGGGTTCCACGATATATCCCGCAGGAACAGCGCTTTGACGTGCGAGTACTGGTAAGGCACTTGTAAGGGGAACAAAAAAAAAAAAAAATGCTAATAGGAGCTGTCTGTGTAAGGTTTGATTTGCCCTGGTCATTTTTCATCCTTAGATTTTTGAAGTTCAACTGGACTGGTTCTGTTCTTGAAAACATTTCATCTCTCATCCAAGAGACTTTATAATTACAGAATGAATGAACTATCTTGGATGAGAGACGAAAGAAGAGCTGTTTGATTTGTGTGTATATGGTTGTTCTTTTTTTTTTTTTTTTTTTTTTTAACCCAACCCAAAAAGATAACAGATGTTCGCTCTGGATGTTTCTCTCCTTTGCATAACCAGGGTCTGGGTCTACTAATTAACCTCGTAGAGTACAGTTCCAGAAACCGGCATTGTTTGGTAGACATGGAATACAATGTGGAAGACACCTGTCTGGAAGACAGCCTAATGCAACCTGCTGACCCGACACAATCAGACACCTCGGTGCAGTCAGCGGTACCGGCCACAGCAGAGACACCAGGAGACAGCGCTGATAATCCCAAGCCCTCTGGTGCTTTGGCCGCCCTAGTGAAGGTAGGAGCTGTGCCAGGTCTCATTAATAAATATTTTAGCACTCACTGTGTTATTTCATGTAGCTGCACAGAAGGTTTTCATGACACCCTTTGAAACCAGAATGTAATCGGAAGCTTCTGGTGGTAAGCACCCATGTGGAAAAATCAATATTAATATAGTTCTGAGAACACATCGAGAGTAGTTTCCCCTTAGCACAACATAGCTTGCTGCACAACCATAACCTCTAACCTTGTGTGTCTTTTTAAATGACTGCACATATGTGATGTGCGGTACATTGTATTTATAAAAATGTTGAATACTAATGAAGCAAGTATAAATTAATGCTCACATTGTAGGGCTGAGGTTCAAAAGATGACTGTTATTTTAATTATTTTTGCTTCATTACTTATATTACCATAAAGAAACAAACACTATGCCCAACTGACTCATTAGTACACACTTCTCTAAAATATGAAAAGATCCTTAGAGAACAAACGTGTGATTAAATTGAAAGAACCATTGGATCAGCCAGAGGTTATTTGGCATACCCACTTGATTCTAGTCTTAAGGAAAAAACTTAAGTATTGTGCTTATTAACCACCATTCTTCTATTTCTCTTCATAGCTCTATTAAGTTTGTGTCTTACATTTACATCTGTTTCTTTGCTCCTTATATCATAGCTCTTCCTGGAGAGGGAGCGTGCTGCCATCCTGGCTGAGGCTAAAACTGATGACCTCATCAGTGAGGCTCCAAAGCCGGCACTGGACCAAAGCGGAGAGTGGCAAGAGACGTCCACAGGAGAGATCCAGTGGGTGGCAGCCGAAACCAATGACAGCCAAACGGAGAAGAAAGAGAACGAGAAGAAAGAGGAGGAGGATGAAGAGTTGGACCTAAATAAAGGTAGACATTTGTGTTTGAGGTTGGCTGTGTATAAAACTGTAGCACAGATTACTTGGCATCATGTTGTAGGAATTAACATTTTTTTAAAAAGTGTGTATTACCAGCATCTGAACTAATTAGTGTTGTAGGAATCTGTATACTGCATTATTTTATATATATATATATATATATATATATATATATATATATATATATATGCACACACAACTGTCTTCTTGATGGCTCCAGTCTTGTTTAGCTGGTTTTAGTTAGCATAGGTAAAATTAGGGATAAAAAAAGTTTATCTTTTTAGAAGCGTAAGCAAAGAAAATCACAAATTGTTTTAAAATTAGCTAAATATATTCATTAAATAGTTTCAAAACAACTCAGTTGGAATATAAAATTTTACCCTCTCTACCTTCTGGAAAACTGGACAGTGAATTATTGCTTTCCTCTCACTGGGATTATTTTCAACTAAACATTTTTATCCATTCAGCAGTTTTCGAGTGTGAAACCCTTCTGCTTTCAAAAGGAGGATTTTATGTAACTCTAATCAAGAAGCTTTTTCTGTCTCCCCTGTGTATTTGTAGCTCTGCAGCATGCAGGCAAACATATGGAAGACAGCATTGTTGCCTCCTACACAGCTCTGCTGCTGGGTTGCCTCTGCCAGGGCAGCCAGGTGAGAATAAAACATTCAAACATATAGATATTTATGAATGAATGAATGATGGATTCTTGCATGTTTTTTATTGTTTATCATCTTGTTTGGATTTCTCAGTCAGATATTTGTGTCCTTTTCCGGTTTCTCTTTGTACCTCAGACAAATGTGACTACTGTGAGACAGCACCTACCTAAAGGGGACTTCTCCATCATGACAGAAATGCTGAAGAAGTTCTTGAGTTTCATGAACCTCACTGTGAGTATCAGTTTGTCAGTGCTACTAGAAACATTCAAACGAACAAAACTGCAGCTGGTAGAAGCATTTTACAAACATTTATAGCTGTGTAATACTATTGAGAAAATATTATTATTGTCCTAAACCCATCTTTTGAGTATGATAAATGCAGAGCATTGTTAGGAAAGTTGTAACATGTTGAAACACTCTATACCTGTAGGCAAATTGTATTGAATTGATGTGTTTAAGTGGACACACTGAGCATAAGCATATTTTGTGAGCAGTAGCACAGCCTGAATTGAACCTTTTAAATGTTTTGAGGACAAATTCAGTAGCAGATCAAAGAACTTTATCGTATATTTTAACTAGAATGGCTGAATTTGCTCTATTATTTTCTAAATACAGTTGGTTTTCTGTAGAGGAAGTGGTGCAATATAGATAAAATGGAAAGTTGTAATTTCTGTTGGATAGGAATTGATGATGGCTGTATAAATGAGATGATGCCGCTTTCAGATGGCCACAGAGACTGTTCCATCTGCAGCTTACTGTCCATTGGCAGGAAACATCTCAGTATGAAAGCATGTAACTAATGCCCTAACACAGATTTGGCTAAAACACCCTGCTAGTAGGCTGTTCATTTAAAGAGGTAATGTGTGAGACAGCAATGATGTGGGCATACTTGGCAGCATGTCAGAAAGAAATATCATTAGGTTAGTGTCAATTATGTTGTGGATAGCAAAATCTACCAGTTAATGAAATATGTTATCTCTACACAGATAGCCATGTTATTTAATAAAAATTAGAATATCTGTGTAACATTGGTACACATAGGAGTATGCCACAGTGCAGGTCTGTATGTTAACACAGAAAAAGCACCTTTGACCAGTGTCACACAGTCCATTATGAGTCCAATGTGGGTTGAATAGACACTAACCTAACCTCATAGGAATCAAGGTCCCCTGAACGCTCTGTTCTTTAAAAATGCCAGCATATCTATGAAATATGATTCTCTTTTAACTCAATAACATAACTCGTATAGTGCAATGAACGGTAATGGAAAAATAATTAACCCATTAATATTAAATTGAGCTGTTGCACAGTCACAGCTGTGCATTTTACACAGCATTGAATAGTAGTCATTGTATCAGTGCTGAGGATGAGAACCATCTGCTAATAACAATAACTCATCTAGTGAACAGAGGCTAAAGTGGCCTCATAACTATCACAGTCTGCACATGGGGACCTCACAAAATGCCAAAACATGCTCACATCTCCACACTTTTTTTTTTTGTTCCCTTCTCTCAGTGTGCAATGGGCACCACAGGACAGAAGTCCATCTCTCGAGTAATCGACTACCTGGAGCACTGTTAACAGACCGCCTCACAGCTAACTGGCATTCAGACTGCACATTAAAGGAATCCCAGGCTCTTCTGATGCCCCCGATCTGACAGAAGCCATGAGGGGTCATCGGTTTCAGCAGCCTTCCCTTGACTTCATGTGATCACCCACAGCCATGATTCCTCCAAATTCGTACTGATTAAGGTGTATACTGATGTGTTTAAAAAAGAAAAACAAAAAAAATACCCAACCACAAATAGAAATGTTTCACTCCGTCTCTGGAGAACAGCTTGAACCAAAGCCCTGCAAACTGACAGACATGCAGCCGCTTCAGTCAGATCTTACTTGGATAATCCAGATTCATCCTCAGGTAACTGGGAAGTAGGCTGATAACTAGTTTAGGTTACATCCCATGAGTATCTGAATACTTTGTGGAATGTTGATGTCGAAGATGGACTCTTTGCAGACCTCTTCCTGAACCATCCCTGACAAATATCTGGTCTTCTCCCCATTGCTGAGTGTCTGTTCCTGGTCTCAACTGCAAAACTCAGCTGCACTGTCACCTCTTTGAATCAAATTTTATGGATCATTACATTTGAGTCACTTGATTATACATGTCAACACCATGGTAGAAGTAATTGATCAGCATGGAAAAATTTTTTTTTTTCATGGATTTCAGAACGATGTCTGTGTAAGTTTGTGTGGAATGATTTGAATGCACACATCCATTTACCTACATGTTTGCAGTTGGCTTGAGATGAATGTTAAGGGAAAGTATTTTAAAGCTTTGATTTTTTTTTTTTTTTTTTTTTTTTTAAAGCTCCTCGTTTTTCCCCTTTAATGTTGTGAACTGTGCAAGTTGGTAAGCTACATAGCTTCTTTTTTTGAACCTTTTCTTTTATTTCAAGGGTACCTCCCCCTTCCAAGCTATGAATAGTTTATTTTTGACTCAACACATCTTTTCTTGTGTTTCATTGATAATGACATTAGGAAATTATACCATGGAATGAAGCTTTTCCTTTTTTTACTCATCAATTTGGAACTTTAGTATTTTTAGGTAATTTAAATCTCAGTAAAAACCTACTGTTACAATGTAGGTGGGGTTTCTCGAAAGATGACAATTGTGCTTCCTTGTAATAGCAACGAAGTAGATTATTAATATGTATTTAATTTAATGCATTCTTGTTTGTAAGTGCAAAGTCTTTTATCCAGTGATGTACCATTATCATTTTAATCAGTTCCCACCTTTTTATTTTCTTAAAGATCTATCCCATGCGAGACAGGCCAGAGGCTGGACATGAACATGACACATCTTTTATGATTGGCTCATCCAGACGAAGCCGCAATGAGCTTTTGCCATCACGCTTTGTCCCTCTGTCGGGGTCTGTCGTCAGTGTCCACATTCAACTAAAATCGCTTCCCCTCCCTCAATTCTCAACAGATGTCAATTCTGTTTGACTCATTAGATAGATCTAAACACTAGGCACAAAACGTATTACTTTGTTTGTCGAAATTTAAAATGGTAAACAATTTGTTTACAACTTTGTATGTTTTTTTTTCAGTCTGGCACTAAAATCCCTTCTCCCTCAATTCTCAACGGATTTAAATTCTGATTGATTATTAGATCGATCTAATCACTGGGTACAAAACCTCTGACTTTGTCAAAATTTAAAATGGTAAACAATTTGTTTACAGCTTTGTTTATTTTTCCAGTGTCCCACTAAAATCGCTTCTCCTCGCTGAATTCTCAACAGATTTCAATTCTGATTTGATGATCTATTGAATGACTCCCTTTTGTTGATAGCAGGACCTCACAGCTGTGAGGTCTGCATGAGCGCAGGGACATTGGCTCTTTCTTTTTCCAGATTAAATCCACATTTCATCAGAACCACTGCCGCATTCATATAAGGATTTTAATGTGATTCAGAGCAGGTGTTTTCTGATCATTCTAGATGTCCAGCTCTCTGCGCTCTGTCCTCGCTCTCACTGCATTATGATGACGTGTCAACCTTAGAGAATGTGCATCTGACTCCCGTTAATTTATTCCATTGTGGTGTCATTTTAACCTGTACCAATGCACCTGAACCTTTGAAATGCCTCTGTCTGTTAAGCAGCAATGTCTTGTACTGCTCACACGTATGATCACTGATTGAATGACAGCCATACCTGTATTTATCTGGTCTGTAGGACTGCAGTGAACAAAACCGTTTACTGTCTTATTTCCTTTGCAAAATCTGGTTTGAATGGAATTTTAGATTGTAAATACTCCTGTACATAATGGTTAATGAACATTTAAAATGCTTAGACTACTTTTTTCCCGAAGCTGATATTTTTATTTTCTACAATATTTCTGAGTTGTCATTTTGAAAAATAGCAGGAAGAGAAAAAAAAAATTGTTTGTACCTGTTTCAAGGACATTGTCTTTGGTTACATGTAAATAGTTGTATCTGAAAAAACAAAAAAAGAAAAAAAGTTGCTACTTTCAGTAAACTCCCTCTGTGTTTTTTTTTTTTTTTTTTTTTCCTCCCTTCTGGTTTTTGAATGGGATTTTTTTTCTTTCATTCTGAGACTTGTAAATTGACTGTTTTTTATGCATTCAGAGCTATGGGAGGTGAACTCAACCACACAGAAGTAATGTTTAGTCTCCTTTTGGTATTCATGGACACTGTAGACGCTGAAGATGTTTGTATTCCATCTAGTTTCTGTGCTTATAACCTACCGAGTTACATTTGAATGTGTGTGTGATGGCTCTGTCTGTATAAACCACCATCCCTTTTTCTTTCTTCATCCCTGACAAACTGTCTCAGAAGGAGTGATAGTCCTAAGCGTAGTTGGTATACTTAACGGCACTCAGCGGTGACAGTATGTGGACACGGCCCCTCAGCTTGACTGACTCCTGCATAATAGAAACAAAAGATTCTTGTTGCTGGTGCAAACGGGGAGTCAAACTCACAAATAGCTTATGGAGAACCCTGGGAATGCAGTAAAATATGCCTGGCAATCCTGATTGCATACAGGCGGCAGTTGTGTCAACAATGATAGTACGGGTGCAAAACAAAAATGCACGTTTTATATCTAACATGTCAGCCGCTGACAAGACAGGATGACAACTGTGCAAATTACATGTAATTACGTCTTTGTCTAGCCTCCCCAAGGTGCGAATATACGATTAGACTGTGATGGCACTGAAGATCTATGTTCTATAGAGGAATGCTGTGTGTATGATGGACGTCCTGGTCTTTCATGCGCCTTTATACATTATACATGTACGCTCTTCAGTTGGAGGAAGTCAAAGGCACAGCTGTCCTTCTGTGATGATCAGTGGATGAGAGTAAACACAGGGTGGAATAAATGCACCAATTCCTGTAGGTTAAGATGGATGGTATGAGCTCTACAGGCGCTGGATGTACAGGAATAAGATGGGAGTTAGCAGAGCACAAGGGATTAATGTTTCCCACCTGTCAATCACCAGCCTCTCAATGAAGCAGCACAGCCTAAGGGAGAAGACTGAAACTGAATTTTACAGCTCCCAAAGTAGTCGTGCTTTCATCCTCCTCCTCCTCCTCCTCCTCCTCCTCTGTTGTTTCAGAATGTTGGCCAACTCCTTATTCAGCCTCGCCTGTGTGTTGTTCTCACGCGCCGTCGTTTACAGCTTCTTTCTTTCTCTACCTGTTGTGTGTGTGTGTGTGTGTGTGTGTCTGCTTCCCCGCGCAGATTCATTACAAAAGAAATTATCTTTTAAAATCCACACGACTCCACTTAATGATTTATCTCGCTCCTGCTTTAAAGATTGAGCAGGTGATTAGTCGACTGGTGTAAACATTCCGTTTTGTTTGTCTGCCTGCTGTTGGCGTGAACAATCCAAAGCCTCGGTGCCACTAGATGGTGTGAGTACTCAGCCTCTGACTGCAGTGTCTGAGCAGTGGAAACCTTGTATACACACATACACACACACACACACACACACACACACACACACACACACACACACACACACACACACACACACACACACGTATCTTCTCATCAGTGATCTTTCCTACTGATTTTGCCTCAAGCTGCAAGAACTCTGCTGTCTTTGGAGAGATAGATGCCCTCATCCTGCTGTTGCAGTCACATTCACATACACACACACTGATGGAAAGTGGTGAAACATTCATGAGGATGCTCAATGGTTACTTTGCTGACCATCAACAAGCTTATACCAATAAATCTAAACCAAACGGGCTTAAGGGTACATTTTACTGCCCTTGTATCAACACATGAAGCGTTTCATCTTTTCCAGCAGCAGAATTTAGAGCACACTGCAACACTTGATCAAAGTTTATGTGGGTGAATACCTTAAACCAGGACTCTCAAACTCATTTTCTTCAGGGGCCACATTCAGTCTGATTGGATCTCTTAATGGGCCAGGCCAGTAAAATGAAAACATAATAACCTAGTAGGGCATTAACCACTTCAGTTTTCTTCAAGTCAACTTATCCGTCGAAGTTGAGTCGACTGGTCGTGATGATGTCATCACACACAACACGGACACGTCTCTCCAGCAATCAGAAACTTGTATTGAAGTTCACTGCAATGTAACAATAATAATGATATTAAACTTTATTTATATAGCACCTTTCATACAAAGACTGTAGCCCAAAGTGCTTCAGATTGATTAAAAATTATAATAGTTTTAAGATATGATTGCACAAAATGATAAAATTACAAAAGTACAAGATCAACTGATTATACAATTTCAATAACAATGTCCATTGACAAGACACAAGCATCAGCATTTTAACCAAAACAAAGGCTAACACCTTGAGTTTTCTTTTAAATTTAACAGAATAACATCTGTAGGGTGAACATATGTCCGCATTTTGTCTGAACTGACAGCTCTAAAACCGAACTGTCCAGACGTTTGTCACACATCCCCACTTTTTACATTAAGTGCAAAATGTTTAAGTGAGTGTACCCCGTAATAAATGATAATTATTGTGTTTCAACTGCTTCTGTTAACCAACGGCTGATTAATTTGCGAGTAAAACCCGTTAATCATTTGGACTAGACACTTGGCGCGCATGTGACGTCACATACGCGACACATTATAGTCTCTTCCTAAGGCCACATAAAACCTAATGTCACATTTACTTCTCATCAAAAACAGGTGGACTGTCTATGCCACATTAAATATTTCATATTAACTACTATCATATGTGAATTTCAGAGCACTTGTCAAACAGAATCAGAATTTAGCTTAACTCGCTCCATTCACTCCCATTCAAATTTTTTGCGAGCTAAGCACCCATGGACCGGAAATAGAAGGGTGTGACTTAGCCTCCCCATGCTCTTCATCCCACAGACCGCATTGGAACCATTGGCGGGCCACATTTGGCCCCCGGGCCGCATGTTTGAGGACCTCTGCCTTAAACCAAAAGACCCTTTAATCTGCCGTCTGTCAGTGGAGGCTTTGAATATGGTGATATAATGTGAAGTTAATTTTAGGATGCCCGTTTAGAGCATTTCTTTTAATCATAAAGGCACACGCTCAGTATTTCTTCCTACGTTTGTTCTCTTCAATTTGTATGCCATGTTATAACTCAGAGGTAAACACTGAAGCTGGACTAAGAGCCAGCACTAAGCATCACACTGTCTCCTAAATGTAGAACTTTACACCTGACCACAGCGGCAATAGAACCGACATTCATTGATTTGTGTACAAGCCCGACAATATTATGCTTTTAGTACAAAGGATTTATTCAAGCGGTTTGTCCGGTGGTAGTACTTTATTCTGCTGCCACAGCACACTGTTCTCTGCAGCCTAAATGGAAATGCTTTCACTCTTGTCCTGTCTACACACACATTATACATTTGTAGCTATACACACAGGTGCATGGGCCAAAGGATAGTACACACAGGTCTGCCAGTGTAAGCAATAAAAGCAAAAAAAAAGAAAAAAAAGGTCTCCACTGTAGGTACCTGCACACAAGAGTCAAATGTAGAAACACAAATGCAGTCCCATGCTAACAAAAGAGCTAAAGGTGTAAACACAATCTGCACATGCATGTCTGCCTGCTCATACACATGCAGGTAGCTCCTTTTGTTTAATCTCACCCCTTAAATCATTGAGTGGCAGGGTAGAAAGACTCACAAGCCCATCTGTATTCTGTGTGTGCGTGACCTGCACTCTAAAGGATGGGCTTTGTCCACAGGCAAACCAGATGAGGAGCACAGCAGAGTGCTAGTATTACTACCTCGTGCTGCCTCTGTCTTTTGCTATTCCCACCTTCAGGCTCAGGCTCTCTCTCTCTCTCTCTCTCTCGCTCTCGCTTGCTGTCCCGGTCTCTCCCTCTTTGTCCCTGTCTCTGTCTCTCTCTCTGTCTCTCTCTCTATGACTGTTATGTGGAGTCAGCAGGGTTACTTTTTTTTTTGTCTATGAGGTGTTTCCATCTACCTGTGTATACAGATGAGGTGTAATGACAGTGTGTGGATGCAAAGACAACGCTGCTTCATTTGTCAAGATGCTTCATCTGGTTGCCTGAGGAAGATCCATGAGACAACTACAGAGATTGTTTCATTTTAATGCATTTCACAAACCAGCCACATACACAGTGTACTGTTGTGCTCATAAGTTTACATACCTCAGCAGAATGTGTCATTCTTGGGTCATTTTTCAGAGAATATGAATGATAACACAAAAATGTGTCTTTCACTCATGGTTAGTGGTTTGGTGAAGCTGTTTCTATACCTGCCCACCTACCTGCCTGCCTACCTACCTACCTGCCTGCCTACCTACCTGCCTACCTACCTACTTACCTACCTACCTGCCTACCTACCTGCCTACCTACCCACCTGCCCGCCTACCTACCTACTTACCTACCTACCTGCCTACCTACCTACTTACCTACCTACCTACCTGCCTACCTACCTGCCTACCTACCCACCTGCCTGCCTGCCTACCTACCTACTTACCTACCTACCTGCCTACCTACTTACCTGCCTGCCTACCTACCCACCTACCTGCCTGCCTACCTGCCTGCCTACCTACCCACCTACCTACCTGCCTACCTACCTACTTACCCACCTACCTACCTGCCTGCCTGCCTACCTACCTACTTACCTACCTACCTGCCTGCCTACCTACCCACCTACCTACCTACCTGCCTGTCTACCTACTTACTTACCTACCTACCTGCCTACCTACCTTCCTACCTACTTACCTACCTACCTTCCTACCTACCTACCTACCTGCCTGCCTGCCTACCTACCTACCTACCTACCTACCTACTTACCTGCCTTCCTACTTACTTACCTATCTACCTGCCTTCCTACTTACCTACCTACCTACCTGATTAATCATAGGGTTGCTTTGGCTTAACTTTGATTAATCATGATGAATCACTGTCAGTCGACTCTTCTGTCTCCATTAAGGTTTTTTCCCCTTTTTTTCCTTTCCTTTTTTTTACTTTACCACAAAATACACAAAAATAAACTGAAACACAAAAAAGCAGAAAGAAAAAAAAAACATGCTAAAATCCACTCAAATTCACACACAAAAAAACAAAACACAAAAGGTGCTTAAAAAAATTCTAAAATAGACAAATCACCCAAAAATCAGTTAAAATATCCAAAACGTGCAAAAATATGAATGAATATATATATATATATATATATATATATATATATATATATATATATGCAATTAACATGTTTATTCAAGCCCAACAGTTTCAACAACTGTAGACAACTCTTCCATTTAATTGCGTTAACATTTTTAATGAGATTAATCACAATAATGGGTATATATATATATATATATATATATATATATATATATGTGTGTGTGTGTGTGTGTGTGTGTGTATAATGTGTTTGTTTTTAACATACAACACAAACTATCCAAATGACCCTGATCATAAGTTTACATACCCTAGTTCTTCATCCTATGTGTTGGTAAATTTAACATCAGTGACAGATGGAAGTCTTTTGTGGTAGTTGTGGATCAGACACTTTATTTTCTCAGATGGTAAAGCTGTCTATTCTTCTTGACAAACCACCTTCAGTTCCTTTAAGATTTGAGGTTTTCTTGCACGAACTCTATGTTTGACACCTCCCCAAAGTAGATCAATCATATTGAGGTCAGAAAACTGAGATGGACACTCCTTCACTTTTTTCCTGCTATAGTAAATGACAGGTTGATTTGTCCTTGTGTTTTTGGGTCATTGTCATGTTGGAACAACTGTCCCATGCTCATTCAATCAGAGTATGTGAACGTATGAGCACAACTGATTGAAAGACAAAGAGATTTCCCTCATCAAGGTATACATTTGCTGTATTTTTTTTTTCTTAAATGAATATGGTGTATTGCTGTCCTCATAATTCTTTATCTATTTAATGTATGATTTCTCACAAATCCAAATCATTATGGTGTATACGGTACCTACTGTGACCACTGAGGCGTAGCAGCAGTGCCAGCTACATTTGTCTTTAGACCTACATTAGACTGAATATAAAATTCTCCAAAATAAGAAGAAAGGGAGCAAAGATGTGCAATGACACCTGTTTGTTTAAAAAATGTCTATGTGAAAACAAATAATTCTGCCTGATGTGCACAGATGTGTTTGACCAGAGTATGGTTCACACACTGCTTATGATCAGGGTCATTTGATTAGTTTCTGTTGTCAGTATGATTTACAAAGAGCATTTGTTTGGTATTAAATGACTTCACCAAACCACGAGCCAGGAGTGAAAAAAAAGTGTTTGTATTATCGTTCATATTCTCTGAAAAATGGCCAAAGAATCACACCTTCTGCTAAGGTATGTAAACTTCTGAACACGTACATTCACACATCAGGAGCTGGTTGAGAATCCTCTATGAACTTTTCTTCTTTATTTTTCTTCCATATGTAAGTGAGATAGATGTTTGGCTGAGTGTGTGGGTTGGGTTATAAGAACATTGTAAAGAGTTCACAGTGACTTCTGTTTCTGTGAGTGTGTGTCTGCAAGATCATAAGATCAAGGAAGAAATTTGTCTGAGAAGGAATATATTCATTTCCTTTTCTTTCTCCAAGTGGCACTGAAAATGAACACTTTCACTGCAGCCAACTGCACAAGCGGTCATGTGTGCATGTACCTTTTTTCCTTATATTAACTGTGATTGACACTAATTATTGGTAAGAAGAGAAGGTCTTCTGCTGCTCATTTATGTTACATCCAATATATTATCTTCAAGGCAGGTTTAGTTCTGTTATTTATTCTCTATAGACCAGAGGTGTCAAACATGTGGCCCGGGGACCAAAATCAGCCTGGCTATGGATCCATGACATCCATGGCATGAATTTATGAAATGCGAAAATTACATAAAACATATTAATAAGTAAGGAAGTTAAAATGATTTGACATCAATTCAATCTAAAATGGATCAGACCATAATTATAATAAACAATTATGAAAAGAACAAAAAATTTTCGTCTTCGTTTTAGTGTTAAAAAAGGGAATAAATGAAGAAACAAATAAATAAATAAATAAAAAAGACTAGCCTGATACAAACAATGTGAATAACCTGAAATGTATGTGGAATTTTACCAATATTGTGAATGTTACTAAATGTGTGTATTTGTAAATCCACTTATCACACTTAATTTTCAGGTTGTTAATATTTGTTCATGTTATGTTCAAGTTAATTATTTCATGATGGAATTTTACTATTTTTGCTCCAAAACATAGAGAAAAATTTTGGTGTTGACATTATTTCTATGTTTATATCCTATTATTTCTATTATTTTACTGATCCAGCCAACTTTATACCATTTTAGGCTGAATGTGGCCCCTGAATTAAAATTAATTTGACACCCCTGTTTGTTTTAAGGACATTGGACTGATATTCTGAACTGGATCTTTACAAGATGATTGTCTCAGTAAAAACAAAAAATAATAATCATACAGTAAAGGCATTAGAATTAGCAACGAATGCACAAATATAGTTTCTTGTTCCTTCGTGAGTTCGAAGGTTATATATTAATGTGGATGATGTCATCAGGCATCATTTATAGACTAGAAAAGAAATAATTTCTGGTCCCACGCCAATATTATGAATTTTTACAGCAGGTGAAGTTATTTTAATTTGAAGTGACTCACAGTTGGAGCATTTTCGTGGCTAGAATGAACTACATTCTTCTGGTTGAATCATCAGGATTTAAAAGAAAAAAAAAAAGAGAGAGCAGCTTTAGAAAAATGACTTGTTCTTTGAGTGAAGAGCCTTTGTACAAACAAAGGTAAGCAGTAAAATGAAAATCATTCTAGTAAAAACATCCATTCACCCTTCACTTGATTAAACTAACAAAGGGCTGGAGCGTGAAAATGTATTTTTTTTTTTAGAGCTGGTTTTTCAGTCTGTCACAGTTGTGGAATCAGAAACAGAGTTATGTTTTATCACCAGCTCTGACAGACTCTATGAGCCTGGTAAAGGTGAGACAGTGTGATACTGATAATATTAGTAACAAATCTGTTCTGCTTACATGTCCATGAAAACAACAAGTATTCAGAGAATGTCTAACCTCGCCTCAATTTTGTGCCAATCTCAAGTTTCTATGACAACCCGTTCTTGAATTAAAGCCAATAATATGATCCTTTCTGCTAAATGCAACCTTGACCTTTGACCTTTTGCAATACTGATAATATCGTTACATGTATATATGTGTCAGTGCGTGTAATGTTATGATAATATATCCAGTATTGATTAAGTTACAGCGTGATATGTCTATGCTTGACACACACACAAACAGTGTTACAAAAGTTAATTTTGCGACACGTCACCTTTGACCTCCAGAGATCTCAGGAACTATTGGTCGTTGGTGATAACACCAATTTTAGAAGTCTTCATTACGCATCATTTGGTACCAATCTAAAAGTTCTGTGACCCTCTGTTCTTGAGTTATAACCCATAAGGTGATTTTGACCTTTCAGTTAATTGTGACCTTGACCTTTGACCTTTACTCAAGTGGACCATTGCATCTGATGTGCATTAGTAATCAGAGATCAGTAATCTTTTCCAACCAATGCTGGGACAGATTAATTCCAATGAGCCTGTGGATATCAGCCCTTCATATTCTACACCAGGGGTCTCAAACATTTGGCCCGGGGGTCAAATGTGGCCCACCAAACCTTCCAATCTGGCCCATGGGATGAATTTCTAAAGTGTAAAAATTCCAGTCAAAGTTGTGAAACTCATTTTAGTTCAGGTTCACATACAGATTGATATGATCTACAGTCAAATAATAATAGTATAATAGTTCCTTCTCAGTTTGATGTAAAAAATAATATTACATTATATCGATTAATAATGACAACTTTGAATTTTTATCTTTGTTTTAGTGCATAAAATAACATTATTAAGAAATCTGAGGAAATATTTACATTTCTAAACAATCCTATCATAGTAAAATGTCAATAACCTGAACGAATATGAATAAATGGAAAATTAAGCACAATTTTAGTACATTTCTTTGTAAATCTGATCCATAATGCAAATACTGTATAGAAATGATACGTTGAGGAAGAATATTGTTAAAATTGCGTTTATTTTTATGAAGATATGTCAGTTTTTTCGGGTTATTCACAACTTTTTTGTTTGGATAAGTTATAAAAGTAAATATTTTCATATTTTTTTCTCCAGTAAAAACAAAGACAGAAGTTGTAGTTGTCATTATTTCTGTTATTATTTTGCTAATCCACAAATGTGGCTGAATGTGTCCCCTGGCAGACAATGACTTCGAGACAATCTGGACAAGTGGACTTCAGCCATTAGTCAAATATATATTACATCTAAATGTTGGCTGTGAAAAATGTCTTTTGTCACCATTATAATTGAAACATTTCCCTGATTTATTTTCTATAGAAATCAGCAAATATTCTTTTTCTGTCAGAACTTAAAGCCCTAATACTTTAATCAGTTGTCAGGACAACTTAATCCTCCAGAAGGTCATGCAAGGCAATGGAGCCTATCCCACTACCACTGGGCACAGGCGGATAAACCCTGGATGTGTCGCCAAGGTGAAATACAGACAATCATTCATTGTCACATCCATCCACACACATGCAATTTAAATTAACCTGTTTAGGTGCCGATTAACCTATTGAAGGAAGTGGGTGGAAGCTGGAGAGAATCCACCCAAGGAGAACATGCAAAGTCCACTCAAAAAGACTCGAACTGGTAAAATAAAAACAACAGAAAACAACCACTGAAACTATTTCATACTGTCTAGACAACAGTGTATGTATGGAAAACACTATATAAACATTGGGACATTGTGTGTATCTATTAATAGATTTAGTAAATCAACGTGTATTAACAAGTTTAGTTCAGTTGATGGTTTTGGTTGCTGGCGGCTGCTTGGGTCTTTATGGGTTAGAGATACATACCTGTGGTTTTTTTTTTTGGCTGTTCAGTTGTCATTTGTTAAGTGTAAACTGTAGTTACAGGTTTGAAATAAACATGTGATGATGATGCTTTTAGAAACATCTACATGGTTAGTAAATCAAATATAGGAAAATACTAGATTTTCTTCAGACAAATACCAAATACAAAGATAATAGTGTGATAAATGGTGATGAATCACTTTGGAAACTGTTCATATAGAGGAAAACAAATATTTAAGAACTGCTATAAAAGAGACAATTGGGTCTTTATGGGTTAAAATGGCAGACTGTGAGAGTGGTAATGATTTCACCCCATGTGATGAGGATGGTGACCAGGTAGTCTGGTTTAATAGAAGTGTACTGGTGGAATAAAGATGGCAGCAGTCATAAGATTTATCATTCCCCTCACACCACTTTGCAAACGTACTTTTGCAACATTCTGTGCTTCCCAAGAGCTAAACAAACAACCTAAACACTATGCACCACCATTCCAGAAAGACAGCAGACAGGCCCACACCATCCACAGCACTGGCACAGAGTGACAAAAGCAGCAGGTATCTCACTTTATCCCTTTTTTTCCCTTTGCCCCACATCCCCACATACTGAGACAATGCCACACATTTAGATTTGGAAGGGAAGCTGTTCGAGCAAATAGCTGCGGCTTCCATTTGAATGTACTGTATGACAAATGTTAAACAAAATATGAATTTATGAGCATTTCCATCAACTTTCTGTATCTCATTTCCGGTCTTCTCTGTAAACTTTATATTTTAAGCTTCAATTTACATCCGCTGTGCTATATATATATATATATATATATATATATATATATATATATATATATATATATCTCAGTGACGCACGGGTTGATGTATAGACAACCCGCAACCGACTGCTTTTTTAACTAACCTGCACACAGAAATATATTTGAAAAGGATGGACCGGACCCACTTCTCGACCCGCATTTTAAAAAATAGTCAATGGTCTTTATGAACATCACATGACCTTACTGCATTTATTTCTGTGTTAAAATCTGATGTCATTGGGGTCAACAACCTGCAACATTTGAACCCAGTTTTCACAGAAAAGAAAACACTGGGAGCGACAAACGACCTGACCGACCACAATCAGAGAGAGAGAGAGAGAGCAAGAGTGAGCGAGAGAGAGAGAGAGAGAGAAAATCATTAAAAATATTTTATCCTCACTATTTTAGTTTTTAAACCAATTACTAGAAATTTCAGCTGAGTATATTTGAATTCCAGGTGACCCCACATGGGGTTGTGACCCCACATGGGGTTGTGACCCCAAGGTTGAGAAACACAGGTCTCATATGTAATCTGCAGAGTGTGTTAAACCACATTGACATGATATCAAACCTTTAAGAACATCTCTGCATTAGTGGTGTATCTATAAATAAAAGATTTTATGAAGAACCAGATTAAACATACATTAATGAGGATATCAATAACTTTACGGTACCTATTGCTTTTCTATATTGCTTTCATTTTTTTGCACTTGCACATGATGTTTTTTTTTTCAGTTAAATCTCTCCTTCTCCATCAGTGTGTCACCACTGTTCTGTCATTTTCTCTCGTCTTGTATATTTCTTTTACCCTTGGTCTATCCAGTTTTGTTGCTGTAGATCTAAGTGATTAACTGCCAGTGTGAGGCATTTGAGGGCATGCCAGCCCAACTAGCAGAGACCCCTGTGACTCCACTAAAGCAAACCAAAACATCAACAGCACAAGCCTCTAAACGGCGTTTGAAGACCTCCTTTTTTTTCCAATCTAATGGTCCCTGTGATACTTCCCTGGAGGCAGGCGTTCAGCTAAGCAAAACTTTCAGTACAGCACAGAGAGATGACAAGGCGGAAAGGGCTTTCGATACTGAAGAGGCATTTGAAAGCAAAGTTTTAGTTACATTATACATTAACCAGATGTTATTACCCTCACCCTCTGACATGGTGCTAGATGCACTAAAGGTGCAAATAAGAAAAGACCAAAAAAAAGAGGCAGTGCTTCAATTGAATTTTCTTTTTGTCTTATGTGTGTAGGTAGGTCGTAAAATAGACTTAAAACACTTGGCATTTGAATTATCATGCATAATTGAACCTCTGGGAATTAATATTAATCCTTTGCTGTGGCGGGGCGCCCTGTTAAAGGAGAACATCAACAGCACATGGTGAGAACATGCCAGAATCATCTGTGCCTAAACCATTCAGCTGCACAGGGAATGAGCTTTAACTGTGATTTACAAGGTCCCTGATGAAGACTCACAATGCGTTGGCGAAGGCGTCCCTATACGTACTAAAGGACTTTTATTTTTGTATCTGAGTGCCGTGGACTTGTTTCTACTTGTATTTTTGCAGTACTTACTTTTGGAACATTAATGAGCTATTTTTTTTCATTTTTTTATTTTTACTGCTCTCTTTTTACCCTTTAGTTTTTCTTGCATTCAGCTGTTGTCCTTGATGAATACCTGATTCTTTTATCCACATTAACATTCTGCTTTATGACCCAGTGAGACACCTAGAACCAATTATCAACTGAAATGAGAGAAAAAAAATTTGTATGCTCTTGTAATAAAGATGATCGCCCCCCCCCCCCCAATGATTTACAGGGTTTGTCTTTTTAAAAAAAAAAATGAAGTGCTGTGCGTGTAACGAAATTTAATTGTCTGCCTTGAGTAAGACTAACACATACATTTTATTATATCATTACAGAATTGTTATTGTTATTGTTATTGTTATTGTTATTGTTATTATTATTATTATTATTATTATTATTATTATTATTATCATTACTATTAGGTCTTTGCCGCGGACGTCGGCACAAGGCCTATTGAGTCTGCTGTGATGGCCAGGTGACAAAATATGCCAGGGATGACTCGCACCACTCACACACACTCACACATTCACAGTAGCGAGCCGTGTCCGAGCATGTGCACGTCACACACACATACACACCGCATAATTGCTCCTGCTCAAAATGAATGGGAGTCTATGGGCCACGCCCACTCAGGGTCACTGACATGAGTGTAAGTGTGTCAAATGTGACCTCTGACCCCACAGTGACGTGGGGCAGGTCGAAAGATTTCATATGAGGCCAAGTTCGGGGGGGTCAGAAAAACGCTATATTGTTCCTGCTTGGTTTCTAAATGTTTCTTTATTAGGCCTTAGCTGCGTACCACGTCAGGCGTAAGGCCTATTGATACTTCTTGGAGTTTGATCTGATTCAGTCCTTTGAGCTCTAATTTGACCCCCTGAACATGCACAAAAACTCACCAAATTTTGCACACACCTCAGAAGTGTAAAAAAGCGCGAGTATTTATAGGTTTCATAAAGGTCGGTCAAGAAACGTCTGCCCCTCCGAAAATATAGGAGGTGAATGGTGGGTGTTATGGAAAAGTAATGAGAACCCACTGAAATGTTATCATTATAGTAATTTGAAAGGTTTAAACTAATCAACATATATGTTTCAAATATATGTGTACATATTTATTCATATATTCCTTTATATACATGTTTATATATAAAACCATGAGCCACGGGGGTCATCATGGGAGAGGGGCCAATAGCTGGCCCATGGTTCCTCTGTGAACCCGCCCAAGGCGCATAATGGTTTCCTGAAAGGGAAAGGGAACCATGAGCCATGGGGAGAATTTTCTCTTTTTAAGCTGTCAATGGAATTTAACTATCTCCTCCTAGGCCGTTGGGCCAAATGAGCTCAACATCATTGAACATCAAAGGTTCAGCTCGGACATACGTACACCGATTTAGCTGAAATTTGACACAGACGTCTATCTCTGAGGTCTACATCCATTTAGCCAAAGACATTCTGATTTTGTACTATAGCGCCCCCTAGAAATGTTTTTTTTTTATTAAAATGGCTGTGGTTCGGACATACGAACATGGATTTGGCTGAAATTTGACTCAGACGTCTATCTCTCGATCCTATTCCTGTTTTTCAATAGGAATTGCGATTTTGCTCTATAAGACCCCCTACAAAATCACCTTTACTAAAATGGACCTACCTCAGGCATACAAACACCGATGTGGCTAAAATTCGCCAGGGGAGGCGGACGTGAGGGATGGCAAAGCCTTTAAGACTGCTTGCAGTTTTAATTATTATTAATATTATTATATCACAAGCTATGAACATATGTCAACCATGCCCTTTAAAACAAAGACTACAGGTGTCAAAGTTTATGTATTCAACATAATGTAATAATAACACTGTACAACAACATTTTTTGAATTTTTTTTTTACAGTTTTGGTGTGATTTTATGTGGTTTTCCAGGCCACCTATAACTTTTCCGACTTTCAACTTGGTAGCATTCCATGCAAGCCACATCAAACTGCCAGAGCGCGAGTAATTCTGGCATCTAGATGCTCATGCTTGTACAAATTTAGAGTCATTTCCATACCAGGGGTGTTTGTTCTTTGCTTATATGAGAGTGTTATGACCGGTGTTACAGAGTCCAGGGGTGGAAATAAGGGAAGTAACAGGAATTGTAAGTTTGGGTATGTGGTGATTTATTAACTTAAAGACAAAACGGTAAATAATGAGACTCACAGTCTGCACAAAAATAACCTCAACAGGTCTCAAAAAGACACTGAGTAAAAATAAATAACAGTCTGTAACATGAAATGAAAAAAACACAGGAGAACGAAGCCACACAAAGTGCAATAAACAATGAGCACAGATTTTCGAGCAGCCAAACACGGCAGAACACTAAACAGAAAAATGGTCTCTTTACACTTCACACAAAGCTCTGAGAATCACAGCTACAGCAGGACTGCATTCTATAAAGTGACTTCCATGAAGGGGAGGCTTTTTATCCAGACCCAGGTGATTATGGCGATGAGTTACAGCTGAAGTTATGCCGATTAGATGACGTCACACGGTGTTGCTCCGCTGGTCCCACAGGTGATCCGCGGCCAAGAACCATAACAACACACATCTGCATGAGCATGCACACGCACACACACACACACACACATATACATCCTATGCCCTAACCCTGAGTCCATAACAGAGAGAAACAGAGGAGGAAAATCAGTGCATAACACAAGATAAGCAATTCTACCTTTTATTTTCTGTTAAGCCTGATTTATACCCTCTGTTAATTACTGAAATGGACGTTTTCATCCAGTTCCAGAGGTAGTTTCACCAGTCAGTTTGTCCGTTGGTCAAGAGTTTAGCAATCCGGTGAGCTCCAGGCCTAACGGAGCAATACCACAGGAAAGTGTGGGGGCAGTAGAGAGGCTGAAGTGTAAAATGTCTGAATTCCACCCACGAAGAAGGTTCCTGCGAGGACTTAAAAATGATAATGGAGGATAGAATTTGCGAACTGGTCAGAGGATATATCCATCTGTATGATGGTACGGTGCCTGGGTACAGAGATAAGCAGCACTGCAAGAATAGCTGGGAGGAGACTGCGGGTGCAGTGGGGTTATCTCCGAGTGAAGCCCAAAGTAAATGGAATTTGGCAATGGACCGATATGTCCTGGCTCACAGGACCCGCACGTCAAAGATGAGCGGGGTCGTGCCACGGGCCATCAACTAGTCTCATTGTATTGAGTGGACACACACTCCACCGTCTTGTGCGTCTATTTTTTGTCCATTTTTCATGTCGCCACAGAAAATGCATCAAAATTCCCGCTTCAATAGACGCCATGTTTCTTGAACCCTCGGCAATGCAACTCGTTATCTTCCCCTAGAGGATTTCAAATGCAACATCCAGAGGCTCCGGGAGCAACGTTAGGAATGGAAAGACGAATTTCGTCCAGTTCCGGAGGTATAAAGTAGGTCTTAGTGTTAGCTATATTTGGATACGTACTGGACTAAACACTAGCTAACTAGCCCTGGTGTTAACTCTAGCAAGAAACTACTGATTATGCAGAACATTTACAGGTAAATCATCTTAGAGCAATACCTTGTTTTAATAAATAATCTGCATAAACACTCTGTCCACAGGAGCCGCCATTGTTGTTTGACAGACTATGTGACGTCAAACTTGTAACTTAGACAACATGAATCTAGTACGAGTTCACAAGTGGGAAGTTATGGAGCCCCTCTGATGACATGGCGAAAAATATATAATCTGTGGTAAAATACATTTGTAGTAAAAAAAAAAATTAATTCATGGCCACAAATGATTTTAAATGATGATATTTATGATATTTTTTATCATGTCATTAGAGGAGCTCCATAGGAAGTCACAGGTTTGACAGACATTCCACTGCATTTTCACTGGTAGAAGTTTGGAAAAGTATGAGTTACAGGTGGCCTGGAATGCAATATTAGACTACGTTTATATGGAGACAGTCGGAAGAGAAGACGGATTTACATGTGCATTGTCATTGAGAAATCTCTGTGCGTTGAATTGGATTGGATATGCATGCCAGGCTGTAGATGATGCTGTGATAGAACACTGCCTTGTCAAAGCGCATGTGTAACAGCAGTATTTCTGCGTTTTTGACTGTAAGATGGAAACACAACAGCAGATAGTTTTCAAAATTTCCAGTCTCAACCTGGAAAACTCAATTCTCGTGTGAACAAAAGGCACTTCTGATAAAATATTTTGTAATTTTTAGCCGCAATCGTCTTCATATAAACGGCCCCTTAGTCAATTCTGGTGTGTAGAATTCAAATTTGATATCTGTTTTAAGATTTAATCAAAGGTGTGTATTTTTTGTCTTCTTTTTTTTAAAATCAGTTTGTCCAAATGATCCAAAAGTCAATAAAATGTCATGAAATTAAAAACACCATTAGTGAAACAGGTTGTTGAAATCATTCCATGAACAGCAGGGATCATAGACCAAGTGACAGATGTACATTGACAGGGTGTTTAGCAGAAGCTCATTCCAAAAACAGTGGGGTATTGAGATCAATTCACGACAAGAGTCTACTATAGTTACATATAGGAGATAAAACTTCCATTGATGTTTGACAGAGTTCAAATCCTTTTTTTTTCCAGATGTATTTATTGAGCGGCAGTGAGCTACTCGCATCAGCCGACACATCAGTAAACTTGTAAACTCAGTCCTGTTGAAGATCTGTTAAGCTAAAGGCGGGGCCGGATCTCACAAGAGAGCAGATAAAGAGCTCATCTGTGTGGATGCAGCCTCGGGCCTCGCTGCCTCAGCTCATGGACACCTGGTGTGAAACCAATGTACGGGGTGCTGAGATTCTGATCTGAGAAAAATTGCACGATTATGAGGTAACATCAGATCAGGGTCTGATACATAAAATCTTGACAATAAACACAGACAAACACAAAAAAATAGATGATTTTCTGTCTACTGTAGGATTATGATTTATATCACTTTGTGCATTATCAATAGAGATATTTGTCTTTAATAATTATGTGAAACTGTGTCTTTTCCTTCGTGAATGAAGTGTGAGTCAACAGCCTTCACATCAACATATACTGTATAAGGAACATGTTTCTGTCTTTCCTCTGGAAATATAGGTAAAGCCACCCCTTGTTGGTCGGGGACAGCAATACTCTAGAGACACTTCCTGTCAACTACAGAGGCAAAAGAACAAAGATGAGGAAAATCTAAGTAGGAAAGAAACTGTGAAACTTTTTTCTGTGAGAATAGATAAGTAAAAAAAAAAATGAAAAAATACAAGTAGTTTAACCCCTGAGGGTGAGGAAAGTTTGCTGTTGTGTTACCATCAAAGATAAGCATCGATTTGGGAATGTTTTGTCTCTAAATGGAATACATTTAGCATTTTATTTTTGACTGGATTGATTCACTGCTGGATTGACGAAGATTTTTCTCAGCACATTAAACTGAACTAACCTGCTAAGAGCATTTACCGTGAAAAAAAAAAAAAAAAAAAAAACTCTTTCAGGACCCAGTTTTGGGTTTTACTTTTCTAAGCTGATGACACTTGCACATAAGCAGTTAAATCCCTGTGAGAGTGTTAACAGTTTAGAGCGATGCAGACTTTAAGGCCAGTATCTCCCATGTGCAGTATTTTGCTTCTAGTCTTACTGATTACAACTTTTAGCTTCATGACAACATTAAAATTTATTCTGTGCAGCATGTGAGTAATAAACACCATCACTTCATCTGAGCTTCGCAAACACTTTACTTTTATGTTCATGCACTCATCAGAATTCAGGATGTCTTGTATAATAAATAATCCAGGGAGTATGTGTGCAGTGTCTTCTGTAATTAACAGAAACCCCATTGTTTATACTCACTGTGAATGTAT
Source organism: Siphamia tubifer (assembly GCA_020466265.1). NCBI lineage: Eukaryota > Metazoa > Chordata > Actinopteri > Kurtiformes > Apogonidae > Siphamia > Siphamia tubifer. The sequence goes on from CM035797.1 coordinate 29,608,085, forward strand.
GCCTCCAACATCAATTGTTCATTGACGTAAGATGACAAAAAGTTGTATAAAGTTTAGTCTGTTTTGGAGCCTGAATGAAGTGAAGAAGCAAAAGTATTTTCCAGGCATGTATCCCACACAGTTCAGCATTGTTAGCTGTTCTAGCTTTAGGTGGATGATTTTTCAGTCTTCAAAAGTGATGAGGAAATCTGAAATTCAGCATTTGCTAGAGAGAGCATCAAATTTAAACTACAAATACATTATAAATAAGAATAACTCATGTATATTTAATCACCTGAGGCTTTCAGCTTGGAATTCAGATTTGTAAGCATGACTGACTGTTCTCAAGGCTGGAAATCAAAGATTTAAGTGTCTGCTCTGTGATACTAGTTCAAGGCCAAGAGAGTATGTCTTGAAACTAATCAAGCTGTAATTAAACAGGAGTTTGTGCTTAACACCTTATTATTTATTTAACTATATATATATATATATATATATATATATATATATATATATATATATATATATATATATATATATATATATATATATATATATATATATATGCATGCGTTTGTGAAAGTGTAATGTAGTGTTAAGGGTCTCTTGGTAACAACTATTTCATCACTTTGTATCTGTAGTGAATTTCTCTGGCTCAGTCTCACCACTACCATCAGCCTTGTTTACAGATGCAGCTGCCAGCTGTTTTCAGATAAAAGCTCTGGTAAACCCACTGCCTACCCAAAGTTAATGACTAGGTGAACACTGGAACCTGCACTCTTTGCATAATTGCCCCAGGAGGAAATGGAAGTAGAAATGGACCAAAAATAAATGCTGGAAATGTTTTCCTATGTTGTTGTATGGTGGTTGTGTGAGGCCTCTGTCTGTATTAAATTGTATTAACTTCATGACTGTTGTGTTGCTTACAAACAGCCAAATAACTAAATGTTAGTATAATTGTTGAATGTTGAAGAACACAAACATGGCTTATTTGTAGATAAATTATGGTGGATGTAAATGGAATACTAAATATAAAATGTTGTTTTCATGAGGGTGTAACATACAAAAGTAGTTTTTGTTACAGGATTCCACTTTTCTACTGATGGTTCTCTTGTGCCGTGACATGGTACCGCTGGACTGTCAGTCGCTCACTCGTCTTCTGAACCCTACTTGGCTTTTTTGTGTTTCCTTAAAATGATCCTGGAATCTAGCACACAGTGCTACTTTATTAGCACTTCCTCAGCCAAGATACCAACATGGGTGAAGTGACACTAAAATGTTACAGATACACACTGCACACCACTGATTGGTCAGAGAGTTGTCTTTATGTCATCAATGTGTGACACCATTTTAAAAAAGAGGAAAAACAATCAGAATCAGACATATACAGTAAATATACCAGTAGGCTAATCCAGGATGACAACCTGTAAAATGACACGGTGGTCAGTTGAGGAGGTTCAAACAATAATAATAATAATAATAATAATAATAATAATAATAATAATAATAATAAGGTAGTCAGAGACAGCAGACCTCTGTCAAGGCTTGATATGTCGACATGTGACGTCAAAACGTGATGTGATGGAGCCCCCCCCCCCCCCCCCCTTCCGGATCATCACCAAAATCTAATCATTACCAGATCTCCCTATTACCAACCTACTCTGTAAATTTCATCAAGATCCATCCATAACTTTTTCAGTTATCTTGCTAACTACCAGACAAACAAACTGGCAGAATCATAACCTCCTTGACAGAGGTAATAATAATAATAGATTACATTTATATAGCACTTTTCTATGTACACACATACTCAAAGCACACAGTGGATCCATTATTCATTCACTCTCACATGCTCCCTCTGACGGTGGTAAACTACATTTGTAGCCACAGTTGCCTTGCAGACTGACAGCCATTTTGTGCCTATGGTCCCTCTGACCACCACCAAACATTCATACACATCCATATGGAGGCAAAGAGGGTGTTTGTCTTGCCCAAACACACAATAGCACATGACTAGGACAGAGTGGGATTTGAACCACCAACCCTTTGGGTATTGGACAAACCACTCTAACAAGTGATCCATGGCCACTAGTTATGATTTTCCACATATAATATTATATGTATCCAGCTTGTTTTCGCATGGTCTATGGCATTTATTACACAATGACATTCTAGTTGTACATGGTGGTCTCTGCTCGCATAATGGATTAAAAAAAAAAAATGTCGCGCTAAGTCAAGTTGGCAAGTTTAGCTGATATCAGTGAAAAAACGACATTAGAATGAGCTATTTGGGTTTACAGAGGACATGAGTCACTTGTATTTTTACAGGAGCTCAGAATAGTCTGTTCCACATGTTTTCTACCACCCATTAGGTCTCCTGTGGCTGGGAAATAGGAGGCCTAGTGGGAGGCATTCAGCTTGAAGGGTCACTTCCTCTACCTGGACCACAGTTATCCCCTTAACTAAAAAGCCCAGACTGGACAAAAACACCATCTTCTCTAATGAGGAACTTTCCATGTTTTGTATGGGTTTAGGGGAAAAGAGGATATTTTTTAGGCTGCAACTTTGCTGCTAGATGTCACTAAATATCACACCCTGCACCTTTAATAAAACCATTTCTTTAAATCCATTCACCCATTACTGCCAGACCTTGTCCCTGTGAAATAGGAGGCCTATAAACAAATACATTATTCAGAAAAACACAAATACTGGGTTTTGCTGCTTCAACAAATACAAAATGTACTCCATCAATTTCCCAAATTTGACACTTTTTTCAGAATGAACCATGTTGAAAAGATGTGACATGTGACGATATTAATTGGGTTTGAGAAGATTTCTGTGGACATGTCGACACTACATTTGGAAATTGTTTCTCATTTGAGGTTTCCGTGCCACTGCCTTCTGCCTGTTCACAATCACCTCATTTCCAATCTAATCTATGGTATTGTAGAATCTAATATTATAACTTTGATTTACACATATTTCTGCATGTGACTTTTTCAACAATAGCTGAAAGAGTAAAATAGGAAAGTTATATTTGTCTCTACTGCAGGGGTTTCAAACTCATTTTAATTCAGGGGTCACATATATCCTAATATGATGTAAAATGGGCCAGACCTGTAAAATAATAAGAGTGAAAAAAGTTAAATAACGTTTACATTTACAAAGTGTCTAAAAAAAATGGAAAAACATGAACAACCTGAAATATCACAAGAAAAAACAAGTGTAATTTTAACAATATTCTGTTTCAGTTTATCAGTTCATCATTTACATGTGTGCATTACTAATTACCATTACAATTAAAAGTATATAAGACATTTAGTAACTGGCAGAATATTGGTAAAATTGCATTTACCTTTCTTAAGATAGTTCAGGTTGTTCAGGTTATTTTGTTGAAAAAAAAGTTTATTAATAGAAACATTTTCATGCAATTCTACTTTTTTACACAAAAAAAATCCATAGGTTATTATCATATTTTACTGGTCTGACTCATTTAAGATCTAATTGTTCTATATGTGGAATGTGAATTAAAGTGATTTTTACACCACTGGTTGTACGTATCTTCAGTGTAAAGTACAGACTTTATATTTGACAACTATGCACTAGTGGAATCCTTTGAAAAAAAAAAAAAATCCTATTTTGATGTAAAGAAGCAATACACCTTATCCTATATGTTGATGTGAGAAACACAATCTGCTTGTAAAAGGAGGATAATACTCATGTTCATTAACCATACTGCTATTGTTTTTCAAAAAGGGCAAAAATAATATTTTGTGCATGTAAACAGCTGAGAGAAATAATTTCATATTCATCAAAATGATCAAGAAGTGAGGTTACTTAACATTAGCGCTCAATAATAAAACATTCATAAATTCACTATAGCAAGAGACCATGTATGACAGATTATTGAAAACACAGAGATGCCAGTTCCTCCTCCTCCATCTGCAGCAGCAGCAGCAGCAGCTCATGATACACTATGATGCAAGTGGAAGACACATGCGTTTCAATTAAAACAAGCCTCAGTTTGGTCACAGTCTTCTTTTCGCCTGTCAAATGTAGTTAAAACACAGCTTGGTTTAATTCATTCTTAGAAGAAAATGTGAGTAGGAAAACTAGATACACAAGAAGTGTTACCCTAGTACCACAAACCTCATGATATCCAACAGAGCATCAACTGTCTGCTACTGTCATGGAAGATTCTAAGGTTAATTTGCATTATCCAGCAAAAATGGCAGAGGTGGACGTTTGGGATCAGACTGTCATTCTATGTACATCACCAAAGAAAGATGGTGGAAAACCTGCAATAACAGATGCATAAGTATGGAATGATTTTTAGGACAAAATGAAGCGTATTCACAGGAAAGTAATCCATGCATATTTGGGATACGCATTCATCTTTGGTTGTAGTTGAGTATAAGATAAATATTTACAAACTCCAAAATGAGTCCATTTGTACTTATAATGTGTTATGTGTTTGATATTTGTAAGAATACGAATTGAAAAGTAAAAAATTACTTTTACAAAATCAAAAAGTTACAAGTACACTGTCTTTCTCAGATGGAAGAAAATGGTAAAAAAACAAAAAAAAAAAAAAAAACAAACAAACATCATCGGTTACGTGACTGCTTTCAATCCTAAACAAAATCCATTTTTGTCCCATGGATAGAGACGCACTGTGCTACAAGTCACAGATTTTCTAGTAATTCTAGTAGTGAAGTTGATGAGCAGTGATGGTTTGAAATTAATCTGTTTTCTGTGTACAAAGGATAATACCTGTGACGTGATAACATACCTTTGAAGACTTTCTTCCACCTGAGAAATTCATCTTTGTACTGAAGACAGTGTACTCATAAGTTTTTATTTCCTAAATGTAATTTTTGATGTTGTAACTTTTCAATTTGTATTCTGACAAATATCAAACACACAACACATTATAAGTACAAATAGACTCATTTTAGAGTTTGCAAATATTTATTTTATGTTCAACTACAACCAAAGACACATGCATGGATTACTGTGAATTACCTGTGAATACGTTTAATTTTGTCCCAAAAATGGCTCCATACATATGTGTTTTGAGTAGAAAAGAATATTCAGCCAATGCTAAATGAACAAGTGGTGCCACCCACAACAAACTCCATCCCTTGTAAATGTTTGACCTGATTTACCCTATCGCTCATCATTGACCTTCACCTTTGACCTACATTCACCAAAATTTAATGGTATCTATTGTACACCACCTCATCTTCTGAACTTGCATCATTCTCACTAGGGTCATGGGGGTCACTAGGGGCCTATTCCAACGGGTGAAGGTGGGGTACACCCTGGGCAAGTCAGCAGTTCATTGCAGGGCTATTACCTCGTGCCTTTCCTAAAAATTTCATGGAAATTGGTGCAGTAGTTTTTGCATAAAGTTCCTGACAAACAGAAGAAAAAAATGTAACGAAAAATAATACCCTTCTCCTCTTTCATTCAGATGGATACATGAATGGCATGTTTAACTGAGAAGGAATACTACTTAACCATTTGTATTAAACATTATGCATCAGACTAAGATGTGACAATATGAAGTGTCTCTTCATACCAAAGAACACTGAGAAATATGTTGGCATTCACCAGATACTGAGCTTTTATGTTCCAAACCAAAAGTGTAAAAGTGACCTTTAAGCTTTTAAGTCTGAGTCACGAGCTGATGAATTGTAACATTGGCCTCTTCGATGAACACTCTGAAAAATGAAGTGTCTTCAGTCAGAAAACATATCGCAGTATTTTCTTATTCACAGCACAGAGAAATGAATGTGTTGAGGCCAGAAGACAAATGCCAACAGCTCAAGTGTGTTTATTTTTGGTTATTGTTGTGTTCAATAAAAGCACAAAGGTGAGTCATCATCTAAAGTGGTAAAACCTCTTAATCTTTTGAAACTGTTATGCACAAATTTAATACACCAGGCCTGTAAATTCTGTTTTCTTCCTACATTGTGTGTGTGTGTGTATGTGTGTATTCCCATTTTTATGTTTATACCGTCATACCATTTTGAAAAAATTCAGGTCACCACAAGGGTTAAATATAAATGTCCCCACTAGTAAAATACAAATCTGTGTGAAGTATGCAAATGTATACAAATATATAAATGCATTCACTTGTATTATTTGAAGATGTGCTTACTTTAAAAAAAATAAAAAATAAAAAATAAAAAATAAAATAAATAAATAAATAAATAAATATATATATATATATATATATATATATATATATATATATATATATATATATATATATATATATATATACATATATATATATATATATACATATATATATATATATATATATATATATATACATATATATATACATATATATATATATATATATATATATATATACATATATATATATACATATATATATATATATATATATATATATATATATATATATATATATATATATATATATATATATATATATATATATATATATATATATATATATATATATATATATATATATAAATCAATAAAAATTATTATTTAAATGAAAATATATTTTTGGGGAAAAAAAGGAGAAGAAGAATATATGTTTACGCTCACTCCCCAATGGCTACTTCATCTAGAAGTGATGACTACAAACTTGGTCCTCATGAGACACGGTAGCGAGTGTGTGTGTGTGTGTGTGTGTGTGAGAGAGAGTGTGCAGGTGTAAATCATTGGGCTAAGAGTATGTTTTTCATTTATTTTCTTTAAAAAGAAAGCTTTTATAATGTTTTAATCCACAATGGAATATGGAAGTGTGTCCCCAATATAAAACATTATTTTTAGATATGAACACTGCTTGGTTCATTGGTGAGTCCACACTACTGACTTCATCTTTTAGCCACTTTTTCACCACTGTTTCCAGAAACTTTTATTTCCATGGGTGAGTATAACTCCAGAACACTGCAATTGTGTCCAGCAAACAGCTTTTTTTTTTTTTTTTAAATATCCACAGTCCTGCCCCTCAATAATTCTTAGTAATCTGAAAAGTCCTACCCTCATACTAGGTGCTTTTTTTTCAGGGAAAGTTAGGTTGATTATATGATATTTATCATAAACTGTGTATAGAAACATAATTTGAGCTCATGGATACATGTGGGGAGTTTCCTCTGTAGAGTACCTGGTAGTGTTATACACAGTAAATTTTGCAGTGTTAAATCAACACTTAGAGAGTTTATTTAACTTCTTCTAGAGTGTATTTGGTCCCATTGTCTCCAAATTAACACTGCAAAATCTACAGTGTAGTACTGGAAATTAATCTGGGTCTCAAGGAGTCTTTCTGACGATTTAAAAACAAAATGCCTGAAAGAGGAACCTCACATGCAGTGAAGTGTGGGCAGAGGGGCCGTTCCTGGTCCACCCTGAGCCGGTGTGCAGAGGAAATGTGCCTGGTGGTTGCACAAGCCAGACCAGGGGGGAGGTCCAGGTTTGAACGTGGCCCGTCCAGAGACGTGTCTCATGCGCTCAGTCTGACCTGATGGTGGTCAGACAGAACCGATCCCTGGTCCCTTTTTGATAAATCGCACCCTGGATACATGTGTATGTGTGCTCCCTCCCTCTTGACTTCAAATTATCCCCCCCCCCCCCCTTGTCCAGATGTGTTCCGCGGTCCATGACCTGGACAGTGTGTCAGTACCCTGCCCACTTTAACCTGGACATTTCATTCATCACCACGGACTCTGGCTGATCTACCCCAGGTTTTGTTTTCTGTTTCTGTCTTTGTCGTCATTTTGGTTCTGTTTTTTTTTTTTTTTTTTTTTTTTTTTTTTTTTTATTAAATCTGTTTTCCCGTCAACACCAGGCATCTGAGTCTTTTTCCACCTCACCCCATCATGACATCAATGATGTAACTGTGAATGAAACAGCTGCTCTTTGGTTGATGGATGCTGGATTTTTATTGCAGAAAAATAAACTAATTATTTTCTTTTCTTCATCTCTTTTCTTTACTCTTGTGCTTTACTCTATTAATCTAGTACAGTCACTCTGATGTAACACACTGATGTGAACAGCTGCTGTGGTGTGATTTTTGCTGTTTGTCTTTCACATCAAATACATCTATATTTAGTTTCTTCTTGTATAAATTATTATTCTTTGATCATTCATTCTTTTTTTTTTTTTTTTTTTTACCAGTTCTTGTTCTGGTTGTTGTTGCTATCATAGTTGGTATTGCTTTTAATGTAGATTTTTGTCCTGTGAGGGTTCCTGGCACAATATAACATATGTATATAAAATCAAATATTGGACTGAAACATGTAAACCAGGGTTTCTGGATTATCACATTTCTGAAGTGCATATAAATGTGTCGTAATTATGGGAATAGTCCCAATTATGGGAGTTTTATGATCATATAAACAGGCTCAGTAATTCAGAAAACTGATAGATGGGGACATCTGAGCTTTTGACTTAGAGGAATTACTGTTCTACAATCGTAAATTAAAGAAGGTGGGGATAGTATGTTAAATAAGGCAGCGATGATGTTTATGTTTCAAAAATACATCATTTATAGCTCATAGTTACTAATAAGGGACCAGATCTTTTCAAAGATGCTGCTTTGCTCCATTTTCATTATTAGAAAAACAAAAAAAAGTGGTAGCTGCGGTGAGGGAAGTCTGGGCTACTTTGCTGAGGCTAATGCTCCCACGACACAGACCTAGATGAAGCGGGAGACAATGAGTACGAGTACAAAAAACGCAGACTCCGCCAAGGCAGATCAGCCCTGTGTCTGCCCTGACCAACTGAATAAAACACACATGCTCCTCCCATATGATAACCAGCGAAATGTAATCATTTGTTCCTTGTGCCAGTGTTAACATTTTCTGAAAATGTCAGCCAAATCCATTCATAAATGTTTGCGTTATCTTGCTAACAAACAGACAGACAGACAGATAAACACCAGCTGAAACATAACTCTGCCGTTCCTCCGCAGAATAATAATCACCTCCTCACCTTTTTCAAACTACATTATTTTGACTCATTTTTGCCTCTTTTCCAACTTTGCAGCTGAATGTACTGAGTAGATGCATATTCACAAATTAAATAAAGCTGAATTCTTGAAAACAGGAAATAAGTTATGTCGAAATACAAGTGAAGATGACATTTATTACTGCTCATTTCCTTTTTAATTTGCTTTTTTCTCTAATGTAAGCATTTTTTCCAATTTGAGATTGTCCACCTTCATCACATATATTTCTCTGTCTATGTGGTATCCACACAGTCCACATTAAACACTAACATAATGTTTGTTAAAAATAAGTGTATCCCTTCCAAATAAGTTAGGATATTCTCCATTTTTCTTAGTATAGGTTACCATTACCAGTCATGCTTACTTAAACTAAGAATTGTCTGTTCCTTCCTCTGCCTCTGCAATGGAGGTGTTAATTAATATGATTCTGAGCCAACATCTCCAGGGGTAAAGGGAATGGCAACTTAGTCTATTTTACATCCTGATCATATCTTGGAATAAAAATACCAGAGAAAATTGCCTTCAGAGAGTCAGGAGTTCATTAATGTGGACAGAAAAAGTGAGACCCTCATTTCACTAACCATTAGGGAATCTGCTGTTTGAAAATGCAGCTCCATCTATCCATCTACCTGTCTTCTGTTTTCAATCATTATCATAATAGTAGAGCGATGTAATTGATGTTGACGCCCACTGTGGCATCGTTTTCTCGAGTGTAGGACCAGGCTGGAAGTATGAAAATATTTAAAATGGAAGAGGCCTACGTTAAAGTGGGTTTATTGCTCTTAAACCATGCGTGACTAAAAACATTTGCATGGTAAATTCAGAACAACAGCATGTGCCTCCGTTGGCCTCCCTAAGCTCCTGTTTGTGGTGAGTGAGTGTGGTAGACTTTGCAAAGTTCACTCAGAGTTTCTGCATTTTTGCTCTGATTCTTGTGCTGACAAAGCTACACCTGAACCACCATGAGAAAAAAAAAAAAAAAGCAAAGTAGAATGAAGCTAGAACCAATTCCTTTTTTAAATCTCACCGCTCTTTGTCTCCCTGACTCTTCTTCCTCTACTATTCATTCTCACAATTTTCACGTCTGCAGGGTTTCCACTTTTTTTTTTTCATGTTCTGTTTCTTTTTTTTTTTTTTCTCCACCTTCCTTACACTGACAGCATGAAGAGCGTGCAGACGTGTTACCATAGGTTGCTGAATGAAGATCCCCAGATATGTAACACATTGAGTTTGACAAAATGTCTGGTAGCAAACAATTGTTACCACTTGATTTTGAATTCATACATTCACTTGCTTTCGTTTGAACCCACTGATGTGAGCTCTTTTATTTCGTCAGCTGTGCATTTCATTGCGTTCCACTTGAATGTATCAGGTCCATGCATAACTACATGTGTTTTGTGGGGATGTCTCATTTATGCTAGTGATAGAAACAGTAACAGTCAAGGGTGTTAACGTAAGATGAACAAGGCTGAGTGCTCCACTGACTGATCCCTCTGACCTGTTGTTTACGTGCATGGTTTATGAATGGTTGTGTACTCCAAAGGTCTTTAACCATGGAGGTTTTTGTTGGTTTTTATTGACAGATGTAAATGGACAGAAAGGATGTATAGCTCTTCCAGTCCCTCCAGTATTTCACAGTATTTCGCAGACCTTTTTTGAGCCTTTTCTGATGTTTCATGAGCTTTTCAGAAAAATTGCGATGAAAATTGCGGTGCTTTTGCTATGGGAGGGAGTGAAAGTTGCGATAAATAATTGTGATTTTCCCTTTTTTTAATCAAAATTAAGTAATATTTCAAATATTTAGTTACTAGAAAATTAATTCAAAGTCATTTTGATATGGTCCTCAAAACTACCTTTTATCCAGATGGCAAATAAACAATTAGGAGGATTACAAAAATGCAACAAAATATATATTTTTCTAAATACACTTGTTGGTTCAAAGGTTAAAGTTCATATGACTTCACAACACTAAATGAAGATGTAAAACACAATATAAATGTCTCAGCCAGTAAAAAAAAACAACATTATTACTAGTACTGTGTACTGTGTAGTAGAGGCATATTACCTGGATGACAAAAGTGCTGCAAAAAAGTACTCTTCCAAATGCACCTATTGGTACTAGTGCATCATTTTAGTTGGCAAATGCGAACTGCTGGCTGTGCACATGTTGCTTCGGTCGGCACTAGGTCATAGATGGAATCAGGACAGAAGTAACAGAATCCAACATGGCTCCCGTGGATATGCTTCAGAATGACTTTCTATCTATTTAGCTTCATTTACTGGATTTTAAAATAGCCAAAAGTGAATAAATCATGTATTCTATCAATAAAAAGCATAGAATTAGCAGTAATGGGAAGAAAAACCCCATAGACAACCTGACAGAACGTTGATGCAGGTGGGGTTAGCATCAACGTCAAACTGTCATCTGTCAAACTTATTTTGTGCAGGTTTAGCACAAGTACTCTCTTACCAAATTGGTTTTCTACAACACAACACCGCCAGGAACTCATTATTTGACCCTTGTAGACATCAAAAGTCTTGTAGGCTTCGGATTTTGATCCAAGAGTGAAAACTATTGCCTATTGATCAGCAGGTACCGACTCGGTAGCCGCCATATTGGATTCTATTACATCCGTCCCGATTCTGTCTATGATCTAGTGCCGACCATGTTGCTTCGTACTCTAAGGTCAACAGGAAAAGGCAGAAGGAGCAGCCCAAGATGTCGCAAATGATTGCTCACATCTTGGGGGAAAGTCGTGGTGATTGGTTAAAATTGCATCATCCACTAGACTCATGAGGATTGGCTGAATTTGCGTTGAAGTTGCAAATCGCAACAACGCGAAATCCTGGAGGGTCTGCTATATGTAAAGCATGAGGTCTATAGCGTATAACCCTCCTGCTCTAATTTTAACCCCTGCACACACACACATACACACACACACACACTCACACACATAAAAACAGGCTCATGCACTATTAATGCTCTCATCTCTTTTAATTACCCTCTCCATCAGAGCATCGGCTCAGCAATCAACCAAAGGACCACGTGCCTCTGGGGATCACTGCCCTGCCCTCCTGCTGGGTTGCTGCATATAATTTCAAGCCTGCCAGGCTGCTGTGTTGTGGCACAGAGGAAGATGACTGCGCTCTGTGGGCTCGCTGTACAGACAGCAATAACAACAGTAGCACAGCTGATCTGGGGATGAAACTGTGAGCCTTGCAGATCTGACTCTAACGAATCTGTAGTGGCATGAAGGGCAGGAAACAATTTGGATTTCAAATGTAGGGTAACACCTGGAGAGGTTATGCGTGAGTCCTCTGACATGGTGCAGCAGCCGACTCATGAGCCTTTTTAATGAGACACAAACAGAATGTACACTACACTGCGTGAAGCCACGGATCAAACAGCTAAATTCATTAAGGTCGCCTCAGGAATGTCATAATCATCCCTGGCCACAAATTAAAAAATAATTATATCAGCGTTGCTTCAAATGAAAGATCTGATTGACTAATGTATATTAAACATTTACAATTACAATTCCAAACTCTTGCACTTTCACCATGGAAGCCAGTCTTAATCAACATATCATCATGCATTCCCGATGCAGCAGGATGCATAAATAAATAACAAATAGAGACAATTAGTATGTTCTCTTTACTGTAAATAAAATAAACAATCTCTCACAGGCAATACATCCTTGTTAAAATACAACTAGTCAGCCAACTTTGTAGTCAATCTTATATTGATTTATTATATATTAAATTTAAATAGTCTCTCAAAATCCAAATCCAGATATATTTATTGAGCACTGCATAACACAAGACTATGATTCACTGCTATTTACCAAAGTACAACTATCAATGAATAAATACTACAATAAAGGTGATTCCAGATGATTATTTTATTTATCACTCGAAATAACAACAAAAATAAAAAGGATTAAATGTATGTTTTTTTTTCTTATTTTCAATCATCTGAATGTGCTGGTAAATGTCTCACAAATTATAATGAATCACTAATGCACAATTTTTCATTTTTATTCCATCACAAATAAATGCATCAACTTACTATTTTACTTCATTTTTCTCTTCCAAGTTATCCATCAACTGAATTACTGGTTTATTTCTTACTTATCACTGCCGGGCATTTTCTACAACTTTCTTTTTTCTTTGTTTTGTTTTGTTTTAGTTTTGCCGATTCGCTCTTGTAGCCTCTGTTCAGTACTAATAGGCTCAGTATCAAGATAGATGGTTAGATTTGGCTGCATAATTATTATTTTTGGCTCTGTGCCTTTTCTTCTACAAAGTTTATTATTTAATTGTAAACCAGTTGCCTTTTCATCCTGCCTTCTCTTTGTCTCTGCTTCACCTTCTGTTTTATTGCTATCATTTGGTATGCTGATCACTCCTGCACCCACCGAGTCCAGGCCTCACCTGAAGCCATCCCAGAGTAAGCCCAAAATAGTTCTGAACCTCACAGGCTCTTTGAAATATATTGTGCTCACCGGAACAAAAAAAAAAAAAATCCAGTGAGCATCAGTGATGAAAATTCAGCTTTCATGTTGATGCTTCAAAAGCTGTGATGATAATTTTCTCCCTGCAGTAAACTGGGATTTGATTGAGCAGAAAAAAAAACCTCAATCCTGATGAGCTCACTTTGTGTTGGAACACAGAACTGGGTATGGTGGCCATAAAGCAATCATGAAGCTTAAAGATGTTCAATCAAAAACACCGACTCATCTCTGATGAATCTATCGTTAAACTGACCTCAATACTTTGATCCTGTGATTCAGTGAACAGTGTAACACATCATCACCTGCCCCTTTCCCATTTGAGTCGGCATCTCTTTAAAATGATTTTGAGGCTCAACAGGACTGATACTTTGTCAATAAACATCTGTTTTCTTTCATTTTCTCTGTTCATGGATCATCGCTACAGAGAACTCAACCTTATACAAGGTTGGTTTTTGTGACAAATAGAATGTAGTGTCTTTCTGTGTACTCACTAACTCAAGACTGATCTCAGAACAGTCTTCAAATCCTTCTGCTGTGAATGTAGGTCAGACAGGGGTCCTTTTAAAGATGTTTTTGAAGTTCATACTTCGTTTTCATTGTCACGGTAAAGATGGGGGTAATGTACAGCAAAGGTTCCAGGCTGGATATGAGCCAAAACTACTGTATAAAAATACAGCCTTGTTCAAATGCACGAGTTCCACAAATCACATATTAAAACACATTTAAAGCTATCAAACCGCAACCAAATCAACACAACATAAACACAGACTGTAAGTTTCACTAAATAAAACATAAAGATAATTGGTCATACATGTTTGTATTATACATCTCCTTCAAAATAAAAACTTAGAGCCAATTATTTTTAGGCATGGGAATCGAGAAGACCGGTTCTGTGTTTATCAATTCCATGGACTCGTTTGGCAGTTTATCTATCGCCGGCCAGCACAAATTACGTCACGTGACATACGCAAACTATGCACGCTCGTTTCTTCTTCTTTTTTTTTTTTTTACTTATTTCAAGTTGACAAGTACAAATATCAATGAACATTCAGTCATTCCAGTTCCAGAGTATATTCAAAATATATGAGACATAATTCATACAAATATTCTGTTTGTAAAAAGAAGGAAAGAGGGAAAAATAATGATAATAAAAAATCAAAAAATAAATTATGACAGTACATTACGACAGTTCAGAGTAGATATCAACCATTGATATGCATTTCTTATTTTTACTCAATTTCAGAGACTCAAACTAAAAATTAACTACATTTAAAAGTATGCACGCTCGGTTCCAGCAAGTTACGTAAAGTAAGTTACGCCAGTTTGCACGTGCATTGTAATCGTAAACAACAATGGCGCGCACCGAGTTTAAACTCCAAAGTGTGGCTTCATTTTACCACAACGGACTGTAACAGGTCAAAGTGGAGATAACAGCATCGGGAGGGAACACGACGAACATGTAGAACCGTTTGCGCATAACATACGCGCACATGCAATAATTTTAAATGAGTGTCGTGTTTTTGACACGTTATGGACTGATGAACCTGAACCCAGCAGCAGCTGCAGTGTCCACGATATGACCACATCTGCGGGTACTATGGAAGGAAACTGTGGTAAGTAGATATCCCATTGTCTATGTGCAATGCGCGCGATGTTTTTTTTTTATAAACACACACACAGACACACACACACACACACACACACACACACACACACACGCTATAACTTTTAACATTAAACGAATAAAAATTTGAATCGATAATGATTGGAATCGTTAAGCAGTGTCGATAATGGGATTGTAATAGTACAAATCTTCTAATTTCTCATTACTTTCTGTTTAAAAAAAAAAAACACTCATTATTAGCTTCACATGCTTCCTCAGCTGACAGTTTACATTATAGCTTAACTCTGAAAACAACAAATCACCTCAGTTTTCTATTGTCAGCTGTTTGGAATCATCTAAACAAGGTCAGGAATGTCACAGTTTAGTCTGAATTGATACTTAAGAAATACAATAACATGACATAACTTAAGACCTTCATATCTCTCATAATCAACGTCACCTGTGAAGAAGAAATGTTGCGATTTCAGTATCAAGCTCCATTCTTTTCACACAACTGTGTTCAGTGTTTCTAATTGTTATCACTTTGTCACAGACTCTTGACTCTAAAAGTTGTTTCTTAGTGGTTCTCATCCCATCTGGTGACACTTTGGTCAAAGGCCCCATGCTGTTAGTTTTCCTCATTATGTGTAATATCTCAGTGACAGTTTGTTCGAACTTGAGAGCTCTTTATTCAAAACATTAATGATAATTTTATGTCATTTTTTATAGGCTAAAAGTAGAAAAGTGACACAAGGTTTGTTTGAATAATTATGTATACAGACTGTTGATCATACAGTATGTTTGTTACTGTGATTTTACTTCACATATGAATTTAGAATTTTGACAACACCGGTGAAAACATTAGCCTGTGAGCTCCTCGCTTGTGATCTTTGGGGATTCCTGCTTCTGCAGATACTACCAACACACCCCTGGTTTAGAGAAATGTTACAGAAGATTACTGTAATTACTGCACAGTAAAAGAAAGTGAAATACATTTAGACACAATCTCTCTCTCTCTTTCTCTTTTTTTCTCTCTTTCTCTCTCTCTCTCTCTCTCTTTATCTTAATTCATCAACCAGAGTTATCATGACTTTGAGTGATGTTGAATGAATGTCAATACAAATTAAGTCACATGAATACTTTAAAATAAGTCTGTTTTTAGAACAGCAACTTTAGTAGATACTTGGAAAATAAACAGAGCCACAGAATATTTTACTCATTAAATGATAACAATTGGTTAATTGATCATTACGGAGGTCGATGAGGTCTTTTAGTGAAGTGGTTCTCAAGACCAATTATTTGTGCTCAAAGGTCTTGTCACAGATTCGGCTCATTTGGTCCAAACTCTTTGATCTCTGTCTTGTCTTGATCTTGGACGTAGTGGTCTTGATGGGATTTGTACAAAAACCATGTCATCACAGAACAGTATCATTAGTTATTATGCTCCTTCTAAAAATGCAGCCAGTATGTATTCAATGTATTTTAAAAACATGTTAGAATAAGTACATTTTCTCAATACCCTCTGGTCTCTGTAGTGTCTTGGTTTTGTGTAACATTATTTATATGACACTAAGGTCTTTTCTCAAGTAATGTCACACAACACTGGTTTGTACAGAACATAAGGAACATGGGGATTCTCCATTTTCCATTCAGTGTTTGTTTTTTGGGCATATTTTAAGTGTAAAACACAGTGTTTATTCATTGCCTGGCTCTTTGTGTCTTTTTTTTTTCTGGAGATATTTGACTTGTACAGGCACCACATTAAATCTCTTCTCTTGCTTTCAAAGCTTGTCTGTTAAACAGCGCCGTACTGTCAAAATGTTCCGCATCTTTATCAATCAGCTGAATGGTACCGTCACTACAGTGTGTTGTCTGCTCCAAAGAAATGTCTTAACTTCATTCTTTTCACCCATAAACTGAATATAAATCGGGTATTTCCTTAAAACATCAACTTTGATTTGGCTGAATAGGTGATCCCCAGCTTAGTTCCCTGTATACATTGAACCCTCTTGCCAATACTCCCATGCATGATTTGCAAGTATAATTTCAGTGAAGGCCTACACAGTCTGTGTGAATTGCAAATATGTGAAAGCAGAGAAATCCTATTGAACCACCTGTTTTCAGCTCAACATTCAATATCATTTTGTTACGTGCTGCTCAGATAGTGTTTTGTGTTGCTGCTAATCTTGAATGCACATCAGGGGCAAGCAAAGATGTAGAGGCAGCCAGCCGTATCCTCTGCTAAAACGTCTGTTTGTTTTACTTCTCATTCCAAGGCACCGTGGCATCACTTCTCCACTCTCACTCTCAGATTCCGAGCTCCCAAAGTGAAAGCGGCACAGCAATCTCTGGGCTCATTGACTGTGGGGCCTGAGGGGCTTTGTGGTAAAAGTCCAGGCACGTATTAGCTCTGCTGTGTTGGCTGACCCAGACTGGTCTCTGGCCACATAACCACCGTCTCATGCTTACTCAAAGGGCCTCTGTGCCGGAATGTGTCGGCACGAAGTCTGGCCCCTCTGGAACATCATCCGTGGGCTACACTGAGCTGGCAGGTTGACAAGCAGGTATGGAGCCATGAAGTGGCTGCACGGAGGCCCCGCTGTCTTCTCCGATCATGTATAAGATGCCTGTGTGAGGGTTTTTATTCCCCACTATCAGTCTCTCAGTCCCCCTGCATTGTTTGTCGTTTTATGTGCAAATCTCTCAATACATCCCTCCTGTGCGAATCTCCGTAGCCTTCTGTCTTTTTGTGTCGTCTTTCATTCACTGTGGCTGTCACGCTCTCCTGTAATTCCCCTCACATCACTGCGACTCCTTCTCTCCATGCTATTCCTACTAATGCCTCTAGTTCCCGTCGCATTATAATTAATTGATAAGTCCCCAGTCTTCCTGTCATCCTCTACTCTTTTTTTTCTCCCTTCCATCTTTCCCCTCTTCCCACCTCTCTCCTGTTATTTGCTTCCTCTCTTTTCATTTCCCAATCAGTCCCCTCTTTCACACTTCCGGCAGTATCGTCTCTCTCCCCCTCCCATCGCTTACTCACAGTGTTGTGCTGTTTCCTTATACCTAATTAGAAATCCCCTGTAGGTTTTGGTTACAAAGCAGAATATTTACTGGGAGCAGTTCAGCCATGGGTTTCTGGGTCATGTAAGGAGAGAGCAGCCTGATCAGCCATAACACTGAGACCTAAGTAGTGAAACATCTCTCACCTTAACATATAGAATTTAAACAGAAAAATGCCATGAAGCTTCATTAAATAGTCTATATAGCACTGAATGTAACTCTATTATTAAATTGAGTAAGCAAATACCAATGTGAACTGTTACCTAGCAACAGCTGCTGGAAGTGGGTGAAGACAGATAAGTACCAAGAGGATAGCTGTTGGATGGAGTTACCAAATTTAAGAATGGTACAGGAGATTGGGTGCTTCCACATGTGCCGAGATATACATTATTCTGAAGCCATTCCTTCAAATATAACAATTTTGACATGGATAGTGAGTCCTCAGATGAACTGGTGACATGTCCAGGGTGTACACCACTTTTGCCCATAAGTAGCTGAGGTAGGCTCCATCGACCCCTCTGACCCTAGTGTTGATAAAGCACCTTCAGATGATAAATCAATGAATTAATTATGGAAAGTTTCAGATGTAATGCTATGTTCCAGGCAACCTGGAAGTTGTGCTTTTCCAATCTTTTACCAGTGAAAATGTACTGGAATGGCAGTTTTCCCACAGGTGAACTCATACCAGATCAATGTACTCCCAGTTCTGTGCTCTGGGATCATATAGCCTGTCAACTGACAATGGTGGCCCCTATGGGTGCAGTGTTTATGCAGATTGCTTATTAAAATAATGTATTTCTCTGACAATATTTATCTGCAAATGTCCTGCTTGATCAGCAGCTTAGCTAGTTTTCAGTCCATTGAGTGCAATAATAAACTAGAAAAGCACTCTGAGAGCGCAGACCTCCGCCAAAGTAGACCCCCCCCCCCAGATCACCATTAAAATCTAATCATTCCCAGATCTCCCCGTTACTATCCTACCCTGAACATTTAATCAAAATCCGTCTATAACTTTTTGAGTTATCTTGTACACAAACACACATACAAACCAACCAACGAACGCTGGCAAAAACACAACCTCCTTGGCAGAGGTAATTAATATTAAATACATATCCAAATATAAATAACATAACATAAAAGGTATAACCGCATATTTTACTTTTTTTTCCCAATTGCTAAAATACTAAAATTACGCAATTATTTAAACTGACACACAGAGAACAAAACCTCGTCTCTCTGAAACTCTAAACACATTTTCTGCTTTACACTCATTTTGCAATTCAATATGGCACTTTTTTAAAATGCCCTGAACGTGGTTATCCCCATAAGACAACAATCTGACATAAGGTCACATGTTTACCATTTCAAAACACTGCTCTTCAAAATGACACTGCATGAGCTAATTGGGCAATATGTATTGGGCAAGAATAATATGGCTGCCTGGACAAACACCCCAGTGCTTAATTGTTTCCACTTCAATCAAGAAGTAAGCACTCTGAAAAGACCACAGATGATATTGTTTGTGATATGGATGAGGTGTTGTGGCCAGACCCAGCTGTGTGGTAAGATGCTGTTGCCTCATTATTCTAGATGGGTGGATAGATAGATAGATAGATAGATAGATAGATAGATAGATAGATAGATAGATAGATAGATAGATAGATAGATAGATAGATAGATAGATAGATAGATAGATAGATAGATAGATAGATAGATAGATAGATAGATAGATAGATAGATAGATAGATAGATAGATAGATAGATAGATAGATAGAAAACTGAAAAATAAATTTTCAGTGGGAAAAATGACCTGTTTTTTTGTGAACATATTTTTGTTCACTAAAATGTAAATATATCTGCTGTGATGTTGCACTGGCTTGTTTGGTGAAAAATAGAAAAAGGAATTTAATTCAACAGCATGTGTGTGTAGAAGAATACAGTCTGTTTGGAGGACTACCTGGAACTTGTCTACAAAAAGGGATCTTGCTCTTTGGTGAGAGACTTAATCCATTTCAAAAACCTCAAAATTCCAAGGCACTCATCCTCTACTAATTTAAAAAGCCTTTATTTTATGGGCTAATCATGATTAAAAAAAAAATACTACTATGCATTTTGTCTATACAGCCTTTGTCAGGAAGTAGAAGTGTTTGCATTGTATCTAAGTTAAATTGAAATGCAACAATTATCTAATTGTATTCAGGTCTATAGGTGGGACTTATAATCACACAGTTGTCCAATCCAGGTAAAGCCCCCACGTCTCTATCATGTGTGTATCTGCAAATATTTCTGTGCATGTGAACGATCTGAGGAATGTTATACAATGTGAACTATTTTAGGATTATGGCAAAACACACTAAAGATGACAATGCTTTTCATTATGCCTAACGGTGTGTATTTGGTTAGACAAAAAGTCAGGTAATGTGAATGATGTGTGTGCCATTTGGTATAAAACTTTTATTTTGATAATGCGTTATGTAGTTTTGGTTTAGGTGCTTAATTTTGCAGGATAGAGGAGGTATTTTACAGTTTGGGTGTGTGTTTTTGTGAATCATGTTTAGTATTTTGATAAAACTAGCCTAGTTTGCAAAATTTTGTTTTAGGAATGGGGGAAAAAAACTATAACTTATGTGTAGGTTTTCCTCTCCGTTTCCCTCAAATAAGTGAAGAGCAAGATTTTCTGGGATAGAAATAACTGAAAATGATCATAAGCATGAGCATTGTTTATATCTTAAGTACCACATTTCCGTACACTCAGACAGTTTGGCATGAGTCGTGGTTTGAAGTCGTGACTTATAGGCTCAAAAACCTGCCTGGAAAGCAGCATAATTTACAACTGAGGCAGAAGCACAGACTATAGTTGTCACTTGGACAACTACAGTACTCATGCTTTGAAATATTCTTATTCTGCAGATGTACATCAGCTTTGGTTTTGCTTCAAGCATCTTTCTTAATCTGATATTAATATTCAAAAATATATTTATTTTTTTAACAGGTGAAGCTCCTTCCAAAACATGGTTTATTATTATTATTATTATTATTATTATTATTATTATTATTATTATTATTATTATTATTATTATTATTATTATTATTATTATTATTATTATTATTAGATTACAAGCACAGTAATAACCGTGACCTGGGGACATTCTTGAAAACTAGAAATTAAATAAGAACACATACTTTAGCATCCTGCAGCAGTGATTTATGGTAATGAACTACCACAAGTGTTTTCAGGTAATGCATCATTGCATTAATCATATAATTTGTACAAGATTACCTTGAAATAAAAGAAAATGCTTGGAAGACAAAGGAGGATAGATTTCAGCAATGTAATATGCTAATTAATGGTTCTAACTTACATGAAGTTTCAGGTGATATTGAAGACTACACTGCAATTACACTCTAAACTCATTGGGTTGAAAATAACCCAGTTTAGCTTAATATTTGCAACCTTTTACTGCATTCAAGTGAGGACAGGTTGTCATAGACAACCACATTGGTTTAATGGTTTGACCCAACATGTTCAGCCATGTACCACTGATTAACCTAACAGACATGCATGTGATGGTGGGGGGGAGGAAGGTTAACTCACTTTATTATCCCCATAGGGAGATTCAGTGTCTGTACTTGACTCGTTCTAATACACACCACTAACACAACACCAAGCATTAGAGATTAGCATTAACACTTCACACATCAGGAGCAGTGTACTGCCACCGGATGTGCTTGGGGACCAACTCCAGATTTTCATCAGTACCATTCAGGGGTAGTGACAGGCAAATTAACCTATGCATACCTTTTTTTAATAGTGGAGGAAACTAGAGGACCTGAAGGGAACTGGGGGAGAATAGTCAACCTCAACAGAGAGGACCTATTGTGAATGGATATTATACACAGAACCTTCAATCTATGAGCCTTCCATCTTTTAAATCTGGATGAACACAGGGACAGCATATACATGATACATAGATGACACTGTTCCAACTGGGTCGTAGGGCATTAACGACTTCAGTTTTTTTTAAGTCGACTTATCCGTCAATAAAATCGGAGTTGAGTCGTCGCGTCGTGATGTGATGTCATCACATTGTCAGCTGAGGAACAACACAGACACGCGGCTAATAAACAAACAAAAAAACCACTGTCCAGCAATGAGCAACTTGTATTAAAGTTCACAGCAACGTAACAATGTCCACTGACAAGACATAAGCATCAACATTTTAACCCCAACAAAGCAAAGGCTAATGTTAGCAAAGAGTTTTTTGTTAAATTTAACTGAACATCAGTAGGTGAACATATGTCCACATTTTGTCTGGACAAACGGCTCTAAAATCGGACTGTCCAGATGTCTGTCACGGGTTCTCACTTTTCATGTGAAGCGCAAAATGTTTAAGTCAGCGACCAATAAGACCAACACCACACTATCCACATCATGTTTGGAAAAAAGGGACGTGTTGTTTATGCTGCTGCTCATATCAGGTTAGCTAGCGGATGCTGCTTATATCACGCAGATTAGCTAGCGAATGCCTCTTCAGATGGCTGTGCCTTGTTGGTTTTTTTTTTCATGTAAAGTGAAGTAAAAGAGTGACAGACACACATGCGATGTGTGCGAGAGAGAGAGAGAGAGAGAGAGAGAGAGAGAGAATATATAACATGTGACTTGTCCACTTGTGCTACGGGAGTTGACATGTCAACTAGTCAACGTGCCTGTTAATAGCCTACTGGGTCGTAAACATGGACTTGACTGCTGTTCTGTGACAGTGTTAGATGAACCTGGACGTACATGACATGAGTCTTTATTTAACCCATAAGGACCCAGTGTGTGAATTTTTCCTTAAGTGATTCATCACCATTTATTAGATTATTATGTCGTGTATTTTCTATGAATGTGTGCAAGGGGTATTTTTGTAAAAATCAGGGATTTTTCCAACATGTAATTGCACTGGATAGCACTTGTGCCTCACATCAAGAAGGTCCTGTGTTCAAGTCAAACACCAGTTGAGGGGGGTGGGACGTTTCTGTGTGAATATTGCATGTTCTCCCTGTGTGTGTATGGGTTCTCCCTGGGTACTGCAGCATCCTTCTATCCAAAGACATGCACTGCTAGGTTAATTGGTTAATTTAAAATACCCATAGGTGTAAGAGTGATTGTTTGTCTCTATATGTCAGCCCTGTGATGAATGTAGCTGGGATAGGCTCCAACAACCCCCATGAGCCTAGTGGGGGATAAAGCTGGTTCAAAAAATGAAAGAACAAATTAATAATTTACAAATCATGTAGCTGTTCATAAATGCTCAGATTAAAGAGAAAACTGAAGAGGAACTGACTTTTTCAACAAAACGAATCATCAACCAAACCTAAACCCAGTGTCTCCGTCCATTGTCATTGATCCAACTCTGGTTTTTACTAGTGAATCAATATTATAGAAGATGATAATGTTTCCATGTTCACTACAGAGCCTCTGAACATCCAAATGACTCATATCTGATGACCATGAAGAGATAATAACACTGTATTTTACACCAAGATTAGTGGATCAACATGGATTACACAGTTTACATCAGTAGGTGGTTTTCATAGATGGTGGATGTTTGGGTCTTTATGGGTTAAGGTCACGTCTCCATGTTGATGTAGTGGTGTAAGTGTAATATTGTGAAAACATCCACCTGTATGATCTCATGATACAGCTATCGCCCCTTTGATGCCATCATATTCTATTGTTTTAATGAAAATATTCACTCATTTAATCATATTTTAGCTGGTTATCATTTTGTATTGTTTCCACTATTTAAGTGGGTAATTCCGATTTCATTTTTACTTCATTCCTATCTTTAAATATGCATTGTTAAGCTTTGTTTTTGAACATTTATTATCCGCCTTCAAATTTTATCCAGATCTACACCTTTTAATACCAACGTATTACCAATATACACTAGTTATTTGATAATTACAGGCTAATGCTTACTATTATCTCACTGTAACATAAATTACTTCTTCGTCGGAGTCAAAATTGCTAAAAGGTTGAGTGAAATAAATTCTATGTTTGGATTTGAAAAGGTTAAAAGATCCCTCCCTGTCTTTTTTTTTTTCTCTTTTAAATATGAATTTAAACAACTTCCTATTTTTAGAACAAGCTATTTTTGAAGTAGAATCGAAGCAGTTACAGAGAGATACATGTCCTGAATATCTTACTATATTGCCAATCACTTGCATTTAAGTAGACACATATGTATGTTTATCAGTGAGAAAATATTCAACTCTCTTACAAAGTGTATATGTAGTGAATACATAACAAATGGAAGTCATTAATCTGTTCTCGCAGTGAGATCTTCCCTGTCACAATTTCTTATTTCGTATTTAAGCAGATGAGTGGCAGGTGACAGAGGTTAAGCATGGCAAATTTGATTGACACGAGCAGAAAAAAAACTGTCATCCCACAGTGGGGATCAGACAGTGTCATAATTACCGGGTGATGCAATTAAAATATTCCCACCAAAGAACTTAACTGTTTTTGCTGGAGGCACTTTACTGTAACTGCTTCAGGAGTAGAACCTCGAAGGAAATAACAGGTTATTTTGATGTTGTGTATGTCTTCTAGTCTGCTTGTCATAGCTGAATAAAGCCTGCAGACATTCTGAATATGCACATTGACTACATAAATAGTACATGTACAAAGAGTAAATGCCATTGCATTTAGAGGAACCTGATGATAGGTAGTCAAGCGTAATTGTATTTGCTTCCAGGTGGCTCTTATGACATATGCACATTACTTCCATCTTAGCACCTCGTTGAATATTTTGTCTAACTTTCAACAGAGTCAACAGAGAATTGTGCATTATTATGTCTAAGAAACACAGGCTGAGCTGATGTAATTATAGATCATTATGTTTGCTGTAAACGTATTGAAAACTTTCCTTTAACTTTAGTGAATAGTAAAAAATATAGGCTATGAAAGATAAAACTGGTGGGTAAATATTTGACATGTTATGCAGAAATGTTGAATTTGATGAATGACCAATTTAAACAGTGAACAAAACCTCTAATTAAATTAAATCCATAGAAGAATGAACTGATATATATATATATATATATATATATATATATATATATATATATATATATATATATATATATATATATATATATATATATATATATATATATATATATATATATCTTATATATATATATATATATATATATATATATATATATATATATATATATATATATATATATATATATATATATATATATATATATCTTATATATATATGAGATGAAGTCATTGTTTAGACTCGAAAATATCACAAAAGTAATAAAGTCCAGCATGATTTCCTAAACCCAGAGGTGAAATCACAGTGATTCAATTGGGAAAAGATAAAAACCTCAAATCATTTTAGAATCTCACAATAAGAAATGCAGTACATGAGGGAGAGAGAGATCATTTATATAACATTTTTGATTTTCTGTGACTTTACAGAGCACCTTGCCTTTATAACCCCAGGCCTTATTGATTAGATATGGTACTTGGATATTCCATGCACTCTGTCAGTTGTCAAGATGATTTACATTGAAGAACATGCATTTTTATTTGTTTGTATTGTCCCTGTTGGGTAGATGTGTCTATTTGGTTTAACACTTGATGACGTGTGTGTGTGTGTAACATCAGTTTAATAAAACAAACCTTGTTGCCCTGTTTTTTGTTTTTTTTTTTAAACCTGAGTCATACAGGTACAGTAAACATGCATACATGTCAGATTTATACCTTGTCTATCAGGAGCAGGAGCGTATCTTCCTGCAGTTCACCAAAACCCACAGCGGTATATCTCGTGAATAATGCAATATCTGAGGTGGAAATACAGCCTTAGGCTTTTTTTTTTTTTTTTGCGTTTTGCAAAAACCCAAAGAATTTGCATTTGTTTTGCTTGTTACTTTCTGGAGTTTGAGGAATATTACAAAATAGGATATGTACATGGATTTTATAATGGGCATTTTTCCCTTTTTTGTATATGTTATACACATAATCGAAACATTTTACAGCAGTAAGATTCTTATGTTATTAAAAATTACCTTTGTATTTGGACTACAAATTTACTCCCACCTTCACAAAGTAAATAAGGTAAAAGAATATTTTTATAAATAGATATTTTTTCACTAAAGTATACTTCACCTTGGCTAATTTACTGTGGCCCATACTTTTTTTTGTACCTCTTCACATGAAATGATTGTGGCAATATGATCTATTCTTGATAAAGTAAAACTGGGACTCAGTATGTAATCATTGAACCTAGTCAAAAGTGATAATTGATGTGTAAAAATAGGAATAAAAAAAAAATAGTGATGTCTAGAAAAAAAAACCTTAATGGGTAATTTCTCAATTGTGGAGAGTGATGTTTAATTCTCAAAACTGGGAAAATGGAAATTATTGAAACTTCCACACAAAATTATTAGCATACCGATCAATAGAAGTATGACATTAAATATACTAATAAATAAGTCATAAAAATGTATTATAAAATTACATTAAATTGCTGAACAATTATCCATTGATAATAGAGTTGCTTTTGTGAGTACAACGCATAATAGTAGTTTCTGTAATATAGTACTTTAAGATTTCAGCCCGTTTGTTTCAATCACATGCTGCTGATGTGGTTTGGATCAGAACCACAGGGAACAATTGGAGAATTTAAACTTCTACTTAAAGCACTCAATTAGAAATGAAGAAATACAAAAAAGAATCATAATTGTATAGTTCTGAAGTTGCATAAGTAGATTGAGAGAAAAACAAGCTTATCCGACAAAGAAAGTTACAGGACACAAAAACAAGTCTGTGTGTTCTCTGTAAGAGGGATTCATGCTGCCCATATTTCATAGGAAAGAAGAAAGAAAAACAAATGGGGGAGACTAATGAAAGGGTCTTGAAGTCCTCTCATCTCTTGTGTACTGGCCATCTGTATCTGAAGCAGCATCTGAAAAAACTTTGTCCCTTCTTCTCGTGCAGTGAAGAACATGCCTTCAGCGCTTCCTCAGAATTCATAGGAGATTTCCGCTGAGTAGCTCGACCTCACAGCCTAATCACCAGATCTGAAACTCCAGCAGAGCTCGGGGCCCCACCAAGAGGAATAAAACCCCCTCCTGCTGTTGCTTCCTCCGGCCCCACATGCCAGGACACAATTAATTCATATTGCTGGCAGCTTTGGTCTGTCCCAGTAGTACAACATCTATCCCTGATGCTCATCTGAATCTGTATTTGCATAATATCAATTTAGTTTATAATGGCCTACTGGGAACAGTGCCTGTAAATGTGCATCTATAAGAAAAATAGATTTGTTGACGTTTGTGGTCAAAACACATGATCTCCATTGTTACTCACTTCTGAAGCACACTGTGAATGCGTGAAGTGATTTTCACATCTTTAAAGAACTTTATGTAGCTGTAAACTACTAAATACTGTTATTACAGAGTTATCTGACGGCAAACCCCTGAGGAAAACTGTACGTGCGCGTATAGAGGCTTGAATGGTGTTGATGAATTTAATCACAGATAGAAAATCTAGCTGGAGGCTGAGTGGGTGAATGAGCGAGAGAGTGACTGGAAAAGCCACCCTCTCCCTCTCTCTCTCTCTCTCTCTCTCTCTCTCTTTCTCTCTCTCGCTTACTGGATGAATAATCATACAATCCTTGCCTCACTCCTCCTCCTCCTCCTCTTCCTCCTCCGCTGGCTGCTTCTGAGGAGGAGAGAGGAGTCGGTGTCACAGTCAGAGAAACGGAGAAATAGACACACAGGAAGAGAGAGATAAAGAGAAATAGAGCAAAAATGATGAGATGGGAAGAAACAGTGCAGAGGAGACATTAGGTAAGGGCCAAATGTAGAGCGCAATCCCCAGGCTGGCACTTCCACTGCAGCCAGAATCTGTATTAACAAATGGGATGAGCACCCATGAGTACACTGCGTGACTAAATATAAATCAGCTGGTTAGTTCCTATGTAATATCCACCAATAAGGCACAGAGAAGTGAGAAGTCAGAAATAAGAACAAGGGGTTGTCGTCAATTCGCTCCATTTGCCCCCCCAACCCCACCCCACCCCACCCTGTCAAAATAAAAATCTCTGGCATTTGTGTGCCGAGTCAAGTGAGAGGACTCGCGGATGGTGTACACTGCATCATGATGAAACCAATCCCCCAGGGGACTCTCCCCGCAGGCTGAATAATGAAACGAACGGCGTGTGACTGATGTGCACTCATATGCAGAGAACATTTACAGATGTATGAAGGGAGGGTGTGTGTTATTTGGGGTGCACAGTGGAAAAACAGTGTTCTGACCTTCATGAAGGGGTCAAACATCATGACAGGACAAAAGGAATAGAATAAAAAGAATCATTATTACTGAGAGTGTTAGCAGCTACATACACAGTTAAAAAAAAAAATCTAATGTTAATATGTCAGTCAAGCTATTTTAACCTAAAGTATTTATAGAGTAAACCAGTTACAATTCAGTGTTAAATTAACTCTACAGCGCTGCATTATATTGTGGGTACTGGGCATTTTACTAATTGTGTTTTGTGTTGGGGGGAGGGTGGGTATCAATGTTTATTTGAGTTAATGTGTCTGTTTTACAAGGTTTACTGAGCAATTTCTGCTTATTTTTTTAATTAATGCAACACCATTAGTCAAACCTGTAGACAGAACGATGCCAAACATGATGGTTGCAGGGAAGCTATAATTGTATAACAGGTGTGTGTGTGTGCGTGTGTGTGTGCGGGGGGTGTTTCCTTTGCACTTTCAAAGGAAACACACATCGTAAGGGGATTGAAACCCAGAGAGCAAATTTCTGCCCTTCAAGACCCTGATCTTGGAGACCCCTGCACTTTTACATTATTTCTATATTAGCGGAGGATATAAACTGTGCTATGTATGCTATCACATGCATAGATTCATTTAAATACTCCACCCCAGCCCACCCCACCAGCTCAGCTAACCCCACCTACTGATCACAGCTCTATCTTAGTCCTGGTATGTTGGGGTCTGAGCCCTGGTCGCTTGTGGGTGCACCCGAGTCCATGGTTGGTCTGACCTGTGGGTGGCACCACGACCATGGTGTTGTGGCTCATCAGGTCAGCCCGGGTCTAGACGAAACTGATCCAATCGCTCAGCAGCACTGTTAACACACCTGGGCTGTAAAACTCAGCACTTTGTCCATTTTGATTCTCTCCAGCGAATGTTATTTCATCAAGTGTCTTTATCTCTTTGTCTCTGCCTCAGCTTTTTCAGGTTCCATTTCTTTCTCTTCCTTTTGGTAGAATGTAGAAGAGAGGGGCGGAGTCAGGTGTGGTTCATTTGCATGAAAGGAGAGGCACTAAAACTGAGTGTTTTCAAACGCTGCTGTATCTCTTCATCAATGTGTTATTTTGATCAAAGCATGTGACAGACAGGTCATTGACACGCCAGGGAACTGTGTTAACTGGTGGAAATTGGCCATGATACGTTCCCTTTAAACATTATATAATCATTTTTAAACTAAAGTTTGAGTAAAAATAACTCTAAAAAGTGTAATCACATTGTTATATTTATTTTTACACATTTCATTTTTTATTTTGACAATAAACCGAGGAGAATTTACTTTGAAATGGACACTGAGTGGAACCAAATGCCTCACAGCAAGAAAGTCTTGGGTTCAATTCTAACACCAGTTGGTGGGAGTGGGCATGTTCACCCTTTGTGTATCTTGGTTCTCTCCAGGTACTCCCGCTTCCTTCCTCCATCCAAAGACATGTACTGAAAGGATCATTAGTTAATCTAAATTACATCTAAATTACCCATAGGTGTGAGATGAATTATTTGTCTCTTTATGTCAGCCTCTTGGTGAACTGGTGACATGTCCAGGGTGTACCCCCCTCCACACACACACCTTCCATAAATAGCTGGGATAAACTTTAGTAACCACTGTGACCCTAGTGAGGATAAAGCAGGTGGAGAAAATGAATCAATTAGTTAAATTGATGTTTGTTTTTTTTTTACTGTGTACATTTTAATAAGCAACATCACAGGCTGAAATTCCAAATAACCTATGTTTCCCTCTTTTATGTTGTTGTAAAATCACTATACTTGGGCTCCCGATTGTTTGATCAGCCTCTGGACTGAAATATAAATCTAAATAGATTAATTAAGAGAAGAGGGCAAAAGGCAAACTAATCCATAATGAAAAGAAACATTAGATGCCAACACTGTCCTGACTCAGCATCCTGCTCACAGACATGTCGGCGGGGCAAAGGCTTGTTGATTTGCCGATTTCCTTTCTGTCTCGTCAAAGTATCTTATGACCCAACCTGCCACTTTTGGTTAATTTGAGTGTTTTATTTATAATAAAGCTCTCGCTCTTTGACCTCAGAGAGCCGAGCGTATTAAAACTTTTCTGTGGAATGTTTGGGTAAAGCCCCCTCTCCATACTGGATAGTAGATTTTATTACACTAATCAAACATTTGTAGCAGCTTCCGAATGCAGTTACTGAAAGATCAGATGAGGGCTTTGCTTGCATATCCTAATTATGTAAATAAGAACAGTGTGGTGATGAATTTCAATATGAGAATTTGTCTGTGTTCATTTAATTACAGTGATGTCAGCACAGGAGTGGCATGATGACTATATGAGCTGAAATTATGACTAAACTAAAGTGAGATCCAAACACTTACACTCTAATGCTGTCTTTCAACTTTTAGCATCGTTTTCATTTAATATCAGACACTGTCTTGAACATGTTAGTTACATGGGTCTTTAGTAGAAATATGATTCGTACCTTATATGGTGAAACTATTTGCTCTTTTTAGTGATTTATTGAGACATAACCTACCAGCAACATGAACTTAAATTCCACAGATATTCTTAAACACAGGGTATCTAAAGGTCATAAAGAAGAATGTAAACACACAAACTATTACATTTATCTTTACTGGAGGTTTTCTTTATGTCAAACGGCCATGTTCGATTCCCACTCTGTCCTAGTCAGTCCATTGTGTCCTTTGGGCAAGACACTTCACCCCCCCTTTCCCCCAGTGTCACTCACACTGGTGTATGAATGCTTATGAATGTTCGGTGGTGGTCAGAGGGGCCGTAGGCGCAGAATGGCTGTGACGCTTCTGTCAGTCTGCCCCAGGGCAACTGTGACTACATATGTAGTTTACCACCACCGGAGGGAGCATGTGAGAGTGAATGAATAATGGATCACTAATGTAAAGCACTTTGGCTGCCTTGAAAAGCGCTATACAAATCGAATCCATATTATTATTATTATTATTATTAAACATAAAAAAGAAATATTTCATTTCTTTCAAGAAAAAAAAAATCATACTTTTAACAAACATGGCATACACCTTATACCCAAAAATAACAGCAATTTGTCTTGTTGTAAGTACTTTTCTCAAGGGCCAACAATTCTCTGCTAGTCCAGGGAATTGATCCGACAACCCAGTGATCACAAGCCGACTCTCCAGCCAACTAGGCCATGGCTGCCCACCAGGAAATAGTAATACTCGAACAAAATACAAATATGTTTGTTGGTGATGGGGGGGGGGGGGGGGGGGGCTGCCTTGATGGAGGTCTGTGCTTTTCTACTTTTGGAAATGGTTTTCCCCTCTGTGTTTCCACCTGCTCCCCATTACCTGGTGTGTCTATATTACCCATGTCTCTCTTTGTTCCCTGCCAGATCATCTTGTCCTTAAAGAACCAGCTCATGCTGAACGTCTCACCTGTTATCGTGTACTCAGAACAGGTGGTTCTAGTCTGTACAGAGCAATAGACACTTGCTTTTGTGTAGGAACTACTACCTGAGGGCATGACAAGCCTGGTGCCATGAGAAGTTTGGTAACATCACACACTTCATCAACCTTTTAAACCCTCAGCCCAAAATAGTCTGTAAAAAATACTACAAAATATGCTGTGTCTCTTTGCCCATTTTTCCATAGTGCATTTCCACCCCAGATCTTCCAAATCTTGCAATCATTTACAATTTACTGCATGTTTTAATACTCCTAAAATGGCTATCGTCTCATACATTAATGGATGAAATAACCATAATGACGCGAAAAATGCAACATCTCAGGTTTTAGACACTGAGAAGTGAAAGTTACAGCCATCCAAACTGCTAATGCACAGTGTGTGTCGGTGATGAGGTGTCAGCTTTTAATGAGTTAAACATTGCCTAGGTCAGTGTTTCCCAACCCTGGTCTTGGAGGAACACTATCCTGCATGTTTTAGATGTTTCCCTTGTTGAACACACCTGACGGTCATTATCAGTCTTCTGCGGAGCTGGATGATATCACGTGTGGTTGGACAGAGAAACATCTAAAACGATAGGAAACAAAAGGATTCTGCATCCACAAGGCATGGGTGAATTCCTGATGTATGATTTTCCCTTTTGCATGACTACTAGCTTAAATAAGGACTTTGCCATGGGATGATTATATGTTCTTCTTATTTTTAAGACGGTCACTGTCACACCACAGTATCAACACCGTGGAGATTTTGCATCAAACTCAGTGCATCCATCTTCTTTGAGCGCTTGCTCAAGATGCTTATCTTACGAGACGAATACAGCACAATTACATGTTGCAGGATGGGACTTTACTAGAATCATGCGTCAAAGGCCAAACACTCCTCAATGGCAACACCAACAGGTAGCAATTTTACTTTGTAGAAATTGTAGAAATATCAATTTTATTTGGCGGAAAACTGTCATGGAAGCCCAGCTTATGACTGCAGCAGTTTGTCTACAATAGCATCTTTGGCAGAACTTAAGAGATCTTTTTTTTTTTTTTTTTTTTTTTTTAAAATTCAATTCAATTTTATTTATAAAGCCCCAAATCACAACAAAGTCATCTCACAGGGCTTTACAAGAACACAATCAACTACAGAGATATATATGAAAAGTCCCAAGCATCCCCTGTCCTTAGACCCTCCTTCTCGGTAAGAAAAAAACTTCAAAACCCAGTGGGGAAAAAGAAAAAATCTTGAGGAGAACCACACTGAAGGACAGATCCACTCCCATGGACGGACAGGCTATATTTTTTACACAATGTAATGATAATTTTGGGTCAAATTTTAATAGCACAAAAGTAGAAATACAACAAGTAGCCCCCTTTAAATAAATATCACATAAATCCACTCTCAGTGTGAAGTTCAGTCCGTCTATTCAGTTCATGTCTGTACGATTCAATACATAGACATCATAATTCTTTTGATCACAAATTCGAAATTCTATTTTCTAACTTCTATTCATCTGGTCTACACTCTGGTGGTTGGTAACTATAGCAACTACTAAGATGTGGTATTACGATGCGAGTGAGTTCAAAACAAGACGAGCTCACATGGACATTCGTTTGTCACTTCCAGGGTCACAACCTCGCCGTGGTCCCCTAGTGTTTCACAGACCTTTTAACACGCCACACATTTATACTGCACCTTTGACACTATTTAGTCACAGCAGAGCTTTATATTTTCCACAGGATGACACTCCCACGGAGCCAACATAGGTAACAGCGGCTCACACTTCACATCAACAGAAATAGATCCCTGAACCTCTTATATATACACATTTGCTTTGTAAAGTCTTCACCGCTTTATTCTTTGCAGATCTGTCTCCTGGCACCTTTTTCGTCAAATCCACTTGTCATGCTCTTGCTTTTCAAGAGCTAATTTCTGACCAGGAGTGATGATGATGTTAGTAATAACCCCATACAGTGTTATCATAACCCTTAATATCATACTTGAGGACACAGTTTCCCTCCTCTCCTGTCCTATTTTTTTGGTGTTGTTGAGCAAATGCTACTGGGACTCGTAAAAGCAACGCAGTAGAGAAGACAGGCGACAAAATGGGCATAATGACTGGCCTTAGGGGGGGGAGACAGAAAAATGGAAAGCACAGAAACTGTTGGACAGTTGTAACCTCATCAACAGTGAGATTACGTGAAAGGGTAACTTCAGATGAAGACTATGTTAGAGGTAAAGGTTACTAAAGTTCATTTACCTGTGATGATGGACAGAAAGGAGAGAAACTGTAGAGAGCTGTGGAGAGGAGCAGATATTAGAGGCGTAATGATTATCTGTCACCTCCATCGTAATTTGATTATGATCTGAAATATGTCAGCTATAAAATACACAGACAAACATATTCTTGAATGTGGCTCACTAACATTTATGGCCTTTTTGACAAACTGCTATTTTTTTTTCTTCCTCTTGTGACACATTAGAGAGCTGCAGAATGAATGCAACACTGCTTTTAAATTCCCTGAATGATACAGGCACAACATAGACATAAATACAACAGCATGGATAGGAACACACAGGTTTAACCCTAAAATGCCAAACGTATTATATTTGATACATGTGTTTTGAAGCCCAGTACTGGAAAAACCTTGAAAAACCTGATGTATCCAATTAGATACATGTAATACACAGATAATCCACCAGGGAAGGAATTAATTCACCTTTAATGATGGAGGCAGAACTTACAAGCATTTGTGTTATGTTACATTTTTGTTTAATCAAAAGTAATAATATCGTGGTGGAAAAAAGTTTATGAAGACAGTTTATAATGTATTATATAGTGTCTGAAAGTAGTTTGATATGGATGCTTGAAAAGAAGGTATTGAATATGTGGGTGATTCTCATGAACAGTGCTGGAAATAACATTTTGAGTAACAGAGTAATTACTTAATTATTTTATCCATAACTGTATTGTCATTACCGTCACTCAGGAAATAATGTGACACGTTACAATTTGATGAATTGAGGAGCAAGTGTTGCCTCAGCTACAGACAACAACTTTGAGTTTCGGCAACACCGTTGGTGCTGCATGTGTTTACACCAATCTGAATGTGAGTTTGGTGTAGAACTGCACTTGCATGACAACAAAATCGATAATGATTTGCAAAGAAGTTGGAGGCGGGATCTCAACTGTCCTCTTCCCACGCACGCACACAAGTCAAATACACACACAGATGATGGCAGCACCAAGTCACAAGGTCGCATTTGAGCTCAGTTTGTTAAAAATAGCACTTGCACGATTAATATTTGCTTTTCTCTTTGCTAATTTCTTTTCTAAACAAGATTCTGTGCCTTAATATAAAGGGTGTATACATTTCAAATGATTGTATCATAAGTTGTTGTTCATGAGAATTCAGTGGATAAATGTATAATAGAAGAAGAATATACAGACATCATTGTATTGCTTTTTTTCACTAATAATAATAGAATAAGAATTTACAGACACCACTATTTCATCACTACTTGTTCACCTGTATATCTTTTGAAACACATTTTTTTCTGCAAATATTTCATGATAATATAGATAGGTTTCATGGCTACGTCATCGTGGTAACAACTAGTGATCAGGATTTTTTTTGGCCTGATCACCAATATTGATCACCAAAAAGCTAGATCTGTAGATTGCTGATCACAAGTTTAAATGTCCATACCTTCCATCTAGGTATGGATAGTTGCAGTCCTAGTGTTGCAAACTGTAATGCTATGTTTGGATCTCAATTCTTTATTAATTCAACACTACAAGTCCATCGTTAATGTTATTTCTGAGTCACACCAGATAGGTGGTTTTGAGCATTGGCCCATTAAATGCAAATTAGCCACTTCATATCCCACCCCCTCCAGATTGTTGGCTGTGCTGCTCTGTCTTATTCATCCGACAACTGATTATTTTAGGTAATCAGCTCAACACTATACACAAGAAAGATGATGTTCATGGACAAGAAAGATGTTTGAAAATGCGTGGTCTATATAATGTGTCTGAACCAATGTATAATCTTATACAAACCAACATGTATCTAGACCTCACTGAGGAATGGGATTGGTCCCATATTTAATGATTGTGAAAATTACCCAAAATAGTCACTTACCTGATAAAGGTTTTGCCCTTTTTGGCCACATTACAAAAATCACAATAAAGGAATTTTTTTTTTTTTGCTTTTTCCACCTCACATAACACATAGATTAAATTTTTTTTTTTACTGACCCTAAAATTAACTAAATTATTAAAATCTAGCATTACTTCTTCACCAATCTTACCAACATTATTTGTGACTTGGTTCAAATTCGATGTATTAACTCTTTGTGTTTGTATCATTAGTGATTAACATTAGCGATTAGCATTAGCATTTCATGACGCTTTGCTATCTTCTTTACCGTTTGTTTGAGCATGTTTTCCAAAAAATTATTTCATGAATACCAAAGTATTTTTGAAACATGTTGAGGATTATTAATGTAAAACAGACTCTGTAAAAGTTAATAAAATGAAAAAAAAAAAAGAAACGATCATAGTAGGGGTATTGTCACAGTTATGATCTTCTTTGTTCGTGGTATACTAGCATAACCTGAATATATCATTGACAGTACCACCCAGTGGTGTTTTTGTGCATTACATGCTTCTCACAAAAGGGTAAAAACTTAAATTTCAATTATATATCAGGGTTCAAAGTTACCTCTACCAAATGGTTGAGCTGACCAACAAGGGGTTAAATATTGTAGCTACATGTGCTATAAAACATGCCAAAGGTGGCTCCTCTCTTTGTATTCAATTCTGTTCCAAACAACAACGGATAATCATTTGGAGCAACTATCACAACATGTTTACCAGATGCCACCATGTAATACTGAAAGTATTTCTCTTCCTCTGATTGCATTGATTGTTTCTTCTGTGCAGCACAAGAACAGTATCCATGTATTTTATTGCTCCCTGAGGTACATGACAGCAAATGTTCAATATGCCCACCAGGGTTATGGTTTTTCTGACAACGTGGTCAAGTATTTGTGCTCTCATTGAGATTCACAAACCTTTCAGACCTTATATGGAATAACCAGATTTTAGAACGTCAAAAACAATATTTTTTTTTTCCCACCTTCCCACAGCTTATTTGATCGTTTCACTCAAAATCAATCTGAAAAAAAAAATAAAATAGAGCAACCCCTCCAGTTTCATATTATAAAGCTTCACTAAACAAAGATGTCTCATTTTATTTATCCTTTGCAGAGGTTATTCTGTATCTACTTGTGGGGAAAAAATTAAATACATGAGACCTGGAGAGTGAGGGAGTCGGTAGCATGATTGGTTTTTATGCTGATGATATCAGTATATTATCAACACAGTTACACAATTACTCCTCGAAAACACATCAGCAACCCTGGTCCTAGAGTGCCACTGTCCTGTATGTTTTAGATGTTTTCTGTCATTATCAGGCTTCTGCAGAGCTTGATGATGGGCTGATCATTTAAATCAGATGTGTTGGAGGAGGGATACATCTAAAACGTGGAGGACAATGGAAGTCTAGGACCAGGGTTGCTGACTCCTGCTCTAAAAGAAACAAACATTCTCTGTGCCAGAGGTCTTCCACCCAGTCAAGTCAAGTCAATACCATGTAGTGGAAATGCAGCATAAGCTATAACTGTGCCCACGTCTAGCACTAGGTCCAATATCCCAGTTTTCACAAATGTAAAGCTAAAAGAGATCATTTAATCAGATATACTCATTAAGCTTTGCCTCTTATAGATACATATCCAGAGAGCAGTGGTCTTCAACCCTGCACCCACTGTCCTACATGTTTTAAATGTCACCCTGCAAATGATTAGCTTGTCATCAAGCTCTGCTGAAGCCTGATAAAAGATAATCAGGTGTGTTGGAGCAGGGTGACATCTAAAACATGCAGGACAGTGGGCCCCGAGGACCAGGGTTGAAGACCACTACTGTGTGGATATGTATCTGTAATCTGTATTTATGTACATTACATAGTTACGTAGAGAAATGTACATACAGTACTGTATTTATGTCATGGGGGTTTTGGTTTCCTTTCTTTCGTATTCAGAGACGAAAAATTGAGGTAAAGGTTTTTCATTACTTGGATCATTCGTTAGCTGGGTCTTTGCTAAGTAGAGGTATCACTGTAAAAGAAAAAGTGTGTTAGTGTATGGTTAGAAAAAAGCATCATCATATGTAATATAAACTCCAACACTGAACTATGGGCAATAAAGGTGCCAGACAGAATACACAGTTGTCATGTGTCTTTGAAGGTGAGACTTTTTTTTTTTTAGCAAAAACTTTTATAACGGCAATGTAAAGTAAAAGCTATGTGGCATTGAGACGCATGAAAAAAAAAACATTAAGTGATGGCGTTTTTATTCCACAATTTTAAGCATACAACTGGAATATGTTATAGAATATTATGCAAAGTGAATGCTATTATTTGTGGCTATTTGACAACTGTATAGCAGAATGGCTTGAAATGTGAAATGATATGTAACACGGTTTCATAATGTGTGAAATAATGGGAGGAATGCGACAAAAAGTGAAAGAGATGGAGTCCAGTTTTGAACGGAGTCTCTTACACACCTATTACATCCTATTGGTTGAGGCTGAGCCAGGATAAAGAAATATAGTAAAGGTTCTCGCAGCTCCGTTCTTCACACACTTCTGGACAATTTTGTCAAGCTGCGACAGTGGGTCAGAACCTTACAGTGTATGGAAGATAATCTTGGGAATCTAGTATAAATATCTCCAAGGCTTAGCCCTGCTATGTGATGGACCCCAGCTTCAGATGTGGAGTAATGTAGAAATTAAAACTGTTTGTGTGGGGATTGTTTCAGTCATCAGATTATCCCTCAAATATTTGAAGAGCTTTGAAGGTTACTCTTTAAAGAATGGGTGGATTCTGTTTTAAAAGATGGATCTTCTGAAACAATGTTGTGAAAAGGCACAGTAAGGAAGAAGCATTTTCAATTCTGTGGAAGTACTGTACATATCTACTTTACCTTAATGAGGGCTGTCACATGATTAACAATGTAATCAGGTTAATTACAGGATGTCTTTGGATTCAATTCAATTTCAATTTTATTTCGAATATGCAACAAATAAAAAACAATCACGGTCAAAATATATTTAAAAAAAACATATACTTGGAAAAAAAACTAAACACTGCTTCATTTGAAAAGGAGTGGGGGGAAGTAAAACCTTTTTTTTTAACCCCACTCCTTCACCTCAAAACTATTTATATTTTAACGTCCTGTCAACATAATATGAAATAAATAAATCAAGTCCTTGGGATCTAACCTAATTTGACAAACCCAGAAAGTGAACGATAAATATATCACAATATCATGGGTCGTGATTAATTTTGATTGATCATGATCAAAACACTTTAAGTCAGTTAACTGTTCTTTTTTGCTGTTGTACTCAAATTACCCACAAAATACACCAACAAGCACAGAAAATGTGGAGGAAAAAAATACACAAAACATCCTGAAATCCACTCAAATTCCCCCCAAAAAACTATACTAACAAAAAAGCAATGAAAAATTCATAAGACTTTCAAAATAAAATATCCAAAACACATGTAAAAATATTAATATATATGTAATTAACATGTTTATTCAACACCTTCAACAGTTTCAACAAAACAACTGTAAACATTAATTAATATTTTTGATCAGGTTAATCATGTTGATGGATTAATCCATTAATTTTGACAACACTAATCTTAATGTTAGCACTCAATTATCTGTTTAGTCTCTTTGCAGCAGATGTATGTTTGTTTATGGTATGCATTCTGGCACAGTTTCTACCTCAAACAGATAATACATTAACTCATAATCACCAGGCGTTACTATAATGTACATTACCAAATTAAAAATAAAAATATCTAACCTTTTTTTATCAGATTAATCCTCATTTATTCATAATATGACCCGGTGCATTTTGGATTTTATCAGTATAAATCAAACATCATTCCGATGTCTTTAAAATATATTGAAATTCAGGGTCATTACATCAAAAGCAGAGAAATCTGATGAAAAAGTTTACTTTTTAGTGAAATATTTTCATTAACTGAACAGAAATCAAACATTTCCTTCCACTGGCATTAATCAACTCCATAGGTTTTACTGGTGAATCAATTTTGTAGAAGATCACAGTGTTTCCATGGTAACTACAGAGCTTCTGGAAGTTCAAATGGGTCATATCTGATGGCCATGAAAAGATGTAAATTAAATTAAGTATTTACATGTAAGGGATATCAAACAGTGTAGATCAGTTGATGCTTTATGTTCGGGTCTTTATAGGTTAAAAAGTATAGATACAAGGCGACATATGGTACATAACTAACGGATGTTTCAATGTTTCAATCACTGTATAATTAATGTCATAGACTGCAACATAGTACAACCCTACCTTTTTGAAACTGCCTGCTCTTAGATGTGAAGGAATTTGGTGCAATTTTCTTGTTGTTCTTATTTCATTGTATTGGTTCATCCATCAAATTCATCTTCTGGACTACACAGAAGATGCGACACTTGCAGAGGTACTGGTTTCTATTCTTGAAAACTATGAGCAAAGGTTTGGTGTACCTTAGACTGGTTGCCAGTTCATCATAGACACCCAATAAATAAACATATGTACTATTTTACATTAATTAATCACTTAAATTGGAAACGACAACCGTTTCTTTCAGGCTAATTTTTATACCTTTAAAAAATATATATTAATGTCCTTTTCAGTTATTCTTTAAGTAAATCTGTGAAACCCTTGTCCACTACAGAGGACAAAAAGCATTGCTGGGTGTTAGGAGCATACTGTAGAACAGAACAGGAAGTCATAGGACCCAGAGAGAACCCATATACACACACACACACAGAACCTTCTGTTTGGGAGGAGATAGTGCTAACCACTGCACCAACACACTGCTCATACTGGATTCAGCCTTGAATTAATGTGTCAATACTGAATTCATATTTGTACCAAATCAGCAAGTATATCTTAGCATCATCCCAAGCAATGTGAGCTGTGCCAATAGCAAGACATTACAGCAGGTAAATCTACACTGGGAGATTCTTAACTCATTCACTGCCAGGTGAATGAGAAGAGAATATTGACTCAGAATATAGTCAATATTCTACTTTACTATATAATATAATGTAATATTAGATAATATGCTATAATAAAAATAAAGTGTAGGCTGTTCATTTGCATTTGAATTGACACCAAATCACATCAATGGCAGTGAATGAGTTAAAGGGATAGTTCACTATTTTTCACATGAATTTGTATAGAATCAGCGTCTTTACCCACAGGGACTTACCCCCGACAGTGTTTTGGTCAAAGTGAAAGTAGTCCCGGCAGGTTTCCTAGGGTCACCAAAATACAACATGTTGCTTCTCAAAACAATATGTATTTGACTGAGTGATTTATTTGCTTGGAGCTACTTTCTCTCAATTAGTGATCATGCCTGTTGTCACAGCTCCTTTCATCAGTTGTTCGGTAGTGTTGCTACGTGCAGGCGCACAGCTGTTAGCAGTGACAATAGGCATTGATCACTATTGAGAGAAAGTAGCTCCAAGCAATTACAAGGTGTTACTTTTTATTCTGTGACAGTTTTGTTATGTAAATAAATCACTCATTCAAACACATACTGTTTTGAGAAGTAACATGTTTTACTTTGTTGACATCAGGAAACCTGCCGGGACTACTTTCGCTTTGACCAAAACTGGACCAGAACTCCACTCGCAGGACACTGTTGGGGGTAAGTCACTGTGGGTGCACCAGAGTAAAGACTATGATCCCATACAGATTCATGTGAAAAATAGTGAACTCTCCCTTTAAAACTAAATTATGAACCCCAAGATGAGCATAGTATGTGTATATGTATATATGCAGTATAGTATTATCAGTATATGATGATGATGATGATGATGATGATGATGAGTGTGATTTGTCAAAAAAGGAGGGGGGGTGTTTTGGTTTTTTTTTTGTAAAATCATTAAACTCAAACAATCACCAGGGGTAATTATTTTTTAGTTAACAGTAGGCCTTATTACACGTGGAACAGTTGAACATTCATCTTTAATGCAAACTGAAAAAAACCCAGAATATTTATTTATGTGTGAGAGCTGCTCTAATTAAGTTTCAGGACGGTGCATAAGAACCAACACAGTAAAGGATTTATGGGGAACGGACAAAAGTCAATCAGACCTAATCGATTAAGATTTCACATCATGTCAACATAATTCAGCTTGTTAGATTTAATAAACATTTTACTGTGATGTTCAACTTCATGTATTGATCACATATTTGGTGCCTGCTGACGTATGTATGTGTGTGTGTGTGTGTACCTCACACTCACTGAGTGATATTTGAGACACATACACTGATATAAACAGATGGAAGGTATATGATGAACAGTCCTGCCCATAGGTATAGATACTCTAATAGATTAATTCATTGATAGATACTTAATTGAGCCCTTATTTTTTATTGATTGGTTGATTGATTGATACTTTATTGATTGATTGATCCCATCATTTTGTGATTGATTGATAGATACTTTACTGATCCCTTATTTTTTATTGGTTGATTGATTGATTGATTGATCCCATCATTTTGTGATTGATTGATAGATACTTTACTGATCCCTTATTTTTTTATCGATTGATTGACTGATACTTTATTGATCCCTTAATTTTGTTGATTGATTGAACAATACTTTATTGATCCTTTATTTTTTGATTGATTTATACTTTATTGATCCTTTATTTTTCATTGATCAATTAATTGATTGGTTGATGGACTGATACTTTATTGATCTTTTCATTTTTTTTATTGATTATTTAATTGATATATACTTTTTTCGATCCCTTAATTTTTTGATTAGTTGAATGATACTTTATTGTTCTCTGAATTTTTTGATTGATAGATATTTTATTGATCCCTTATTTTTTTGATTGATTGATACTTTATTGATGTTTATTGACTCACTTTATTGAATGCATATTGGACAGTCTTGAATGTTTCAATGTGATAATGACCCAAAACATAAGGACAAGTCGACCTGTCACTGGCTACAGCAGAACAAACACTGAAGGTGAAGGAGCTTCCATCTCAGTTTCCTGACCTCAGTGTCATTGAACCACTTTGGGGAGGTGTCAAATATGTAGTTAATGCAAGAAAATCCAAAATCTGAAAGTATCTAATGGTGATTTGTCAAGAAGAATGGACAGCTTTACCATCTGAGAAAATAAAGTGTCTGATCCACAAGTACCACAAAACCCTTCCATCTGTCACTGATGTTAAATTTACCAACACAGAGGATGAAGAACTAGGGTATGTAAACTTATGATCAGGGTCATTTGGATAGTTTCTGTTGTCGGTATGAATTAAAAAAGAACAACCACATTTGTTTGATAAAATGGCTTCACCAAACCACTAATAATGAGTGAAAGAAACATGTTATATATTATTATTTATGTTCTCTGAAAAATGGCAAAAGAATCAGACATTCTGTGGAGTATGTAAACTTATGAGCACGATACATTTATGTGCATGTGGTCGTTAGCAATTCCCAAGACAGCCGACAGTTTGGTTCCAGTGAAAATTAGTGCCAATAATGTAGGATATAATGTACCCCCCCTCCCCAATAAAGTCACAGCAGACAACCACAGAAATAGGGGAAGAGGAGGGGTTGATACCCCACCTCCCCCAAAAACAAATAGCACTCTGATGATGATATTATATCAGTATATCATCATCAACTGTTTTTTTTTTTTCCCTGAAAGCATATTTCCTTTTCTACTATCTATATAATGTTATTGGTTGTTTAAGAC
Source organism: Siphamia tubifer (assembly GCA_020466265.1). Classification (NCBI taxonomy): domain Eukaryota; kingdom Metazoa; phylum Chordata; class Actinopteri; order Kurtiformes; family Apogonidae; genus Siphamia; species Siphamia tubifer. The sequence goes on from CM035797.1 coordinate 29,651,890, forward strand.
GCCATAGGTGGCAGGTTTACATCAGTGTCAAAGTTAACATGTTTTATTGTGCAGTTAATCACCACCTTCCAAACCATTTGGGAAATTTAAATGACACATAGATATACTTAAATCATTGTGGCTTTATAGAAAATTGGAACCTTAATATTATTTCCCACATATTTGAAAATGAGACATGTACACACGACTACTTTAGAAACAGTAGGATTTGATATGGTGGAAAAACAGCGTGACGACAATCTGAAAGGATATAATTACAACAATTTGTCTGTCTTTGTACTTGAGCTAAGAATACGATTTAATAGTACAGTAGGTGGAGAGAGTGAAAGTCAGTGTTATTCTTGCCCTTTTGAGACTTCAGGACACACACATTTTCAAGCACAAACGGTTCCATATTATACATAAATGTATAGATTCACCTGCGTACAGTACATGCATGAAGGTGAATATGTTAAAGGAATGAATATGTCAGTTACTCATGTATAGATGTATTTAAAATATTTCACACACATACACACACACACATACTAATGCATACTGGCTTACCAATCCACGGTCACACACTCCAGACACACGTGGACACATACACACACATTGAACAAACAGACACATTGAAATGGAGATAAGCTGCGACAGTGTGGTTTTGGATTCAAAGCATCAGCTTAAAAGGCCAAAGGCAACAGTGTGCAGTGAGCGATGACCAGGAGGAACAGAACAGTCCACACACACACACACACACACATCTCCCTCTGTTGCATTCTTAAACAAGTTCAGTAAATGTCTGCTTTCAATGACTCACTCACTGTACCGTCGATTGATGAAACCAGGAAAAGGACCATTACAGCTATTTTTGGTTCTGGTACGACTTTTGCAGAAGGATGTTTAACACCTGAATTTCTTTAAATCAGATGTGTCACATGTATAGATGGGTAAATGAATGATGCTGTAGTGTTTATTACATAACATCAAACAGCTGTTGGACCTGTACCACTGACACAGCAACTCATTATAAAAGACAAGACCTGTTTTATTGGAATCTTTTACATATCCACACTTTTGTTATGCTCACAGTATTATGTTAATGTTCTAAATCCATAACTTATTGTGTTTTACAACTACAGTGTCCACTAGGGATGCAACAGTGGACGTTCCTACTGTATTAACTATAGTGAGGTTAATACAGAACAACAATGAGACCCAATATAGAGACTGGGTGGACTAGTTTTTAGACTAGTGTAGGGTGACCAGATGTCCCAAAAAATTCAGGACAGTCCCAAATTCTGAGCTGTTGTCCCGAATCCTGAATCTGGCTGTACATGTCCTGAAAATTAAACTTACACCACATAATGACTTGTTATCCCTGGGTAAACATTTAAAATAATTTATTTACTGGCTGACTGCTGCTGAGGCTGCTTACACAGCCCTGAATATTTCAATTGTCTGCATGCAGCCCTGGCTGCAATGGATCTATTTTATATCTTTGTCACATCCTAGTTCTATTGGCTTTGCTATTGTAAGAGCGAACAGTGGCCGACATGAATATTCATTGACAATAGTGATAGATTAATGAAGATTTGAAGACATTTGAAGTACACCGTCATTATTATTGTGTTATCATTCAACTTCCCACATTTAACAATGTTAGGTCTATTTTCTTGTATTAAGAATATTTGATTAATATTGATTAATAGACTATTAAATACTTGAATAACATTAACTTGCCAAGTTTTGAAATTCAGGTTTTTTTATTAACCCCCCCCCCCCACACACACACGCGCACACATGCACACACAACCCATCCCGAATTTCAGCCAACCTCATCTGGTCCCTCGATACTAGTCTAAGTCCAGCTGTTTTCTTCTCAATAGAAAAAAAGACAAAGGAACTGATAATTGATTTTTAGAACGTGGAGTCACACCTACCAGAATATGGTAATAAACAGGGAATGTATTGAGGTTGTGATGAACTACAAATACTTGTAAACAATAATAGATGATACATTAACATGGACATGTAACATTGATGCCATTTACAAAGAGGGGATGCAGAGGCTGTACCTAATGTGAAAGCTAAGGCAATTTACAGTCAATAGGGATATGATGTGGCTTTTCTACCATTCGTTTGTGGAGAACATTTTATGTTTCTGTGTATTCTTCCCTTATCTCGTCTCGTCGTCTGAACCCGCTTTATCCTCACTAGGGTCACAGGGTCTGTGGGGGTCTAATCTAGCTACAGGCCCCAACCAGTGATGGTAGAATTCCTTAAGTCAGTCGTTTCGTCGTCTTGCAAAGTTCTATAATAAATGTGAGTTATCGGCAGAAGTCATTTGAAAATGGCAAATGAGCTGTTCCACAATACTGTACATGCTCGTGTGGAACTGCTAGGGGCGTAGCGTTGGGTACATCAGTGTGACAGCACAGCATGTACCATTGTATCCCTAGAGTCCACTCTACTCCAACACTTGAACCTGTTGAAAATGGAGACTTTGGGCATGTTACTGACCCTGTCTTGGTTTTTAAACTCTGGAATTATGTTGTAATGTACATGAACAAAAACAAACACTTATGCTCTGTGAACACTCATTAGGATATTTTGCAAATATCAACATTTTTAAATGTTTATCTGAACATCTTTTGAATAGTGTTTTTCTAAAGTGAAGGTTTTTAAGAACTCTGGGAGGTGTGTATCCATGTATATTGGGGGAATAAAAGATATTACAACAATGGTGTCACACCCAATTTGCACATTTGTATATATGTATATGTTTAGTACTTCAGTTATTTATTATTGGTATTGTTATTATTGTTATTGTTATTATTTTTATTATTATCATATTTTTTGTACTATGCACTATATTGCTATAAGATGAATTCAGGTTATTGGGGAAGTGAAGAAGGGGTAGGATGAAATAAGCTTATGCTTCATCCTACTCCTTTTCGGACATGTCATTGTTATTATTATTATTATTATTGTTGTATGGATTATTGTTGCACTTTGCACATGTTCAAAATAAATCATTCAAATCAAAATCAAAATCAATTTGCACATTGCTGTTATTTTGTGTGTTAATGCACAATGTGGATAGATCTGGGAGAACTAAATAAAAAAAAATAAAAAAAATACAGCCCAGAAACCTGAGTTAACACTTATAAATGAACCCATGAGTGTCTAAAGTGTTTTTTGGTGATCACACTTATAACTGACTACATCCTCCGTGTTTGCTGTATCCAGTATTATCTGACGTTCTGTCATGTCCAACAGAAATGATGGCTTGTGTGAACATTGACACTTGTTTGTAATTGTTTTATTAGTCATTACACCTTCATACATGAGTCATCACAAAACTTCCAGTGACCCTTTCAACTGCAAAACAAAACTCATTGCCTTGACTATCAGCTGTTAATCACAATGTTTCCATCCTTTCTTTGTCATAATTTAAAATTGCTCCATCTTTATTTGTATTAAATAGTTGTACTACTAAATAAAGTCATCCTTCACCTTTAAAGTGTTCAGCTTTACTTAGATAAGCATTTTAGAACATATTTTAAATAGGAAAAAATAGCAAAAAAAAAAAAAAAGTGTCAGATTCAACAATTGGAACATTAAATAATATATATTTTTTAGAATCTTATATTTAGGACTGTATGGGTCTGTACAATAGCTGGTCCCAACAATTTTTACATAGAAAAGACATTTTCTTTTTGCTATTAATTCTTAGAAGTCAGTAACTCCACCTTATTCTATGACCCCGTCTCTTGATTTTAGGTATAATTGTATGGTGTAACTTTTGCTGACAACTGGTATTGTTCACTTTTTAACAGCCACATATTTCTATCAGCAATCAAACAAGGCAGAAATTGGAAACGGGTACGTTTTCACTCAAACATTTTAAAATAACCCTTTTTTCTTCCACTCTGGGAGTGTAATTTACTCTCACTTGGTGGCAGTTTATATAGCCTCAAAGCTGCAGTAATGTGACCAAATTAACACAACCAGCAATTCAACAATGTGCTTGACTCCTGTAAGATATATTCTCAGCACCGAACAGAAGGGAATAGCTAATGGGTCCTCTTTGTGGAAATAAGGGGGAAGGGAAGGTTATTGGCTCTGGTTCCTGCCTTTACTTATGGTAGTAATAAATATCACCTAAGCAGATATATTACATGTGCAGGAGTAGTTCAATAACTCTGTACAGCCTCTGGGAAAGCTTTGTCTGAGCCAGGTCCTGCTTTAGGCTTTATATCTGGCAAAAGGAAAAAAGGATACATATGCATATTGTCTGGCAGCCGTCATTACACTCCTCTACATGCCTCTCCCTGTGGCAGTGTTCATCTGGCAGAAATGGAAAGTGGTTTTTGAAATATACCGGTGCTCTGATCAGTAATTTAAATAAACCTTCCTATCTTATGAAAGCAATAATGGCATTACAGGTTTATTCTTTTTCATTAAACCATTGAAAAATAGACTTCAGTTTTATCTTCATTTAAGACACTAGATTCACTTATTTCCGCATAGCTGAATTGATAATAAAGACTAAAGAGTTACTAGCCACCATCATTAGCTATTCTTAGCATTTATGGTCATTAGGTCATTGAACTCATCTCCCACGTGGACTGAACTAACACCAGGAAGTAGAAAGAGTGCTTTTTTTTTTGGGTTTGTTGTAAGTGTTTGAAAGCAGCACCACTCAAAACAACATTAGCAACAACAACAAAGCTACTGCTGGAGGAAGAACATCTGATATTGACTAAATTAGACATGAAAACTGCCAATCTAACAATAATCATACTTTTACTCATTTGGTAATGCAAAAATAATGTGTAATGTAATCTGTACTGAACCACATTACATGTACATGTGACAGATAAGAATGAAAGTGCTAAACATTGCAAATGAAAACAGAAAAAAAAACCCCCAAAAAAATACATATTAAAAATACAACAAATTAGAAATTATTGCAAGACTGCTTTGCTTTATGTCACTGTTTGAGTTGAGTTTTAAAGGTGGGATTTGTTGAGCATACCTTTAGACTATTCCATTACTTAGCTCCCTTCACAGAAAGTGTATTTCATCCCAAATTGGTTCTTCTCTGTGGGAAATCAGTCTCCTCTAAAGGAGGCCCTTGTTTCTTACACCATTGTTAGACATAATAGGAGGAAATTTTGACTTTGCAGTGATTTTTTTTTCAGTAATAAGACCAGATTTCAATGAGTTTTTCAGTTGTTCATCTCTATGTTTCATCAGTTTTCTACATGTATCATTTAACCATGGTAATGAACTATTCGTTTTCTGCCCCCTCCACACACACCCTTATGTTGAATCTTGACATTTCCTCATTAATTTTCGTCAAAAATGAGTTGCAGTTATTATTTATGTCATCACTTAAACAGTTCCATGAAAAGCTGCATCCAGATTCTGTTGAAAGCATGTAGCTCTACATGAATGTATGAGGCATTTTTTTTAGCTTTCCTAAGAAAAATATTACATTGCATATCCCAATCATGTAATTATAGATGTTAGCAATTTTTTTAGGTGAGTTGAGGAAAAGTAGATCCATTAATATTTTAGAAACTGACATCATCAAGTAGGCTGTTCTGTAAAATGTGTGACCAGTAAATGTTGTAAAACTTGTTTAAGATGTTGTATTTTTTTTCATTCCACATTTTACATTAAAATCCCTAATGGATGGATGGATGGATGGATGGATGGATGGATGGATGGATGGATGGATGGATGGATGGATGGATGGATGGATGGATGGATGGATGGATGGATGGATGGATGTCCCATGTGGGTTTTTCTGTAATTCCCGTGGTGGTTTCACATGACTTTGCTCATATCAGTATAAAAATCAGAATGTCTTTTTTTTGTCATTGTACCAATTACAATAAAACTGAGGTAGATCTACAGACTTAAAATAAACACCAGTAAAAAAACCCAAAACAACAAATATCAGTTTTATTTACATAAAGTATTCCATACTAAGATATTTGTACATAGGAAGTAGTGCAAATGATATGAAATATACAATATTGTGAGATAAATAGTGCGAAACATGAATAATATGAGATATTCAGATGTCTGATTCATATATGGGCAAACACATATGGGGTCACCATGGAAACTGCGGAGTTGGGGCCCTTATATGCAGCCCAAATGTAACCTTTCTGGGGCCCACATGGACACGCTGGCTGTGGAGGACTGGGCAGCTGACAGATACAGAAACACTGGGTGTAGTTTGACATGTAATGAAGTCCTAGGAAGCACAGCATCACTCTACGTGCAGGCACCATGGATAACATCTGTTTCACACAGCCCACCTGGAGCAAAGCCTGCTGGGAAAGATGTGTCAAGGCTATCACCTCCACAGCCACAGGGACAGGCCCACATCCTGTCAGGAAGTAATCCCACCTGTCCCACAGGGGAGTAGGAGAGAACAGAAGCGTGAACACACCTGAAGATGAACTGGGTCTATGATGGACCCTTGGTCTGGCCTTTATTTATTTATTTATTTATTTATTTATTTGTTTGTCTGTCGGTTTTAAACACACCTCGAGAACTGTAGATGTTGTCTCCACAGGACCAGGACGCAGACTGTAAACCACAGACAGTACTACAAAACACATACAGTATTGCAAACTACAGACAGTACTGCAAACTACAGACAGTATTGCAAACTACAGACAGTACTGCAAACTACAGACAGTACTGCAAACTACAGACAGTACTGCAAACCACAGACAGTACTACAGACCACAGATAGTACTACAGACTGTAGACAGTACTACAAAACACAGACAGTACTACAAAACACAGACAGTACTACGAACCACAGACAGTACTACAAACCACAAACAGTACTACAGACCACAGACAGTACTACAGACCACAGGCAGTACTACAGGTCAGACAGTACTACAGACCACACACAGTACTACAGGTCAGACAGTACTACAGACCACAGACAGTACTACATGTTGTGCCAAATACTCCTTACCAAAACCTCCTTCACCTCCTTAAGTCAGTCATGAAGAGGACACTGTGCACCAAAGTGAGCCTGCAGTGCTTCCTGTTCCTCTTGACTGATTAATATTTCTCCTTTCTGACTGTAGGGTATGAAATTAACTGTGAACATCATCATCATAGCTGTGTAGCAATGAAGTAATTAATAATATTATTGATATTACAGTAATGGTTTTTATCTGTTCGATATTAAAGAACGTTAAAGTATACGTAAATCTTAGTTCGACAACAAACAAAATATATAACAATAAAAATAGATACTGCTGAAAACTACATCACTCATGGTTGTTTTTGGCAGGGAGTAGAATACGGCACAACACTGTAAACCTGCTTTATATTAAGATGGTTTGAAACAAAGACAAAATCTTCTGTCAGGCTGTATGTGGCCACAACAGCCATCCTGAAACAAAAGCCTTGAACATGTCAGGATTTGGCTTCAGATCCCATCAGTTCACTTGCTCTTGGTTGTTTTGGTTGTGATTCTTTCCCACAGTGGGAAACAACTGCTACTGTATCTGTGTTGAAGCACCCTCAGTACCTGGGTGTAAAGAGGGATGAAATAAAAGTGAGAGATTCAATTACTTTTATCATGTCCTCATCTGGGTAACTATAATTAGTGGCTCTATGATTGATGATAATTTGCAGTACTGTTTACAATTCTAATGCTTTGCTTTTAATTTGAGAATTGAGCTATAAAGGGGAATACAGGGTTGGAGAAAAACTACAGATATGAGCATTGCACGATCTAAAAAAAACATTGAATTGCATGTTTTTTTTTTGCAGATTATTGCACTTTCCATTTCATTCATGATTTTCTTCAAATCAAGTTTCAGTGGTCAACAACATTTGCAAACATCCCAGAAACATACATAATACCATTTAAACTTTTAAACAAATGTTGTCACTCTAGTGCACGAATGAAAACTAAAGTCAAGTAGTGATTTCAAATGCAAAGAAGAAACAATCAATGCAATCAGAGGAAGAGAAATACTTTCAGTATTACATGGTGGCATCTGGTAAACATGTTGTCATAGTTGCTCCAATTGATTATCTGTTGTTGTTTGGAACAGAATTGAATGCAAAGAGAGGAGTCACCTTTGGCATGTTTTATAGCACATGTAGCTACAATACTTAACCCTTTGTTGGTCAGCTCAACCGTTTGGTAGAGGTAACTTTGAACCCTGATATCTAATCTAAATTTAAGTCCTTTGACACCAAACTTCTTGGGTATATGATAGTATACCACCAAGGAAGATCATAACCGTGACAACACCTCTGATATGATCTTTTCTTTTGGACACAAAATTGCAAGCAAGTTTGATTTTTTTTATGTTTGTAACTTTTAGAGAGTCTATTTTACATAAATAATCCTCATCATATTTCAGAAATACCAAACGGTAGAGAAGATAGTCAAGGGTCCTGAAATGCTAATGCTAATCACTAATGATACAAACACAAAGATTTCATACATCTACTTTGAACCAAGTCACAAATTATGTTGTAAGATTGGTGGAGTAGTAAAGGTAGAGTTTTAATACTTTAGTGAAATTTAGGGTTAGGAAAAAATTATTTGTTTTATGTTATAATAGTCCCTGTCAAGTGGAAAAAGCAAAAAAAAATCAATAAAAATTGTGATTTCTATTGTGTGACCAACAAAGGGTTAACAAGAAACTTGCTATATATAGGGTACACTGAGTCTATACATAAGCTACAGTGAGTCTATACATAAGCTACAGTGAGTCTATACATAAGCTACTGTGAGTCTATACATAAGCTACAGTGAGTCTATACATCAACTACAGTGAGTCTATACATAAGCTACAGTGAGTCTATACATAAGCTACAGTGAGTCTATACATAAGCTACAGTGAGTCTATACATAAGCTACAGTGAGTCTATACATAAGCTACAGTGAGTCTATACATAAGCTACAGTGAGTCTATACATAAGCTACAGTGAGTCTATACATAAGCTACAGTGAGTCTATACATAAGCTACAGTGAGTCTATACATCAACTACAGTGAGTCTATACATAAGCTACTGTGAGTCTATACATAAGCTACAGTGAGTCTATACATAGTCTACAGTGAGTCTATACATAGACTACAGTGAGTCTATACATAAGCTACTCTGAATGCTTGAGCAACAGCAGTTATTACAACCGAAGAACTAAAAGAACAGTCTGTTTTAACTTACTCTGACTCCCCTTCTGGTCACGCTGAAGCCTTTTCTGATATTGATGACCAGCTTTTACACTGATTGGACTTGAGAACATGTCCTTGCACAGCATGCGACTTCTGATTGGTGAGCTAGGCAGGATGGTAGGGAGGCAGCATACATGTCTAAAATAGTTATAGATGAAACTAAACCTGGGTCAGTTAGGATCACTATAAAAACTGCTGCTTTGACCATCCCAAATTCATGTTGTCCAAATTGCAATTTTCCATTGAAAAAAATAAATTGTTCAGCTCTACTTTGCACCACTTTGGACTGCAGCAATGTTGTTGTTTTTTTTTGTTTGAAAACATCTGAATTTTGATTGTAAAACAAAAATAATGGCATTATATCCTGCTGATAGCAATCTATAACTCTGTATGATGAAGGAATTCTCATTTCAGAGTTGGAATCAACATATCTGATCTAGGTAGAATTATGAGAGTTTTTCTTTTCCAAAATTGTTAACTAATAAATGAAAAAGAGAAGGGGTGGAGGAATCACACACACTATAATCTGCAGCTAATTTCTTTCCAAATAATCATTCTAAATATAAAGACTGATGACCTAATGCCATTTCATACAAATTTGAAACTAAAATATTATTGTCTGTAAGTGCTGCTCTATTACCTCTATGACAGTGATTAATAATTACAGCTGTCAATCATGCACTTACATTCTTACAACAACAACAACAAGCAACAACCTTCCCTAAGTCTATAGATTACCTACAGTCCAAAAACAGGAGCTGAGGAGCAGGTGCTAAAGTCATTAACTCTCAGATCACTTGGATTACAATATGCTGAAAGGTAATTAAAGGCCAAGAAATTATCCACCAATAAACCTGTAAACTGTTTCCAGGCCCAGAGATAACACAGCATATGCACTTAGGACTGATTTAGGTTTGACCATTTTTTCAAGTGATGTAGATTTAATAAGCCACAATCTGATCAGTAATGGAATTGGTATCAATAAAATTATGTCAATTCCCATCTGTACTTGTGGTGTAATTGTTTTTGCAACAAGCTCCAAGGATTACTCTACTAGTGTGTGTCCTCTATCGCTGCTAAAGATAAGGAAACGGTTGGATAGATGCACAGAAATTCAAGTCTTTTTGTCTTTTGAGGTTGTAGCGTATTCAGTAAAATGAATGAACTGACCTGAACATATTTGTCTTGTTTGTCTGTTTTAATCTCAGTGGTAAACAGACTGTATAAAACCATGAAAATGACAAGATGGTTTTGACATGTGAAATAGGGTTATGACAACCTGTGTTAACTGGGTGAGATTTTCTAGATCCAGATGAATAAGCACAGAAGGATAAGGCAAGTCACATTTATTTGTATCGCACAATTCGTACACAGTGATCACAGTGGTTTACAGAGAAAGAAATAACAGACAGAAATGGGCGTAAATGAGCTGTAGTTGGTAAAGAGGGATGGATATGGATGAAAAAGAATCATTTACACACATGACACGAACATATGACCACCAGTGTTCATGTCAAAATTAAGATAAATGTGTACAGTATATCACCCCCACCCCCCCCACCCCAAAAAAAGAAGAAGTAAGGCGTGTTGTTTTTGGTTCAGTTTGTTTGTTGACACTCCAGCAGCAAAACTATTGGTTGACTTCATACCAGATCTGATTACACTTTGGGAAAAGTAGGTCAAATTTTAAATTTTTAATGACATTTTTAGTCTTTATTTCCCCCTCATTTACTTATAATGAGCAACATTTGAAATGTGTGTAGCAGTAAAACTATTGGTTAACTTCATACCAAATTGGGTTTATATCAGCAGTGAGCCAGAATAGATCTAAGTACATTTGGGGAAAAGTAGGTGAAATTTAAAAAAATATATTTTTTATAATCTTTTTTTTCCCACTCATTTACTTATAATGGGCAAAATTTCACATTCCTGTAGTAGTAAAACTATTGGTTAGATTAATACCAAATTGGGTTTATAGGTCACCAGTGATTTTAGGATTACATTTTGGGAAAAGTAGATCAAAGTTCCAATCTTTTCTGTATGATTTTTTTTTTGTCTGTCATTTGTAATGGGCACATTTTTGTCAAATGTAGTACACATATAGAGACAATTGATATGCTGACATCAACATATATTACATCAGCTGGATTCATGACAAAATATACTACGATATGTGTCATTTTTCTGTTTCTTCTTTATGTCCTTTTTTAAACCAAACTTTTTTTTTTTTTTTGCTTAACCCTAACCAGACCTTAGACATGACAATAAGCCAGTTTACCATTACCATAAAAATCTGATAAGTGGAAATAACCAGTTAATTGTAATAGCTGGATATGATACATTTACAGTAGATGCACTTCAACAATGTGACACTTGAAAAGAACTATTATTTGATAATTCCAAAAAGCATATAATGATAAGAGTTTTAGTATGCGTGTAAACAGGCTCATAGCCAAACCTTAAATTCAACAGTTGTGTAGTATGTTGTGGATTTAATATTTTCCATTTTCTTATTCAGGCATGACAACGTATCGATAAAAATGTTTGAAATGTTTAATAACTATGACATCATAATTAAAAAGCCACACAAACAGTTACTGTAATGAGTTCTTGAATATGTATAAGTAAAATAGGTCTTGGGATTTTATTAAGAAAACCATGTTATTGTACAAATTCCATCAGTTTTTTTTCCTTTTGTAAAGCAGGACAAATTTCAGCCTAACCTTTGACAGAGCAGAGTTGTGCAAATATGACATTAGCAAACATGAATTCAGTTAGTGTGTGCTTTAACATCTGTGATGGTGTGGAAAAACAAAAGGGCAAAAAGGTCTGTTGGGGAAAAAAAAGTGATCATTAATGTTAAAAAAGGAAAGACTGCAAAAATATAGCCCTGGTAAAACAGCTGAAAGCAAGTGGGAAAAAAAACAAAAAAAGTACTTTATGACTTGGACACATGGACATCATCAGCAACACTTTTGAATTTTGGTCAGTACATAATACAAAAGATGTGCTCAATATAATATACATGATGATTATATAACAATAAATACAAAAAGGATAAATCTGATTTATTTATTTTGAACATGAAAAGAAACAAATTGGAATACAAAAAAAATAAAAATAAGACAAAAGCAAAAATGACATTTAAATGAACAAAATCTATCTTCAACTTAAGAAAAAAAGTCCATTAACTGAGAAGAGCAAACAACATAATGTAAGATAACAAAACATTAGGCTGACAGAATAAATCTTGGAATGACATAAATAGTAATAAGCTGCATATCACTGAAGATACAAGGCTCGGAATGTTGACCCATTTTAGTAAGTCATCATATCAGGAAATATGCAAAGAAGGAAAGGAAAATTATATAGTAAATATACTTATCCATGTATTGAACTTTTCTATCATTTATCTTGAAGGATGATGCAAGCCCTGCACAGTGTAGTACTATAGAATACCAAAAATAACATCCACAATATGTGTAATGGTCATTTATTTTTGTTCCATAATATCCAAATTAAGACACACTTGTGAATAAGAATAATAATGGTGTCAACACAGCTGAATAAAACTAAAAAAAAAGACATAGTGGTTTCTTTTGTCTTGACAGACTAATAGAATCTGAGCTGGTGGCAGTTTATATTACAAGCAAGGTCATATTATCACAGGCTGGGAATAATTTGAGAAAATGAACAAAAGTGGCCATTTAAAAATACAGTCAGGTCCTGTTAAATTAAATATCGTCCCAGTGTTGAACAGATGGGAAACACTAATCGGTCTATTTTGTGAGTCCAAAGATGGAAGAAAGATTATTGAACAGCTGGGACACAAACACTGTTTAATGCTTAAACCTGAAGAAACAAATTCACCAAATCCAGGTTTAATCGACATGATTGGTAATCTGGGATCTGGACAGGATATAGTGACCTCAAAAAATTAACTCTTAACCTCCATACACACATAGCATTAACTGAGAATTTCTTACTTTTGTATCCATTTTGTCTCATAGTCATGAAACGTGGCTGAAAATCTATGAAAGACCTAAATTAATAGGAATCTTAATCTGTGGAATTAAATGAAATTTGACATTTTTTGTGCACAAACGGGAACACATTCCAGTTCGTGCCTGCCATCCTCAACTTAATCTATAAATAGATTATTCTCAGTGATCTATAAATACGACAATTTAGTGTCATTGAGCTGTTGGCTGAGCTAATTTTAAATTGCTTTGTAAAAGTGGAGCAGAGATGATGGGTTTGTACACTTAGAGGAGTGAGAGTTCAAGCTCAAAATGGATCAGAATAAATGGAGTCTCTATTCTCACACAGAGAGCGATCCAACTGTGCTTATACCCGACTACATCTTGACATTGTACGGTTTCTCTTGCACTTAAGTGATTACATTTACAATATTTTAGCACCATAATTACAGAATGATCCTTATTATGTACAATACAAGTAGGGTGATTATTATACTTTTAACTTGAGGTGATGAATCAAACCACACATAGAGTCAATATGATGTCATTCTTGTCGTGCAGTGTTTTATTGCATATGTAGGATGGTATAAATATAGTATTACACATACATAAACATACAATTTTTTTTTATTGGAATGAAAAACAAGTGTAACACTTAGTATGAGTCAATACATTGTTATTGAACTCAACTTTCCCACATAAACATATTTGCATTTTTCACTTTTCCTACCTAGATTTTTACTTATATCTATACTTTCTACTACTTGTATTTTAAAAACAGGATTCTTGGTAGAAATTATGGGTTGTTTATCAATTTTAGCCTAAATGGACAGCACCAGTAGTGTAGTGGTCCCTGGAGAAGTGGGTATGTCTTTAATTTTTGCAGTGGATACTCTATTTAGTTTGCCCCAAAATCTGTCAGTAGTATTTGGTCACTATTGTAAAATTATCATAACTTCATAACTAGAAGTTTGTAGGTTATACTGATCACACAAGCAGCTGCATGAATGTAAATGTGTAGTGTTTCTGTAGCCTTTCATAACATTAACCTCCTCACATGATTTATCTATTGGCACAAAAATGGACAAGAGTTTAAAACATTGACTCATATGGAAGTTCCCTGAGAATGATGTATTTGTTGTACAGTTGTATGATGACAATAAATCTTATCTATCTTAGAGGAATAAAATGGCATGGTGGCGGTGAAGTTAGTGCTCTTTACTCACAGCAAGAATTCCCAGGTTCCATTCCCAGACCGTGCAGGCCTTTCTGTGTGGAGTTTGCATGTCTGGGTTTGGATGGGTTTCCTCCATCACCCAAAATGATGTGCATGTCTTTGGATGGTGGGAGGAAACCAGAGTAATTAAGTGTATTCTCTCAAATTATGGACACATCAGAGGGTCATTAACTACTGAGGCATCACATGTGTTTAAACATGTCAAAAATGTGTGTAAAAAATATTACATTTTTGGGACTGTGTCAGTTGCTGGTGCACAACTGAAACCTACTGATACACTTTATAAATGTTCAGATTCAGAACCTGCACAGTATTACCACAGTCTTATTCTTGTTGAATATGATTTCAAAATGTTGCTAATAATTTGATATATGCTAATCTCTATTTCCTCTTTAAAATTATTCATGGGGCAGCTCTTCCTCTTTGCTTTGTCTTGTTGACCTTAGGGTAAAAAAAGAAAAAAAAAAACTCACACTTGTCTTCCAGAAGAGAGTGCAGTGTCCCTGAATATAGAATGGTTCTCACTAAAGCAGCCTTTTCTTCTGTTGCCATCAGTTACTGGAACAATTTGTCAACCGATATTTTAATCTACGCAAGGTTTTCAAATGTTAGCACGAGTACAAGAGTGGGAGAGTGAGAATTTGAGATAAGATGTGATAATGATTTTAAAGCTCTCACAGTCAGATGTGCTTGATTCCATGGACGTCCACGAGTACTTGTAGTTAGAAGACAGCATAAACCGTATGCATATTCAGTGTCACACAATGTGAGATGATGTAAATATAGGCAATTGGTACGCTCGACTATGAAACCTCAGATGTCCGTGGACAGTATGCCTAACTAACTCTGTGGGAGCATTCAGATTAACTGTTTGATTCATGTGAATATTATTACCTCCACCAATGCGGTTATGTTTTTGCCAGTTTGTTTGCCTGTCTGTTAGTTAGCAAGATAACTCAAAAACTTAGGGATGGATTTTGATGAAATTTTCATGGTAGGTTGGTAATGGGAAGATCTGGAAATGATTAGATTTTGGTGGTGGTGGGGTGGGTGGGGGTCTACCTTGGCGGAGGTCTGCGCTGACAGAGTGCTTTTCTATTCATAATTTATTATTATTATTATTATTATTATTATTATTATTATTATTATTATTATTATTATTATTATTATTATTATTATTATTATTATTATTATTATTACCTTGCAAAGGAGATTATGTTTTTATGGGTGAAGGCGGGGTACACCCTGTATGAGTCTCCAGTTCATCTCAGGGCTGTACATATATAGACAAACAATCACTGTCACATTCACACCTATGGACAATTTAGATTAACAATTTACCTATCAGTGCATGTGTTTGGATGGTGGGAGGAAACCGCAGTACCTGGAGAAAACCTACACAGACACAAGGAGAACATGTAAACTCCGCACAGAAAAGTCTGGTGTGGGAATTGAACCAGGGACCTTCTTGCTGTGAGGCACGAGTGCTTAAATCTGAAAGTGCACAGTAAAATGATAAAATAAACAGATTAATGTGACTTATTGAAGTGACACATATGTAACTTTGTTCAATGGTAACTTATTCATTGGTCTAATAATTTACATACACCAAAACATTATTTATGTGTCTTCAACCATCAACCTGTCCGAGGACTACAGGTGTAAATGAGCACTTCTGCCATAATTTGGCACCAAGCATCTTTCCTTTGTCCCCTGTCTAGGTCAATCTGTCCCTGTGCAAATAAAAACATGTCATACCACCATTTGAAATCATGCTAGCTTTGTAAAGAAGACCCAGTATTTCATAAACTACTTTCATTCATAAAACAATACTATTGGTACCTCTATACGTAAAAGATACAAAACCTCTGCACTTCCAATTGAAAAATGAACCACTTTTTGTTTGCATAAGCGTGACCTCCTCTCTTTGTTCCCCAGATGATAGCATTAACATGTGCTACATCAGCACTGCTTTGCTCTACACTGAAATGTTTCAACCACAAATGGTTAATCGATGGATAAAGCGAAACGATTTCCATGAATTATCTCCGACAACACATCAATGCGTTAACTCTGACCTCTATATGTTTCTGCAAAAGGTTAACTATATGCTTCTGAGATGATGAAGCTTCTTAACATTTCCAATTAGCGCAAAAAGCAGACGGTGATGTGTCCATGGTAACCTTCACACACTGCGTCAGCTGCTTCCAGTTATTACAGTGATGCTTTAAAATGGTGTGTTCTCATCCATTAAATGGTATTTGCATATATATTAATAATATATGCCTATGGAAACAGGAGGTCTGAAGCCATAGTGCTGAAAAAATGTTGTCCAAGCATTATATATGTATATCTATATCTACTGTATATCTATATTTACTGTATATTTATATCTATACACACACACACACAAACACACACACACACGGCAATCCTTATTTGTCCTTATTTTGTAACACAGACTTAAAAACAGAGGGTGACTCTGTTTTTAAGGTTAAGTGCTTTGCTCAAGGGCACATCAGCCATCCATTTCTCTGCTGGTCACAAGCCACCTCTGTAATCCTGTAGGTCACAACTGCCTTTGTTTTTTTGTGATTGAATGAATGGCTGTAGGTTTTAAATTAAAGAAATATACTAAAAGTTACTAGGTATGTGTCCTATATTGTGTGCATATAGATGTATATGTACAATAGAGAAATCTAATTAAGTTACTCAAAGGGTATTAGGGTATGAACGACTTGTTTTTCAAGTCAACTTATCCGTCAATAAAGTCAAAGTCGAGTTGATGAGTCGTGATGATGTCATCACATTGTCAGCAGAGGAACAACACGGACACACGTCTGTCCAGCAATGAGCAGCTTGTATTAAAGTTCACTGTAATTTAACAATGTCCACTGACAAGAGACACACATCAGCATTTTAACCCTCGTTATAAGTTTTTTTAATTTGGGTTTTGGAAACAAATAATGAAGAGACAAGTTATTTTTCATTGTTGTTATTTTTTGGTTTTATTTTGAAAAACAAACGATACACAGATTCAACTGCAAGGAATAGAATAAATAATGTGGTCATTTCATCTGGCAGTAGCATAAACACATCCTGCTAACATGGATGTACATGTGACCATACCTAGTTTGCATAAACACGTCAGCAACATCACTGTGGCACTGTTTAACTCGAAAGCAACACTGTGTAGCTGCAGTCTCACAGAGCCGGAAGCAGTAGTCATGTTTTATTATCATCCTAGAGCTTCTGCAAAGAACTGCAGGGATATAGAGTTAAAGAGGTAAACATCACATTTCAGACACTGTACACCCAAACCCCTGAATGTAAGTCACCTCTAGTGTTCACTTTGAAAACAGTAATGGGATTTGTTCTTTCCGCATCACTGTGGTTTGTTGTGGATACTGGTTGTGACAAATACACAACTGGAGTAAATGGCACCGTATGAACACCCATTAGAAGAAAACAATGACAGATACAAAAGCGTTGACCTCCTTAACAAATACTTGCCAAATGTTCCCCAAATGAGAAACAGGATTAATTAGAGAAAAAAAAGAAGAATACAAAAGGGCTGATTTAATGAGGCTCTTTGGTACTGATGGAGTACGAAAAAAAAACAACACATAGATTATCATGTTGAAGGAATCTGTTGATTGATCCATGACTGAAAGTGTAAATATTTAAATTTCTATTCCTTGTGATGATCAATTTACATGTGGATGTGCTGTGACTTGTATACATTTGATCTATTTTAGACTGTGTTCAAAGTTGGAATGACTGTCACTATCTCATATTTTGATGCAGTACACTGCAAAAATCTAAATCTTAGTGTATTTTTCTAATTTCTAGTCAAATTACATCATCACATTTAGTCTGTCTGCAGTGACGTAATAACTTATTTCATGAAATCTTAAAATTAAAATCTTGAACTGAGGGAAAATATATATATTATATATATATACATATATATATATATATATATATATATATATATATATATATATATATATATATATATATATATATATATATATATATATATTCAGCATTAAAGGAAAACATGAATGAATGATGGTCTGTGGCTGATGACCCATGGGTGGTGCGACAGGCAGCAATCCTAAGCAGGAAACACCATCTACCTGTTCATCGATTGCTCCATTTTCAGTGCATTTTAATGAATTTTTACTGCATTTTACTTCACTTTTAGTGAAATTTAGTGTATTTTTTACTGCTTTTTATTACATTTTACTGACCCATGGGCACCGAAGGAGGTGCGACAGGCAGTAGTTTTCCCTTGCTGAGAAGGAAGGTCTAAGGACAGGGGATGCCAGGGACATTCTCTATTTCTGTGATTGTTTTTGTTGAGGACAGTCGTGTACCCTATGGCTGGTGTGATACGTGGGTCATGGTTGTTGTATCTGCCTTCAATGCTACCACCACCAGAATAACAATAATACTAGTAAATTAAACTATTGACATTATTATTAGATATGTCTCCACTGTTTTTGTTGCTGTTGTTATCATTATGACAGTAATTAACCCCCCCCCCCTTCTCCCTTCCTCCTATTTTCCCTTTCACCACTAATCAATCCATGTTGTTTAGATGCTTTTTATATTTAATATCTTTCATTGTAACATTGGCAGTTTTGTTGTGAAGGGGTGGGATTTGATAAGTTTTACGTCCTCCCACTCTCTTTCGAATGTGTTGTAATTGTATGACAAATCTGACTGTAATTACTGAATTAATTATTTGTTTTGTATTTGTTTTCTTCCTTAGTTGTTTGCTTGTTTGTTTTTCTTTACTCAATCAAAATAAATTTAACTACACAAGTTGCTCTTTAGGCAATTATGTCTTATTTGGAGTTTGATGAGACATTTGGACTAGAAATGAGAAAAATGTACTTGTTAAGATTTAGAGTTTTGCAGTTAATGTCATTGCATCGCGGGGTTCACAACATGTAAGGCTTGTTCAGATATGGTTATGTGACATTTGTGTTAAAAGGTGTTTCATGCTGAGATCATTTTTTTTTAAATGAGTGAGATTGTAAGTGACTTTTTTGTAGCATATTTTCATAATTCCAGCCTAGATACTGATTTATTTAAAAAAATGACTGGTTTGGACAGTTTAGAAATTGGGTCAGTTAAAAGCCAAAAATGAATATATAACCTTAATATTACTTTCAGAATTTCCTGTGTGGGTTGTATTTAGACTTTTTTTTTTTTCTTATTGAAGTTTTTATTATATTTTCTTTTGCTAAACATAAACACTAGACAATTACACACAAAGAAAAGGAATAGGGACACAGCAAGTACAAATTTCCCCAATGTTAGAATCTCAGAAACACAAAAAAATAAGAGCAGACGTGCAAGAAAAGAAAAAAAAGGAAAGCAGAAAACTAAAGGAAAAACAAAATTAAATATAAAGAATGAAGACAGGTCATCCATTCCAAAGTTTGCAGTCTGTGCTACAGTATCTGTACAATGTGGAATAACATGGATGGATTTCAGACCAAACCATTGGATGCTGGAGTCTGAACAAAATCTTTATCAGCCTGTGTCTTAAAATAATTCTAGATAAATTGATTTTTCAGGCCATAATAACAGAAAGTACACCCTCTGAGGTATTTGGTAATTGAGATTTGTAATTCTGTAGATCTAGTTCAGCAGGCAGGAGGATCACTGTAGTATACCTAAGGTACTGAAAATTTCAACATATTTTCATCTAAAACTTGCTGCTATTGAACGTTCCCACATAGAATAAAAGAAAGATCCAACTATATCTGGTCTTCATCATTTTCATTTGATGGTGTATGGTTGGAGTATAATTTTTATTTTTTTTTTACTTTCTTTTACACTAACACAAAGAGAAAACCTTGGAATTGGAATAATTCTAGACATTATTATTCTACTGTTGAAGTTGAGCTATATGTGGCCCCTGAGATAAAATGGTTTTCATCCTCCTGTTAATGTCTTCTATGTAACTGTTGCAAATGTTGCAAAATATACTTGATTTTTTTTTTTCAGTGAGTTATTCTAACATGGAACATAAAAGGACAGACAGTAGAATGTGTCGACAATTATAAATATCTTGGTACCATTATTGACTGTAAACTCACTTTAGCGGCACATCGTGAATGTGGGTATAAAAAGGCAAACCAGCGCCTATTCTGCCTAAAGAAGTTGTCATCATTCTACATAGACAGGACGCTGCTCACAATGTTTTATACATGTTTTATAGAAACTCTCATTTCTTTCAGCCTAGTGTCGTGATTCAATAAACTGCCGCTAAAAAATTTAAATTCACTTAGATTGTGAGGTGGGCCAGTAAAATAATTGCAGAGAAACAGCTGAACATTGAATCCCTCTACAAAAGACCATTAGAGAGACTAGTAGGGTCCGTTTTTAATGATGCATCACATCCACTATTCAATGAATTTCAGCTTCTCCCCTTCTCGCAGGTTCAAAATGCCTTCAGCCTGGTTAACTTGAATGACATGCCTGGTTTAATAAAGGTTAAATAAAATAAATAAATAAATTCAGGGGCAGTGCTATATGTTATTATATATATATATATATATATATATATATATATATATATATATATATATATATAATAAAGACAGTATTTTTGTTTTTAACCCCAAGTCAGTGACTTATGTGTTTTTGAGTGCTAGAAACCTCCATGACAGAAGTCTCATACAGATTTATCATATAAATACCACACACTTGATGTCTGTTAAACAGCTTTAAGATGTTAATACACCAGAAATTAGGGTTTTTTTCCCTGTTATTCACCTGCAAATTCCATGAACTTTGCAATAAAAAAAATATATTGGCTCATGTTTACCAGAGTCACTAATTCTGTGTGCTATTTATGTTTGGAAACCTGAGCAGCTCACAGAGGTTCATGCAACAGAAAGTGTTATGCTGCTGAATTATGATGAGAGATGACACGGTCTTCCATCAGCGAAACATAACCAAGTAGACCATGTTTACTTCACTACTGTAGAGATTCATTTTTAGATAATCTATGATATTTGTATGCACTATATATATATATATATATATATATATATATATACATATATATCACTATTTAAACTGCTGCATCTACTGATATGAATGCAGGAAGCCGAGTGTTTAAAGTCAAATATTTACTCTGCACCAGTTATGTATAACCAGTAGGTGTCCAAAATCAGAATGAAAATACATGTGTGTCATAAGATATATTTCTATTACAGAGATATTATTGTAGTTTCTTTTTATGCCACTGCCAAAGACAAATTTCCTATTTTCTATCATATCTCTCTCTCTCTCTCTCTCTCTCTCTCTCTCTCTCTCTCTCTCTCTCTCTCTCTCTCTCTCTCTCTCTCTCTCTCTCTCTCTCTCTCTCTCTCTCTCTCTCTCTATATATATATATATATATATATATATATATATATATATATATATATATATATATATACTGAAAGTATTAATAACCTGTAATAAAAAAAGGGAGTGAGAGAGAAAAAAGGTAATTACACCTATTGTTCCAAACACAATTTGTTATTGTATTCATCATGTGGCAAGAATTAATCCTACAAGTTATTTTTCTGTTAAGGTTAAGGCTAAAATTAAAGTTCAGGTTGAGTTGAAGGTTAACTCACTGTATTATCCTCATAGGGATATTCAGCCTCTGCTTTTTGCTCATACTAATATACACACAAATAGCATTAGCATTAGCATTAGCACATAGTAGTATACAGTACAATCCTTTATCAGTACGTATGTCAAGGCCACCGATAGGACTATAACTGTATGTGCCTGTTTTTAATGGTGGGGGAAACCATCTGTGGTGTGATTGACAATTGACCCCAGGTGGAAGTGTAACCACAATGGCACCACATCATCCATTATAGAGGATATGAAAGCCTTCCGTAAAGTAATAGATTGTATTCATCCCCGAGTACATCCTTCTGAGGTTGTCCCATCTGAAACAGTTTATGTCGGAAAGAGGTCATGACCATAGCATGTGTGTAAAAACATGGCCCACTTTAATCCTTTTCACTTGTTAACCTATGTTGTTGTTTTCAAGGTGAGATTGAGCATGCTGGCCAATTTTAGAATGAAATACTTAAATAATAAAAAAATGTTTCGGTAACTGTATTTATAACATGTAATTCTATAAACTCCAGCTCAAGGATCAGCCTTCAGCAGATGGCACAGAATAGCCACTTATCTGCTGTTACTAAATATGAAAATAGTGGATCATAATTGGGAGCAGTGTGGGCAGTGCATTAAACCTTTCAACAAAACAAGTAACATGTTATTTCCACCAACATTTGGACCTCAAACTGGAACTGGCAAAGTTTCTCATCCCTCCCACTCCTCACTTATACTCATGCTTTTGTCACAGACACTTTTCTCTATAGTGTGATGAACTTCTATAGGCTAAGATCCTGAAGCACATGGACTTAAAGCAGCTCTTCCGCACACAAAGGACATCAAAGGGCACCACGATTTACACAAAAATGGTTCACAATCTCTTCAACATGAAAAAAAAAGGCCATTTTCCTGGCTGACAAATCTCAGAAAATACTTTCAGGCTATACAAATGTGGAAGAAAATGTGAAAATTACATAGATACATACAGCCCAAAAGTGCCTTGTCTGTGTTTCTGTTCAACAAAAGAATCCAGGACTGGTAGCTTGTCACTATATTGAAATTGGATTTTGTGATTTTTACATGAAAAAGCATCTTGATTTCATTCTGTCTATCCACATTGCAGTGCTATTGTTTTGTAGAACATTCTGTAAAATTTCTCTCCATTTCAGTGCAGAAACAAAGTAGAAAAATCCAATTATGTATACAGTAGCACTATCTATCCCGCTTCATCTCAGTATTGTGTTACATTTGTAAACATTCACTACATAGGTGAAATGTCTGCACAAATATAGATTATCTTTTGTGGGCGAGTTGTGTGCATCATTTTTCGTACTGATGAAGACCTTGATCTGAGGATAGTCTTTGCAGCATAAAATGCCCCAGGCAACACTTTTAAGAAGAACCATTTTCTCGCAGTCCTTCTAACCGTATCTTTCACGTACGTGTGTGTGTGTGTGTGTGTGTGTGTGTGTGTGTCTGTGCATGTATATTTTATATATCTCTTTTCTTCCTTTTCCATGAAAGACCTTTCTTCAGAAGTTCAAAGTTTATTGCAGACAGTGTTTGATCACATTGTGATTCAGCTCATGAAAACAGGATGAAGGAACCCATAGTTTTCTCATCATTTGCTTTGACTGCACAACTTTGAAACATCAGTTCATCAACAGAAGGAAAAAACAAGTTTATATCATATTTCCATATTCCTGTATTTGGTATTTGTCATGGTTTTGGGGCTGCCTAAAGGGAATACATGTGTGTGAGGGGTAAAAAAAAACAAAAAAAAAAAAAAAAACTTTTTTAATGCACATGTAAAGGTGTCATCCATGAAGATGAATGTGCGTTTAGTGGAATAAGTGCATGTTGTATTGGACAGGTACTTTGCTTGTGTCTTTAATGACACTTCAGCTCCAGTAATGAGTCGGTCATTAAGAATGTCATTCTGCTGGCTGCACTATGATTACCAGTGTGATGCTTAAGTAACAAACTGTACAAGTTTTTTCATGTAATTAAATGTTCTGATGAGCAAATGTCTCTTGAAAGCAGTACCATCAAAATACAGGGATAAATTAAAGAGAGGTGTGAAAATTGTTGGCTGTGAGGGAAAGGGTGAGTGTTTTCACACTTAAATATTATAAATTATGTAGATGTTGAAAATGCATGCTGTCTGAGGGTTTATGTAATTTTAAATATGAGATGATTGACAGGGTAATGCGCTAGTTAATGTCCTAATTCCATGAAATTTCCAAGGCAACATATTTAGTTTTACCTGCAAAGTAAATACATAAATACATGTATTTCAAATGTGTTCATTATGAATCACCATGGATTTACATATTGTACATGCACTGTAGTTCCACACAAGATACATAAACAGATTTGAATATTAACACTTAATAAAGAAGGCTTGTTCTGCATCTCATTTATTCATTTGTTTTATCCTTCTGGGTCTATTTTTTCATTAATTTATTTCAAAGTTCAAGGCTCAAATGTACTTAAAGGCAAAAGAACTGCATCACATACAATAGAACATGTTACTAAAACATATCTGATACATGATATATAATAAATAAGTTACAAATTCAAATTAAAACTGCAAGCCGTCTCAAAGGCCTTCGCCTCCCCTCACCCATTTGGGGTCTAACATTTTTTTTATTTAATTATCTCAGCTGTTTTTTTCGGTGTTGATCTGCAGTTTTTTTTTTTTCTTGTTGTCGCACCATTCAACAAATTTGTCCCCACCACTTTTATGACTGCTTGGATTATGTGTGAGCGAGCTGAGAATAACAGTTTGATCAGAAAATGTAATGACGCATTTGGCTGAGTGGTGAAACAGTCATTGGTGGGAGACTCTTGTGCTGCTTACAGCTGTAGTGGAGAGCTGAAGTTCCCCTGCTGTGAAGAATTTAAAAGGAAAGAGTGATATTGTCTGATTAGAGATGAGTTGACCTTCAGCTCAACCAGATTTTGAAAGAAAAATGTGTGGCTGGATCTAATTAAAAGCAGAACTAAAATTGATTGAAAAGAAAAAACTTTCTAGATGCTTTAAAACCAAATCCATCACAGTGCACAGCATTTATTTAAATAAGCGGACTGTAAAGGATCAAATAATGGCTCCACCTCTGCCCATTAAAGACCTAATTGGAGTTATTAGTAGCAGGAGTTTATTGAACAAAACCAATAAGATAACCAAATTGAAAATGCAAATAAAAAAAGATAAAATAATATTAATAGAATAAAGCTATACTGTACCTGCTTGTGTTCACGTTGTGCGGTGGGTGGAGATAATTTTGGAATCGCTGTAAATTAGAGATTTTCTTTCAACAAATGCTCCAGTTTACTGCCAAGATATGGACTACTACTGAACTAGTGGATAGAGATTTTAAGAAGCGGTTGCGGATGAAAATATACGTAATCCGGGTATCTCTACTGGGTTCATGTTCACGTATGCCTGTTCCAACCACTTCTTCTTTGTCTGTTCTAAATGTAAATGCTGGTTAAAAGGACACACTGCCCCCTACAGTGTGATTCCTTAGACACACAACGGCTCTGTAATCGAGCTTCCATCTACTTTTTCAGCATCTTGATAACAAACGACATTAGCTAAATAAATAACTAGTGTGGGGAAAAAATCCACACAAATGTTTTTCATTAACCATAGGCTACCCAGATGAAATGTAATACCATACTTCAAAACATAGTGAAATATAATGCTTTTTAAGACCTTAAAAAACACATATTGTAATTAAGACTTTTTAAGGTTCAGCAGAGACCCTGTTAAATGAAGAGGAAAATGGGTATTTGCATACATCCATTTTTAGAAAAAAAAAACAAACTGATTGCAATAAAAATCTAAGAGCTGACAGTTTCCATCCACAACGTCTAATGAAAAATATTCCATATGGATAGTTCATTCGCCTTAAAAGAATTTCAGACACATAAGGTGACTACCAGTTTAAATCTGAGGAGATGTTAAAACAATATAAGGGGATATAAGACAGAGGTGGTTCGACAGGCCCAAAGAAATGTAACAGAAATGGCCTACTGGTGAAGAGACACAAATGGAAAAGCATAAAATCAAATGTATTTTTCCACCAAATTATGAAGAGCAATTGGGCCATACTTCATTGAAAGCAGTTTTCCCTGGTCCACTTTCTTTTTTACTTCAGACGTGCACCAACATTAAGGGATAAACTGGTGCATAGTCACTTGACTGTAATAAGAAAAAAACATTGGCTATAAAAACTTCAAGGGAATCACAGATGTGTGACTTGTAACAACTGTGAAAATGTAGTCAAATCTTCTACTTTTGTGGATGTGTTTTCTAGTAAAAGCTTTACTGTTAATGCCCACTGTAACACCACTTCTGTACTGTAGTCTACAGACTTTTACATTGGCAGAACAAACTGAAGACTGAACGACAGAGTGGCAGAACACAAGACAGAACTAAAAAAAAACCCAGCTTACCCCATGGGGACCCATTATCAACAGGCGGGACATCCTTCTGCTGGTGATAGAAATGATCCCCAAACCTCTTAGAGGTGGAGACCATCTGACGATCCACAGAGAAACCAGTTGCATTAGGAATGAGACTTTTCACTTTCCTGTGATTTTTGTATTGACTTGTGTGTTTTGTTCTGTTTCCTTATGATGGTGATGAGGAGGATTATTATTAATTAATCATCATCATTAATTAATTTTCTTTCTAGGGGTGCAGTGGTTCAAATCCCACACCAGACCTTTCTGTGTGGAGTTTGCATGTTCTCCTCGTGTCTGTGTGGGTTTTCTCCAGGTACTCCAGTTTCCTCCCACCATCCAAACGCATGCACTGATAGGTTAACTGATTAATCTAAATTGTCCATAGGTGTGAATGTGAGAGTGATTGTTTGTCTATATATGTTCAGCCCTGAGATGAACTGGAGACTCATACAGGGTGTACCCCGCCTTCACCCGTTGTAGCTGGATTAGACCCCCAGTGACCCCCATGACCCTCGTGAAGATAAAGCGGGTTCAGATGATGAGTGAGTGAGTGCGAGTGAATTGTCTTTCTTCCCTCTCTTCCCCTTTGGAATACATGGTTTCCTCTCTCTTATTACTAATTGTTATTAGTCATTTTTTTGACAGCCAATGTCCTTTGTCCATGTCCTGATGAATGCCGTTATGGTTGCAACACGTAGGTCTATGTGTTTTTTAGCAGATTTGTCATGTTATATTAAAGGATATTTTATATTTTTGTCAAATCTCAGAGTTCCTAACCCTTCCCCTGCTACAGATGAGTCTCCTGAGTGCTCTACGTCCTTTTGTGTCTTCTCATTTAATGGGATCTTTTGTGGACCACCTCACCACACCTTTTCTGTACATTTGTACAGTAGTTTTGGTAGTTTGGTAGAGCAGTTTTTGCATAAATCTTCTTACAAACAAACAGACCAACAAACAAACCAACTCAAAAACAATGCTCCTCTCCCCTTTGGGTTTTCCTGGACACACGGCTCTAAAACTGGACTGTCCGACATCTGTCACACCTATGCACTTTTTACATTTCATCCTAAGGACCTAAGGACAAAATGTAAAAAGTGCAGACAAGTGACACACATCCGGGGAGTCCGGTTTTAGAGCCGTGTGTCCAGGAAAACCTGGCCAATATGGTCACCCTACCTTTGGGGGTCAGTGTAATAAAATATATATATATATATATATATATATATATATATATATATATATATATATATATATATATACATTTTCCACAGCAAAGGGATGAATAAGCCATATGTGACTCCTAAGCCCCCAGTATGATATTAAAACCAGGGTTTAGAGGAGGAACGTGTCAGTACTCCTCAAGACATCATGGTGAGAAGAGACATGGCAGTAGAATATATACTGCTGGGTGTCCAACTGTTTTGTTTTTATTGGCTATGATGCAGATGACATGTTGTCTTTGGTATAAATTGTCTATAAGTTAGGTGTGACATCAGACTGGCTTTTGGGCGACTGGAACAGATCAATGGTATTTTAATACATTTCAATGGGGAATACTGATTTGATATGTGCTCATTTTTTGGTCACGGAAAACAAATTAAAGTCATGAGTTTGTTTATATAAACAAATGGTATAAACAGATGGACTTTGGTAAAGGGTTGCCAGTTTGTCAAGAAAAGTAATTAAAAAAATAACACTCCACAAAGAATTAGTGGGGATTTAGAACAATATTGAAATTTATCGAATATATTCAATATACTATTGAATTTAAGAATTTACAATATATTATATTCTACATTTAATTCATATTTTATCCTATTATTGCTACGCACAGTTTGTACAGGGGTGCTTGTTGCACCCCTGTACATTTTACTGAGAGTACGTGTACATCCACATGTGACAAAGTTCTGGAATCTTGAACCCAGATGTATTTGTGTGTATAAAGACCAAAGCTGAACTTTGTTCTCTGATTCCTACTCTGATCCTGACTATCCCATTGCATCAAGAACCACCATTAATCCATAGCTGATAGAACTACATGAACTCAGGATTACTATGAAGAACTTTTGTCAAGCTCTGCAATGTAGAGTTAAAGCCACAAATACCGTATGTTTGATCTTTACTGAACCAAAAGGAAATGTTAGCTTAACTGAGTCCAGAAATGGAACTGACTCGAAAGAAACATAATCTATAGTCAGATGAAACAGCATCTGATGTCCTGTGTGGAAGACATAGCACTGTGTGGTCTAGACTACAGGTCTGAAATCTGTCATGGTCTGGGGTCTGTTGTGGTCTGGGGTCTGCCGTGGCCTGGGGTCTGTCATGGTCTAGGGTCTGATGTGGTCTGGAGTCTGTCATGGTCTACTCTAGGGTCTCATGGTCTAGGGTCTGTCATGGTCTGGGGTCTGTCATGGTCTACTCTAGGGTCTCATGGTCTAGGGTCTGTCATGGTCTGGGGTCTGTCATGGTCTACTCTAGGGTCTGTCATGGTCTAGGATCTGTCATGGTCTGGGACTTTTCACTTTCTTTGACAAAGGTGTCATTGTCTTTTTTGTGATTAATGCTGAAAAGTCCATTTAGATTTTTCGCTTTAAGCGGACCCCTTTACAGTTCCTACTGATGCATACTAAAACAAAACAACATAAAGGCACGTTCTGGCCTCCCTGGTGTCCCCACTTATTCCTGTAATGTCTTGTTTCAATGACTGGAGTAAATGTTTACAAGAACACCTGGACCTAAAATCCATCATCAGTTGGCGTCTTCAGTCAATAAAATATTTGAATAACAACATTAGAAAGTGGTAAATACTTAACTATCCCACCTGCTTCTTCAAGGTCTTGCAGCTTAAATGAAAGGAACGGATCTATATTTATAAATGCAATAATATTTCCTGGACATACATGAAATATGTTCTTTACATACTGTCAAATTAAATTCCATTCTAACATCATTACATTCTTTTTAATTTGCATTTTCTATACTGTTTGAACTATTTCTTACTCAGAATCAAAGATAGAACTGCATTGACAGCAGAGGAAAGAACATATTCCCTTTAGAAAAGAAAAGAGAAAATATAAATGACAGAAAGATGTATATGGGTAAACACCAAAACGGCCAGAATAATAAATAAAACGACAGCCAGGAATAGTCATTAAAAGTAACTTCTGAAAGGTAAACAGGACACAAACTGCCAGTATGACAACACATCACAACAACACAACAGACGTCCTGAAAGCCCTCCAAGCCACAAAAGTCACTCCCATCAGGTATGAGTGGGAAATGTGTCCTTTTAATGAAACAGAAGAATAGACCCCACATTCCTCTCAAACCCACTGGAGGAGCCATTTCATGAACATATATTTCATTTTCCAATCCAAGAAAATAAATGATGTCTTCTATCCAGTGGGTATAAAACGGAGACTAGTCAGTAGAGACCAAAAGAAACACCTTACCGATGATTATTAGATTTTTGATTGTTTGTTTGAATATTTCATGCTATTAGTTCTTTTACTTTTTAAGAGCTGCAAGCTTTGGTTTTGGTGAAACAGTTTTTTCCTATTGGGCATAAAGAACAATTGGGTATCATGTTGATAAAAGACATGACTTAAAGGTGTCATTCCAAAGTCATTTCATTAATATTACTGTGTTCTCCATTGTTATTGAATCCATTGTGCGTTGGTTCTGTTTAAAAAAATAACAAAAAAAAAACATCTGGGTTGCTTTGTTTCCAGCTGTTTTTGGAAGGTAGAAAAGTTATTGGAATTTTCCGGTCCTCCCTCATATATATCCATGACGCGGTAATGAGGCGCCTCTGATTGGCTCAGAGAGTGAATGCGTGAAGGAACCCCCCCCCCTCCTCCTCCCCTCTGGCTCTGTGTGTGTGTTTACCATCTGAGAGTAGCATCCAGCTAGGTTACGTGCCGATGCTTGTTTTGAAAACTTGCAGAGTGCAGATGAACCAGTTTTCTCCGCCATTATTTTTTCAAGTTACTGTAGCGTGGTCTTCTCTTATAGATGCTAGTGCGACAGCCTGGGGGGAGTGTTACCTGCATCCTGTGGGTGGGCTTAACCGCTTCTTTCTCTGTGTTGTTTTCTATGAATGGTAAGTAGAGGGGACACACCACTTACAAACACAACATGTGTTGGTAACTCGGGGTGATCCATTAGATTCCAAAAGGGGTGAATAAAAGTTGTTTTCCACGGAATGAGACCTTTAAAAATAAATAGTTTCAAAGTATAACAAGGCAGTCAGAGACAGCAGTCCTCCGCTAAGGTGTCATATGACATCAAATCATGATGTAATGGAACCATAGGTGTTGACCCATCGGATGTCCAAAGGTGAAATGATGTGAGTGCAAAAAAATGTGACATTCTATCTTGTCTGAATCCTGAGATATTACCACTTATATGTTTTAGCTGTTGACCTTTACTGTGAATTTGACCTTTGACCTTCACTGCTCAAAATCCAATGGGTTCTTCCTTGACCCATTATCTATCATTCTTGCAAATTTCATTAAAATCTGTTCAGCACTTTATGCGTAATCTTGCTGACAATCAGACAAACAGACAGACAGACAGACAAATGAACCTGAATTTAATACCTCCTTGGTAGAGGTAATTACCCCATGCCCTGAAGGGTAGAGGGGTATTGTTTTTGACTAATTTTTTGGTCTGTTTGTTTGTCAGCATTTACACAAAAATTACTTGGCCAATTTTCATGACATTTTCAGTAAAGGTGTGAGGTAGTCCAGAATAGATGCCATTAAATTTTGATGAGTGTAGGTCAAATGTCACAGTCACTAAAATGTGTTTTTGCAATGATAAGAGATAGGACCAATCAGGTAAAATGTGTCTGAGGGGGCGGGGTTTGTTGTGCCTGGCAGCAGGATTTTATTTTATTTTTTTTAAATCAATATATATCAACCACGGCATTCATTTCCTCACCCCCCTGAAGGGAGGCAAGGGGGATTGTTTTTGATGCGGGTTTTTTTGTTTGCTCATTTGTTTGTCAGCAACTTTACACAAAAACTACCAAGCTAATTTCCATGACATTTTCAGAAATGGTGCCAGGTGGTCCAGAATATATCCCATTAAATCTTTGTGAATGTAGGTCAAATGTCAAAGGTGAAGATCACCAAAAATGTATTTTCACAATGATATGAGATAGAGCACATCAGGACTTTCATTATGTAGCTTCTTTTTGCTTTCACTGTTGATATGCATTGACATTAGAACCTTGAAGGACACGTTTGAAGACTGTAGGTCAAAGGTCAAGGTCACAACAAAGGTCCAAATACTTAAAAAAATATATAACTTTTCAATTCTTCTTCTTCAAGACTTCCAAAGAGCACCAAAATGCTCACCTTTCAATTCTGCATCCTGTGTTTATAGACCTATTGACCAAGAGGTCAGGGATGACTGGGTTGATACCTAAAAAAACAAAATGGACTACAATGGAAACACGAGTGGAAATAGAGTTACTGTTACTGTTACTGTTTAGTGACAGATGGGAAACCTGACATAGGCTTCAAAATAGTGCCATGACCTTTGACCTTGAGTGACCTTCAAAGGTCAAAATCTAGGTCAGATTATTTTCAATGGTTATGAACTCCCCAAAAAAAGTGGTGATAAGTACTCAGTTACTATTGCTGACAGATAGGAAACTACAGGCAGGCTCCAAAATGACATCATGACGTTTGACCTTGAAAGGTCAGGGAGGTGTTCATGAATATATTTTTTATTATTAATTATCAGCAGCTGTTTGGGTCTTTATGGATTCAGGTGAATGTCTGTGGATAGAGTGAGGGAGCTAGAGGAACTAAAAAAAAAACATGCAGAGATGAAACCCACTGAGATTGGAATCACACTCTAGACCCGAGAAGCAACAGTGCTAACCACTGCACCACGAAAAAAAGCATTCAGGTTGTTTTTTTTACCACAGTTATCTTCATCTGATATGCTGTCAAAAGTCTCTCTCCAATAATTGTGAAGAGGCAAAGCTAAAGTGAAGTTTCCAGGAAATTGCCGACATCTACTCGCACAAAGCTGCTGAGACTGTGTCACATGTTAGACATTTAAGTCTTCGATACACCATGCCTCCACCTTTTTCTTTTCTTTTGTAAACTTCTCTTCAGTTCGCTTAAATATTTCTTTATCTGTTGTTTGTACATGACTTGCCAGCCATCTATCACAGCATACTCAGCCAAAAACATTTGTAATGAGTTGAGCCAATAGGCATGCAGCCTGTTTCCCCTTATGACTGGTAAACTGTCCTTGAAAAGGACCTCATGATGTGGGCGTAGGGGGGCATTCAAGCTGTGTTCAATTTATTGTCAGCCTTGATTACTTTAGAACATTAATAAATTAATAAATGAAGGCACACACACACACACACACACACACACACACACACACACACACACACACACACACACACACACACACACACCATAGTGAGACAAACACCTTATTTTCATAATATTTCTGCACAGACACAACCTCTCTCTCTCTCTCTCTCTCTCTCTCTTCTCTCTCTCTCTCTCTCTCTCTCTCTCTCTCTCTCTCTCTCTCTCTCCTCTCTCTCTCTCTCTCTCACTCACTCTCACTCTCTCACTCTTCTCTCCCCTCGTTGGTGGCATCTGGGAGGGTGACAGTGCAAGTCTGTCAAGTCTTCCGGAGCCCAGGGTGCAGAGCTGCACAGCAGAGATAGTACGACTCATACACACACACACACGCACACTCAACTATACATGTACATCCTACATTCAGTGTATACAGGGCAGCTTCAGTGAAGATGATGCAGTGAACAGAATGTTTAAGAAGGGGGCTGTTTCTGTTATTCCACAGGTGAAACTAGAAATCTGAATAAAAACATGTCGTCAGAAATGTCATCGCCCTCAAGTCTACAACGCAATGGAATGTCTACATTTGATTTGGCCTGTTATTCATTTTGTTTACTTTACAATCACTTAATCTTATAATTGCAATGATGTTTTTGTTATTGTTGTTTTCTTTAGTTCATTTTAGGCATAAACATAATAGAAAACAGAAAACTAAGGAAAAAAAACAACACAAACTTTTTTCAATGAACAATAGAAAAAGGAACAACTGTTATTCCTGAAAGGGAGGAGGAAGAAGACACTGCTTATCCAGTTCTATCCCCGATTCAGACTGTTAATGACTAAACACATAATATACAACATTAGCTTGTGATTATTCAAAAAAACATCCCCCTACAAACCTGTACACATATACATATACAGACACATTTTATACCTACATCTGTACACCAATCCACACATCCATACCCCCATACACACACACACACACACACACACACACACACACACACACACACACACACACACACACACACCAATATAACAACTTCATAAACCAAAATATATTATTTTGACAAAACAATTTCTCTGTGTGTATGTATGTGTATATATCTATATCTATATCTATATCTATATCTATATCTATATCTATATATCTATATATATATATATATATATATTTTTTTTTTTTTTTTTTTTTTTTTTTTTGTGTATTTTTTAATTATTATTTAATTATTATAATTTTTTTAAATAAATGTTTGAATGTGTGGATACTGTCTGAGGTCTACCCCTAGACACCCCTAGCTGTAGCAAATCTAATTTGCTACCATAGACAGTCTACTTATGCTCAATGTAACTAACTGTCTGACGTATCACGGTGAAGTATACAGTTAGAGAGCGGACGTAACAAAAGTGACGACAGAGCTGCGAGAATTCAGAGAGAAACAACTAGAAACAACCATAGAAGAAGAACAACAATGATGATAGATAGCGGTTGACTGGGTGGTGATTTCCTTTTATCAAAGATGAGTGAAGAATGTGAGAAAACACCAGCAATCTTTAGATTATTTTTACAGAAGTGACAACAGTCATTAAACTCCATAATCCACCATTTTGTTTAGTCAATCCTAATTTTCCTCCGGACTCCTCCATGAACTTTCCGGCGTCTAACTATGTCATCCTAAACATTACGCTGATTGGTTGTAGTACTGTCCTATTGCATACAGAGGGATTTGAAAGACAACCTTTTAGTCCCGCCTCCCCTGACTATGAAGCATCACTAGACCTATACATGAGATTACTGTGGATAGTGCGGCTAAGCTAGTCTACCACCAGCCCATTCTAAAGTTTAACCCCACACACAGATATCCACACTTTTCATGGTTTTCCATGGTTTGGGTTTGGACCGTTGTAATCCCCACCTCCCCTCAGGTTATAGGACAAACAGTTTTTGTCTGTTTGCTGGTAGTTGATTTTTATTGGCTTTACACATTGAACTGTGTAAACATTTCCCAAATCATGGAGTTTTAATATTTTTGACTGAAGGAATAATAAAAGAACATGAACCAAATACCTGACTTTATGTAAAACTCTGTACACTTCTGTAATATGAAGAGAGGGTGTAGAGCAGTTTGATAGTTATTGCCCCATGTTTCTATACAATAGGTTAAATATGACAGGATCAGACAATAATACAATATATAGAGTGATTTACAATCCAGGACACATTTAGATTTGTTTATGATGGAAATAATTTTAGATACTTTATTTTGGATGAACCTGATGTGTGATTTCCAGCTTCATATACTGTCAATAATTATTCCTAAAATATGTTCTGATACTATTTCTATTGGGAATGATTAAACACCAGTGCCTTAGTCTTATTTACATTAAGCAATAATTTATCCATGTCCATCCATAATTTTATTTTGGCTCATTCTTTTTTTTTTTTTTAACCATATCCATGAATTTGTTGCAATTATCACTGGGACAGAAAATATTGGTATCATCTGCAAATAATATTAGTTTTAATCCTTTACGTGAATTGAATATATCTTTTAGATACATTGAATTATCTGTCTGTCTGTCCTTTTAACCAAAGTCTATAACATAAAATCTTATCGTCCACCAGCACTTCTGACTTAATATTTCCACATTAGTTACTCAAATTTGCTTCTACTTTTAATCTATGTGTTTTATTGTATGTGCTCCAAAACATTAATCAACTAAGTAATCAGAGATTCACCCCACGTCGCTCGTATCCATGCTCTTGAACACAATGTTGTTGTTTTTTCTTGTTTTAATGTGATTGAATGGTGTTTTCTGAGTTGCCAGGTTATCTTGAATGAGATGCAGATGTTTTCATGTCAACAGAGTGGACACAAAGCAGATGATTAACCAGCTCCCAATGGCACAGACAACAAAGTAAAGTCCTGTTCAGTTGTTTAGTCTCCTCCACCTGCAGGCTTTACACTGGGATTCAGTTTCACACAATAACAGGCAACTGCTGGTCAGCAGGGAGGATACAACAAAGGAAACATGGGTCTGAGTCCTACAATGTACAAAAATGTGTTTTATGGAGGGAGGGAGGGAAGGAGGGAAGGAAGGAAGGGGGGAGGGGGGGGAGGGAGGGAAGGAAGGAAGGAAGGAGGGAGGGAAGAAGGAAGGAAGGGAGGGAAGAAGGAAGGAAAGGAGGGAAGAAGGAAGGAAAGGAGGGAAGAAGGAAGGAAAGGAGGGAAGAAGGAAGGAAAGGAGGGAAGAAGGAAGGAAAGGAGGGAAGGAGGGAAGGAAGGAAGGAAGGAGGGAGGGAGGGAGGGAGGAAGGAAGGAAGGAGGGAGGGAAGGAAGGAAGGAGGAAGGAGGAAGGAAGGGAGGGAAGAAGGAAGGAGGAAGGAAGGAGGGAGGGAGGGGGGAGGAAGGAAGGAGGGGAGGAAGGAAGGAAGGAAGGAAGGAAGGAAGGAAGGAAGGAATCGTAAATGTCAGGGGAATTGCATGAAATGCAGAATCTGTCCAGAAATGTGTTAGTTTCTTAATCGTGCAGCCTCCAGTGTGTTTCAGCATGACTCCAGCTGTCAGTACTAGACCAGGGAAAACCAGGGTTGAATTCAGCTCAAACCACATTAACAAGCAAATAACCTCAATGTTGGTCCTCTGTCATTTTCTTGGATGTAAATCAGGGAATATTCATACATCCGATATGAAATTGGCCCCTTTCTATGCAAATGCACTTCATTACAAAAAAAACATGTAATTCACAAAAGACCAGTGCAAAGTGATGATTCAGTTGGTCCAATTACTGTCCACAAAACCTGGGGTTGACTGCATGCAAGATCACCTCTCAATCACTGTCTCTCTCTGGACTTTATTGTTTTGCCAGATTGTGAATTTTGTGAAGCATAAATTACATTGAATTAAAGTTTAATGATACCAAGCCTGAAATCTTCAGCCAGATATCGGAGGGATCAGATGAGGTTGTCCCTCTGATGGAACACATTGTCAGTGCAAATGCCATAGAATTCCCTGCACAATTAGTGGGTGAAATCCATTGTTTGTAGTGATTTTCTCTGGCAGTGTTGGTGAAAACAACAAACAATCATGATCACAGAGTACTTCAGAATAGCATCTATGTTTTATTACTGTTGTAGAGACCCATATCTGGGCTAATTATAATGAATCTGTTTAAGGGGAAATGTTATTTTGGGTGAAAATGTAAAAAAAAAAAAAAAAAAAAAGATTAAATGAATAAAAATGTTTCATTAATATATAGATCAGTATCGGATTATGATTTGAAGATTTAAACAAACATTGGAGAAAAACTAGAAATTGAAAAAAAAAACCTCTTGAATAATTACTAATTAGTGTGAAATAATTGGAAAAAGTTATTTGCTATTCTATTTTAAATATTCAATTAAATTTTATTTATATTTATAAATCCCCAAATCACAACAAAGTCACAGGGCTTTACAGAAACACAATCAACTACAGAAATAGATAAAGTCCTAAGCATCCCCTGTCCTTAGAAAAAACTCCAAAACCCAGTAGGAAAAAGAAGAAATAGAGCTGCTGTGACATGTGCATTCATCAATAATCACATCTGACCATGTTTAGTGATTACATACTGAGTCCCAGTTTGACTTTATCAAGAATAAATCACATATTCACAATCATTAAATGAGAACAGGTCCAAATATTTTAGTAAAGATTTTTTTTTTTGCAGTTTGGAAGGAATTAATTCTTAATTCTTTCTTTCCTTTTTGCATTCCTCACTACTAATTTTATCCTTATTTTTGTATTTACATAGCAATAACAGAAATGAATGAATGAATACATACATGTATGCATAAATATCCTAAAAAAAAATACAAATCACATGACAATTTATTGCAGTAATTTATACTTTTATATACAAGATACTTTATATAATAGTTAGAATAGCTGCTGTACTGTATATACAGTAAAAAACGATAATATGAAATTAGCCTCATCCACTATTCTGTGGTGTCCAGTACACATTTATTTTTCTATTTTTCTATTTCTTTTTTGGATTTCTTTGTTAGTTTGGAGGAAGTTCTGAACAATTCTCATGTCCCACAGCTACTAGCTTTTGTTTATAGATGATGAAGCTTTTGTCTCCACAGAAACACAGCAGGAAAACCTTCGCTGTTTTGTTCAAGGACAAAACAAAGTAGTTGTTTACCAGTACCTGGAGCTTTAAGAATAGCTCTAGCTGGAATGTGTATCTATATGTAATATATACTATATACTATATATATATATATATATATATATATATATATATATATATATATATATATATATATATATTATTTTATTTTATTTTTTTGCTTTCATGCAATACACAAAACATATCCTTCGCTCACTGCAGAGGTGCATTTTTATCCAAGGTTTCATTGCTTTTATGCATCAAGGTTTTACTTTTTACGTGTTTCTAGTGATCTCAGAGGAATGGAGTGCGATTAAGCTCGGTGGTGAAAATGTCCCCCCAGTGAAAATCTGATCCTATTTCTCCCTTCTGAATCTATGACGGGATTTCTGATGCACTCTTTAATCTGTTCTCCCAAGTTGCATATCAAGTCAGAAATGGTGTAGGGAAAATGAAAACACTATACATTGGACTATGCTTCATATTTACTAGAATTCAAGCAAAGATGTCATGAAGTGCATACTATGAGCTTAATCCATCTTTTTCTACACAGGCACTTTGGAAAACGTGGTGCTCTAGAGGTGTCGGTATACTGTAGAGTATTTGTAAAATGTCTTTTTCTTGTGTTTTTTTTTTTTTTTCTTGTTATAAGCTTGTTTTTCTTGTTTCATGTGAACAAGTAAGTTTTTGTTGATTTGTTTTCACATATAAAACATACTGTATAACAAGGCCAAGTTATTTCTAGCATTTTATTTTCTGTCAACATTAATTACGGCAATCATCTTTGCTCCTGCGTGACCTCTTGTTTTACTTATTTCTAAGTATCTGCTAGCTTTAAGGTAGACATTTTCTCTCTGATCAACCCTCTAGAGTTGCCGCTCCAGTCATAACATGAATGAACTAACGATGCATAACCATTGTCTGTGAGCTGAGCGACCAATCTGTTCTCCTCTTGCCCTTGTGAGTCATGTTGCTTTGACCTCAATGCAGTTATTTTCCGCTGGTCTATTGATTTTAATTCCCTATCCTCATGCTTTTTTAAGACCCTCAATGATTCTTTGTTTACCACAAACAGAGCAAATCCAGCTCCACACACACACACCAAGCCCCTCTACTATTTTAAGAACAAACAAACTGTCAGAGTTCTTTTCTTTCCTTTAACACGTTTTTTTTTTTTTTTTTTTTTTTTTACACAGTTCAGTCTGAACTTTATCTTGATCATTTTATCTCTATAGGAAATTTGAGTCAAATATTACAAATGATATAATGCTTTCTAAGGCATTTGTGTGTGGTAATTTTACTTAAATTGGCGTCACCATCTGTGCAATATACACAAACAAGCAGGATGTTGAGTCAAATGTAAATAGAAACAGAATGCAATGATTTGTAAATCTCATAAACCCATATTTAATTCACAATCCAACTTGGAAAACACATTGAATCTTTAGAGTGACAAAAACGAGCAATTTATGAAAACAAAATAAGGCCATTTTAAATTTGATAGCGGCAACACATCTCTGAAATGTTTTAACACTGTTTAAAATCCTCTTTACAACACTGCTTCAGAAATGTCAGGGTACTGAGAATACTAGTTTCTCTACTTTCTATTCTTGTTGTTCTGTCTTGGCGTTGTTTTTGTTTTATGGTGTGGTAAATCTTTTTAATTGTTGAAACATCTGGAATGCAGTCAGGCCAGTGCAGCACCTGGAGTCTTCTATTTCTATGATGAAACCATGCTGTTGAAGTAGATGCAGTTTAATACTGTCTCGATGAAATATGTAACACCTTCCATTAAAAAGACATCTGGACGGGATAATATGTTGCTTCAATACCTCTATACACATTTCCACACTGATGGTGCCTTTCCAGATGTGCAGGCTGTTTATTCCATCAACACTAATACAGTTGTACTTGTTAATAATCTAATGAACTAATCAATCTGTTATATTATATTATATTATATTATATTATATTATATTATATTATATTATATTATATTATATTATATTATATTATATTATATTATATTATATTATATTATATTATATTATATTATATTATATTATATTTTAAATTATATAATATTAAAATGTGATATTATATTAGTTTTTAGTTTTTTTTGTTTCGTCATTTTATTTCGAGTATGTCAAGCACAAACACATTTGATCTTTCAAAAGCCAATTTTGACAATAGAAAAAAGAGAACAAATAAAAAAAAAATAAGAAAAATATTATTTTTTCTTATTTTTGATGATATTATATTAACCCATAAAGACCCAGTGCTACTTTTATGTCACTTCCCAAATTAACTTTTCTCTCTATTTACTCTTTGTTGATCAACTTATTATCATTTATTAGAATATTACTCTCTGTGCTTTGCAGTTTTTTTCCAACAAAGTCAAGTATTTTCCTATATTTAAATCACTGATCATATATTTAGCTGTTGACAGATGTTCAAATTAAAGCTGTGAATTATTTCATCAAAAACTGTGGCATTTTCAGTGAATATATCAACAACTGAATCTAAAAACATGTATCTACAACTAGTGTCATTGCTTTACTATTGTTGTTGAAGATGACAGTGTGTCCATGGTAACTATGGAGCCTCTGAATCTGATGATCATGAAAAAATGACAACGTATATTACACTACCGTTTATATCAGTAGATGGTCTGGGTTGCCACTGGCTATTTGGATCTTTATGGGTTTAAAAAAACAAAACAAAAAACGTACTTTGCACTGAATTAAGTCACTCCATGCTCCTGCAGTGACTACCCCTATGTGACTACCCCCACCCCCTACCCCAAACTGACACCACTATAAATACAAAAGACAGACAAGTAATGACAAACTATGCCTGACCTATCTTTTAAATATACACTTGTATTTTTAACGCTCTATTTTTAACAAGCAGATTAGGAAACTTTAAAGCATAAATATGTTTTCCCTGCAGATGATGTCTTGTCATCTGTGTCTTTCTTTGCACATATATCAAACGTCAGCAGTTGCCTGCCGATCAAAAGTGAACTGTTCTACTGTGCACGTGAAAGAAGACGACAGAAAACATCTTAAGACGGAATAATTCCCTAGAGTCAACACGTAATTTGATTTAATGACACTTGCAAGTATTGAAATATATGAAGCGTAGTGTTCAGTATACTCATAGAGGGGAATTTGGAACGTACAGTAATATTAGGGAAGTTGATGGAGAAAAAAAAAAAAATATATATATATACTACAACAAACAAAACAAGATTATAAAGACTAGAGAGAAGAAATGCAGCAAGGGTCATCTGAATCAACAATCGAACAGTACATATTATTCCACTGACCTTAATGATTCTACCATCAAATAGTTTTTTTTATGATTTATTAGATTTAAGAAAATATAAAGCTATATAAAGATGTAATCTGTAACATGTGCCCTGGAGGACACTGGCACCTGACCTCAGAACATTGAGTTTTGAGCAACACTGATAATAAAGTATAGTCAATGTATTGATTAGGTCACAACTAGAGGTGTGTATATCAGTCCTCCATTAGACGCTCTGTTATTGAAACAAGAAAAAAGCTTGATTATTTCAACTGGGCTGATATGTGTGGGATGAAAAGGTTAACTTTATGAATATTAAATTACTCTGGGAATTTCATCTTAACAGATTGTGTTGTGTGTGTGTGTGTGTGAGTTGGGGGGGGGTGCAGTAAATGTGTGTGTGACTCTGTACTGATTATTTCTATTTGTGCATTCGTTCCATCACTAACTCTAATTCTAATAATAATACATTGGACATCCATAATTTAAAAACAAATTTAAACACAAATTAAATTTAAATGTATAATATTGGAAGGTCACAGTCACGGGGCCTCAAACTGTTTTAATGATGCCATGTGGAATGCAGCGGAGGTCATGTGACCACATTAGAAGTTGAACAGCCTTCAGAAGACATGAAATAAATGTCATAAATTCTGTCTGTGTATTGCAATATAGTATTTTTCTGAAGTTATAAATAATTACTGAATTACATGATCTCATATGTGTGTCATATAGCCACTGGAGTATTCATAAAAGAAGTGAAAGTGACCACCTTAAACTGTGCGTGCAGTATACAGTATGAATGATGAAACAGCTCACAAACAGAATGCCTAAATTGCATAAAAACATGTTGTAATGTGCAACATTACTGTGATGAATTGTTTGGAGTGTGTTCGTTCCAATAGAAGTCTGTGCAAGTGTAATTATACGGAGATTAATAGTGGGTAATGTTGTGGAAAAGATCCACTTATTGTCGTATTTCTTTCTTGGGTATCTCTGTTAAGTATATGTGTGTGGATGCAGATGTTGTTGTTAATGAAGCTTCCATGATCAACAGTATTTTGTGTTTGTATGAATATCTATGATAGCCTGACACTGCTAGAGAAAGTAGTAGCCTAAAGCTGTAAAGCCATGAAAAAGCTTTTTATGAGCACATATCTGGGGCTGTTGGGGGTAGATTATCATGGTGGTAGTGGCGGGTAGTGTCGTGGCCTGGTGATTTCTGCAGAAAGTC
Organism: Siphamia tubifer; assembly: GCA_020466265.1. Taxonomy (NCBI): domain Eukaryota; kingdom Metazoa; phylum Chordata; class Actinopteri; order Kurtiformes; family Apogonidae; genus Siphamia; species Siphamia tubifer. The sequence continues at coordinate 29,694,508 of CM035797.1, forward strand.
ATCGTACAGTGGCCGTCTGCTCACTGGATGGAGACAGTTCTTCTTCAGTTCTTTCATAATCAGTCGTGTCCTTTGGCAGCGAGGCGAGGCTGTGCTTATCTTTTCCATGTTCTGTCTCCTGCCCACAAGACACCTGGTACCCAATTTGTTACTGTCAGGATGGCCCTGACAAGGAAAGTCGAGTTTTAAATGAATGTAGTGTTAATCTTGTGGTTTGACAGCACTTCATATTGGAATCATTTCTATAGGGTGTTTTTTTTTTTTTTCTTTCTGATTAGTCACGCAAGGAAAAAAATCCCCCACTGCAAAATTACCAATTGACTCTATATTGTATATATCTGCACCAACTGAGCTTTTCTTAATTTGTCTGCTAAATGCTGAAGCTATGGATTTTTTTTTAAACATCTGTAAAACTTTACAGAATAGTATAATCTTCTTATTGAGCTGCCCTCGATGGGAGCCGAACAGTAAAACTACAACTTAGAAATATCTCAAGGGTTAATGTCTCAAGCAGTAGAATGACCTCCTCAATACAGTAATTTCTTAAGGTTTATGAAGTATAGAATATTGCATGTAATGATTTAACGTATCTAAATAAATAGAGATCATAAAATAACAAATGGCCTTGTAAATGGTTATTGGCCAGCAGTAGGGAACGCAGTAAAAACGCATCTGTCAGGGGTAATGTAACTTGGCATCTTGATGTTGTCACAAAGAAGTGGTGCTTGCAATTCATAAGGAAGTCATTATTTGTAAAATGCCACTTTGAATAGCCTTGTATCTTTTTTTCTTACACATTGGAGGAAATATTTAAAAATTTAATTGGCTTTTCTGTTAGACATCAAACCTCAGGTTCTTTCTTACTTTGTCCTTTCAATCAACACCAAATGTGCTTGGCTGCACTAAATGATCACCTCTAAAAAGAAAATCAATGAGCTTTGTCTCTTTTGTCATTTCTCCTCAAATCACCCTGTCACCCTCATCCCCCACTCCTACTACCATAGAGTTCTCCTACTTCACATTTGCTTTTTTTTTTTTTTTTTCTCAACTAATGGGAGTGATTATTTGAGAAGTATTATGAGGCTCCAAATCGGTTCAGTGAGATGCACACAACTGCATGGCTGGCTCTCTGATAGATCTAACTGCTCTGATTACCTGAGCCCAGTGCCACATGAAGAATCTTTTAGCAGTCTGAAGAGTGATGCTGAGATCGGGCTATCTGGCTACTGTAGGGGATCAGCAGCTGGATAATGAAACTCCTGCAGAAAAGCAGCACAGTGACATGCATGCCCATAAGAAAGTACAGGTGGCCAAAAAAGACAGGTACACACACACACACACACACACACACACACACACCGCCGCAACTGTACCATGACTGATCAGCTCTTTTCTCTCAATTGCCGGGTCTGGAGGTGGTGATGGTAGTTGTAGTGTGCTGGAGGCGAGCGTGGAATAGGAGAAAGTGAGAAAGAGTAATTTCACTGCTGGTTTATCAAACACCTCCACAGTCAATCTCTGGCTCCCACCAGCCTCATCACTGCATGTGCATGGAGAAACTCCTTTCCTTCAGTTTCCCTTTTATATTCTCGGGAATTGTATGTGTCATGACCATTATTTTAAAGCATATCTGTCACAGGAGGTGTCTTCACCCAATGCAATTTTTCTTGATAATGACCTCTCAAAATATGTTTTTACAGTGGTTTTGTATTTTTTTTTGTGTAGCCTATAAAAACTGTTGTTGAATGTTTAGTTTTAGCTCTAGCGATATATGTACAGCTCAATATCTCAACGACTGTTGTAAGTTATCTATGAATAATTTAACTGCTATTGCAATATTTTGATAAATTATTATTATTATTATTATATTTTGATAAATTATTAAATTAAATATTATGTGTTTATGATAAGGCTGTCAAAAGTAATGCATTAATGTAGATTATTTTCATTAAAAATCTTAACACATGTGCAGCATAGAATGACTCTGAACATCTCTATTAGTGTAGTTCAGGTAGTTTGTCCAAGTAGAGTTAGTGTTGTGCATGAACAAATAGGCAGTTGATCCGGTAGTGGCAGGCAGTAGAACCACCCCATAAACATGGAAGATGCGAAACAGCACATTGTTCCCTCTGGGTGGAAATATGAGGACAAAAAAACCCCAAGACAGAACAGTCAACTGACATAAAGTGTTATACACACTCTGCAGGAAGGAGTTTTGTTTTCACCAAAGCATTTCCATCTTAAAATATCACATTAACGTGAAGCAGACATTAGTCGAGGATTCTGCTAGGAATTTACAACAAATGTATTAAATGGATATATTCCCTTTTTTTTTTTAGTCTATTTGATCATGCAGAATGAAGCATGATTAATAGATAAAAAATGAATGACATTTAATCATGACTGATCTAAATGAATTGAATCTGATTAAAACATGTAATTATTTAACATCAGTAGCTTATGACCCTCCTTACATGACACTGTGAAAGACAATGTACAGGATTTATTTTTAAATATAATTTTTTTTTTTTTTTTTTTTTTTTTTTTAAATCTCAGTCAAATATTCTCTGAATGTAATTTTAGCTTCTGGTGCTACTTCACCATTGTGCAGCAGAAGGGCTGTTTATTGTCTGAACACAGGTCATGATGCCTTTTAAAAAGTCCACCCATTAGCATTAAATATCAAGCAAATGAAATAGAAAAGTAGTATATTATGCATATAGGCATTCCCTGTGCACACCTATATCTACAAGAAATAATAATAATAAAAAAAAAAATTAAACTGGAGTCTTAATAGACTGTATTTTCAGAATACTTACTACTGTATTTTTTTTCTTTGTCTAGAGAAATCAGACAAAGAACCAACAATCGTGTTTGGATCTAGCTCCCAGTCATTTGGTGTGCGGATGTGTAAGAGTGGTTTGAAAAACTGATATTTAGTTGTGTATTAAATTCTGACAGCTTGGTAGATAAATATTATTATTCATACAGTGGTTAAAATTGTTTTTCCTTCTGCACACTCAGATATTTGACACCTCAACAGGATGCTGTGAACATAATGCTTCATTTTTATGTAAATATGTCTAAAACTTTAAAAGAGAAGCTTATTCTGTAACTCTTGTCCATATTCCATAGTCCTCATCAGTCTGCTTTAAAAGTGTAGATAATTGAAAGAACCATTCATCATCCTTGCATGGACTTGGCAGCTTTATATTATCACCAGACTTCTTCTGTGGCTTCTCTTGTCACTTAAAATGGCCAAATATCATGTTTTGGGGCATTACTAAATGTCACTTAGGAACAAAACCTAATGGGTTGTAATAAGCTGCTTGCAGAAAGTTTTGTATTGAAATTTGAGGCTGAGCTGACATCAGACATTGCACAAGTCATAGGTAGATGCCTTTATGCTTATTTTTAAACACAATATGACAGTTCTTAAGGATAATAAGCTCCAGAGCAATTTAAATTAGACTAGTTTGTCAGCTTATAATTCTAAAATCACATCAAGCCATTGGAAGACTGACTTCAAGGATCATTTAGAAATTAGGTACAAAATTTTAACATAGATTCAAAGTCACGGTGAAAATGAGGCTGTAGTGTCTTTATCTTCTAAATGCAATTGGATTGGTGAAAGTGTTGTGGATAGACGGTTCAATAGAGACCTGTGATATGGAGCAGTAGTAATGTTTATCTCCTCCCACACCTTCCACACCTGCACTTTTAGATCAATGCAAGGCAGGGGAAAAACTATGACACTTATCTGCTTTCTATTTGAGGTAAAGAAAACCACACTACTATAAGACAAGTGTATGCAAACAAAACATTTTATAGCAAAACACAAAAGGGGCAATTTGCAAAAAATAAATGTATTTATATATGTATATATATATATATATATATATATATATATATATATATATATATATATATATATATATATATATATATATAGATAGATAGATAGATAGATAGATAGATAGATAGATAGATAGATAGATAGATAGATAGATAGATAGATAGATAGATAGATAGATAGATAGATAGATAGATAGATAGATAGATAGATAGATAGATAGATACAGTAGATGTGAAACCACATCAGCTTGCTAGAAGTGTTTTGTTCACCTGCAACTGCAACAAACACAATGTGGATTCAGTTGTGCTAAAGAGCTAACCTATAGCAACCTAATATTTACCATGGTGAAAGTTTACTAGTGACTGACACTAAATCAGGAAAACACACAGTATGAACACCTATTGTTTGTTTATAGGAATTTTATTTAATTCATATCATAATGTAAATGTTGCTCTAACACCATTAACTAACTGTAAGTGAGCATTAGTTAGCATCAGTTAGCATGAACTGGTATTTACTTCATCTCATGTCCTTACCTTTAACTTTGTGAATATATCCTTGGATAAAGTTACTGTAGGCTTTTAGTATTGTAGCCTTGTAATAAATAATAAATGCACCCAAGCCTTGTTATCATTTCATGATGGAAGCAACATGATAAATGCTAATAAAGTAGAAAGGTTTAAAAAACAACACTGTATTTTTTTTTTTACTGTGCAATACATATTTAACCAAGAAATGTTATTATTATTAAATTATTATTTAATTTTTTATTTTGTTTTATTTTATTTTTTACATATTTTACTTATTGTCATATCCATTTAATTTGATAAAAGTAAGGAGCTCATTCTGAGAATGTAAGGAGTATAAACTACAGAATACTTATGAAAAATCATAAGGAGTAAAAGCAAAAGGTTGCCAGAAAAATGTAAGTAAAGTAAACATATCTTTTGAAAATATCTACTTAAGTACAGTAATGAAGTACTTATATATAGTTACGTCCCACCTCTGGATATGACACAGATGCTGTTTTCAAACCAGTTGCTATACTGTCTTATATGTTCTCATGTGTCCATATTTGGACACAGGGGACAGTGCCAGGAACAGGGTCAAATGAGTTGTTGAGGGGTTTTCAGTGAACTGATACTAAACGTTATCTTACTGACTGGACAAGATGAAACTTCATAAAGCACTTTATGATGAAATGTGTGGGGCTGTCTGTCAAGGGTGGAAAAAAGGAAAAAAAAATACTGGTACATTAAATGAACAGAAAGTCTGAAGTCTGACACCAGGAGAATGAGCTGTCAGTCAGAACTGTCAATTAAACCTTGACATGGCAAATTTCAAAACCTTCATTCAATCTGAGATCTTATTGACAGAGCAATAATTTAAAGATGGAACATAGCAGACATTCATAGACAGTCCAAGGAATGGATGAACAAGACCACAGAGAGTCCTGAACAAAAAAATAAAGAAAAATTTACTTTGTATATTTAGAGAGAAGGTCAGTGTCTGCCTATTGGAGCTAGAGCATTGTGGAGCCAGTGACCCTGGTCCTTCTGAGAGATGGTCCTATATTCACTTCTAATAATACATTCTTGGACAAATGGGATGTCATACAGAAATTCTTAGACCACTGTGGTACATGATATCAGCGAACGCTCCTACACAAACTATTAAGCCTTTTTTTTTTGGGGGGGGGGGGGGGCAAGTGACTATTTTGGTTATTTCCACATACATTACATGACACTGACAGTTATTTACAGTGAGTAGAGTAAGTCAATAATCTCAACTAATGTAGTCTACAAGGTGTATAAGGTCCACCTGTGTATGATCAGTGAGTGAAAGAATGGTACAAATATAAGGAAGGATGTTCAAAGGGTTCATGTGGATGTGGACAGGGGTGTAGATAGCACTTATGCGATTGTAACTCTTTTCACTGTACATGTGATTCATTTATTTTTGCCTTTTGCTTTAATTCACAGAAGTAATATAATTTTGTTATGTTTTCCAATAACACACTGGTGTAGAAATGTTGAATTCCAAAGTATTTCTATGAGTGCCCAATAAAGGCTTAAGCCACCAGCTCAGGATTAGAACTTGGGAAATGTTTTTTTTCTGGATTTTAAGGCAGATATTTTTATAGATGTACTGAGCTTATGCTGTTGGAAGTGACGGCTAGGGATATATCCCCAAATGCCCCCAATCCTTAAGAATGTCATGTGATTAGGAATCCCCAGGTCATGACCTTTCATTCATCTCTTGTTCCAGAAATATGAACAAAAGGGTGTTTAGTGATTTTCAACTTTTGGGTGGCCCATTGTGGGCAATCTAGAAATGATAAATTATCCAAATTATCCACATCATAATTACACATGTTCATATCAACATATATTGATTCTATATATTTATTATTGTCTCTTATTAGACCTGTTGTCTCAATATTTTGATACAAATCTTCTACTCTGGGAATTCTTGCTTCATCCTCACTAGGGTCACAGGGGTCACTGGGGGCCCAATCCAGTTCATCTCAGGGCTGAACATATATAGACAAACAATCACTCTCACATTCACACCTATGGGTCATTTAGATTAACCAATTAACCTATCAGTGCATGTGTTTGGATGTTGGGAGGAAACTGGAGTACCTGGAGAAAACCCACACAGACAGGATGAGAACATGCAAACTCCACACAGAAAGGTCTGGTGTTGGAATAGAACCAGGGACCTTCTTTCAGAGATTCAGAGATTCAGAGCATTTATTGTCATTGTCATAAAAGAGCAACGAAATTTCGTTGGAGCAGCCATACATACATTTGAAGTGCAACACCCCCCCCCCCATAATAAATACATATAAATTACATACAAACATAAACAACCCACTGTAAAGAATTAAAAGTACAGACAAGGTATCCGAGATAGCAGCAGCAGCAATAGTAATAGTCAGTGCAATTGTAGGTGGTTATTGTTGTCTTAATTGAGGAGGCAGAGAGGGGGGAGTGGCAGAGTTCAGCAGCCTTACAGCCTGTGGATACTGACTGTTGGCCAGTCTGGATGTTCTGGCCTGTATAGACCGGTATCTTCTCCCTGAGGGCAGCAGGTGGAAAAGGTGGTTAGCAGGAAGGTGCTGGTCCCGCAGGATGTTTCGCACTCTTCTCAGGCAGCGAGTGTTGTAGGTGGTGTTGATCTCAGGGAGAGTTGTTCCAATGATTCTCCCGGCAGTTTTCACCACCCGCTGGAGCCCCTGCTGGTCAGCCTTAGTGCAGCTGGAAAACCACACCAAGGATCCATACATCAGGACACTACTGATGGCACAGTTGTAGAAGTTTACCATCAGAGGTCTGGGGATGTGAGTGCTCCTCAGCTTCCTCAGGTAGTAGAGGTGCTGTTGTGCCTTTCCCACTGCTGTGGAAATATGACCCCCCCAGGAAAGCTCCTCAGTCACTGTCACCCCCAGGAATTTAAAACTTTGCACCCTCTCCACTACCTCATTGCCTATGGTGAGAGGCTGATGTGTAATGCGTTTCTTTCTGAAGTCCACCACGATCTCCTTGGTCTTTTTGATGTTTAAGACTAGGTTGTTATTATGGCACCATGACTCCAGATGTTGCGCATCTCTTCTGTAGTTCGTCTCATCGTCGTTGGAGATAAGTCCGAGCACTGTGGTGTCGTCGGGGAACTTGACGATCTTGCTGAGATGCATGAGTGCTAACCACTGCACCAACCCTGTTAGAATTGTATCATTTGCATTTGGGATTAAAAATACTTTTTTATTAGGTTCCCCCTGCACTAGTAAGTTTTTTTTTTCTTCATACATTTATAAAGAAAATCATTTTGTCGAACCACACTTTAAATTTCTACCAAGTAATATGTCTGATTCATTCGGCCTCTCTCGCCTTACGTGTACTTCATTTGTTTACTTACATATTTTACTCTTCTATAGATTTACTGCCTGTAGACAGACCGTGAAAACATCTGTCTACTACTTAGCTGTTGATAAAGTGCTATTGACTAAATTTAGCTGTGGATGATTGTGTAGCTTATTTAAATGACCTGAATGTGAGCAGCTTCTCCTAGGACTCACACATGCAGCTCTTGAATAAGTATTTTCTCTGTGGTTTAGGTACTTATGTATTTTTCTCTTCCTGTCAGTTGTCTCTGTCCATATCAGTATGTTCTTTAATTAAATAAGGAGTATAACAAAAAGATTACTTTAACCATTTAGGAATTACAGCCATTTTACACATACTTATCAACCTGAGTGTATGTCTATGTATGTTAGTAGTATTACATCCTTTATTATTATTATTATCCTGCACCTTGATGAGGAGGCGCTGGGTATTGGTTTTGTTTGTTTGTTTGTTAACACTTTAGCAGTAAAACTATTAACTGAACTGCAAAATATAAAATTGGCTGTGCAGATTGTATATTGAGACTGCTAAATGCTAAAATAAGCTACAATATGTATGAGGGACAGAGGTTTTCGTGCCTGGCACCACTTGTTACCTCCGCCAAGGAGGTATTAAATTCTGATCCATTTGTCTGTCTGTCTGTCTGTCTGTCTGTCTGTCTGTCTATCTGTCAGCAGGATTAGGCAAAAAAGTTCTGAACAGTTTTAGATGAAACTTTCAGGAATGATAGATAATGGGTCAAGGAAGAACCCATTAGATTTTGAGTTATGAAGTTTAAAGGTCAACAGCTAAAACACATCAGTGGTAATATCTCAGGATTCAGAAAAGATAGAATCTGGTGTTTTTTCCATTCACATCATCTCACCTTCAGACATCAGATGGGTTAACACCTATGGCTCCATCACGTCATCATGTCATATGACGCCATATTTAGCCTTGGCGGAGGTCTGCTGTCTCTGACTGCCTTGTTTTTTATTATGATTATTTACTTCATTTAACAAGCTGAAGATAATTGAATTATGTTTAAGATCAGTCCAAGAAATGTAACTTGGCATTATCAGTCATTATTTTACATTTGAATTTCTAGTTAGAATTGTTTGTATAAAAAAAACCCCAAAAAACACCTTATTGCACTTCGCAGGATTCAAACACTTGATTCGGAGAAAGCAACCCTAGAACGACTCCACTTCAGCACAGAGCAGCTACTCTACTAGAGCCCTGTAGTACCATCTAAAGCCTGGAGGTGAAGGACTCTAATCTGAAGTGCAACAGGCTGTTCAGGACCAAAAGCATCTGTACCCCATTTATAGTGACTAAGTAGCAACACAGCAATGTCATCAAATCACATAATCACAAAAATGTACAAATACATGCAACAAAATATCACATAAATACAGCATAAACCAAGTAACCCCTGTCATTGATCCAACTCCATGGGTTTTACTGGTGAATCAATGTTGTACAAGATTATGTTTTTCTCACACTCGCATATGGGTCATATCTGATGACCATGAAAAGATGATGAACTGCAATTTCACCAATTAATTCCATGTATCGATAAGATTAGTGGATCTACAGGGATTAAACAGTTTAGATCAGGAGTTGATTTTGGGTAATGCATATTCTTTATCTCAGATACATTATTGTGAAAATCAATGTGTTTACATAGCTCTTCTTACCCATGTGATTTTCAGGAAATGCAGGTGAACTAGTGCCGACACTGGCAATATAATATTTATCTTTTCTTTTTTTGTCAGTGTATAATAAAACACATATTTGTGACATACTGCAGGGCTTCTATAGTTGTCCTGAATGGATAAACCAAACACTGACTCTCCCGTGTGCTCCCATTTGAATTCAACAGGTTTCAATCTCTAACAGCTCTGCTAGATGCAACAAAATCCTCCACAGAACCTCTTTAAGGCCCAGCATAGTGGGAATATTTGGAGGTGTTTGGTGTAAACTTTGTCGCAGAAGAACATAATCCTCTTTGCTTTGCAGATCAGCCTTTTTAAATGGAAATATTTCAGGGAGAATATTTGCTGTTAGCTTAAATAACAGTCATCTGAGAGTTTATCAAATTAAATTAAAATGACTTTGATAAATTCATGGGCTGTTAAATTTCCAATGCCCAATTTTCTTTCACCGACGACCAAGTGGTGAATCATGAAATATGACTGGATTCAGTGTCAGAAGGTTATTTTTTATTTTATTTTTTTTAAAAAAACATTAATAAGCAACTTATCTACATATTATATTTATTCCACTGTGTACCAATTAAACAGAACAAAGTGTAGGTTGAATTCTGCTTACTATTCACTAGTTTGTATTATTGCCCTCAGCAGAATGCAATTGGGATTAGCCACCAGGAGATAATCACTGTGGGTGTGTGAATTTGCAAAGTTGTACAGGGTTCAGATTGATTCTACTTCATCTGTCATACATGCAAACAGACACTCATGCAAAAAAAAAAAGGAAACAGTTCCAAAATAAACTCAGAACCACTGTGGCTCAGCAATGGTTAAAGATGCTGCAAAGCTTTCAATCTTGTTCCTCTTCTTCTCTCTCTCTCTCTCTCTCTCTCTCTCTCTCTCTCTCTCTCTCTCTCTCTCTCTCTCTCTCACACACACACACACACAGATGGACACAAACACAGAAACCATTACCATTTTAAGCAGAAATACAGGTGGCAGCTTTCACAAGGCGAGGACTAAGGGTTACAACTCACTGAGGTTTTGAGAAAGGCAGACCCTTTGCACAATTTCTCTTGCTGCTTAGCAACATCTACACATACACACTGCCTCAGACTACTAAATAATTAAATATTGCTGCATTGCTATAGTATTTTGAACACAAATCTAAACTGCATGGATGAAGATATTTGCACTGATGATATATATATATATTTTTTATATGTATATTTTTATATATATATATTTTTTTCTTCACATTTATTTCATATTGATTTTATTCAGTAAGGAAACATTATGGTGCTCTGGCTACTTTATAATATCAACAATGACCTTATTTTGGAGGCTGTTTTTTTTCCCCAAGGAGCCTTAGGGTTAGGCTAAAACTAATTTTGCCATTTCAAAACAAATTGAAAACCAATTTATTCTATTGATTACCTGCAACCTTCTGGCCTAAACTAAGCTTTCAGATCTCACCAGGGCAGTTCTTCAGGATGATCAAACACTTGTCACAGTATTCTGCTAAAGTTGTGCTTCAAACAAATGTAATCAATAACAGAAGCATTTTAAAATCTAATATTTTCCCCAAACAGAATCATAAATGAAAACTTTACATACAGGTTCAGATGCACAGACTTTGCCATACAGTTTCTCTGTCACAATCATTGTGAATAAATGGTGTTATCATCTGTCAGCATGAAGTGACTAGCCTGCAGCTAAGGTAGACATGGAGACAAAATAAAATACTATACTCCCACAAAAAGCCTAAGGCAAATCAGAAATACAAGGTACCTGTAGTTTAGACAGTGATTAAATCTGTTATATTAACAGTAATATATTCAGATTCATGGCCAGTGTCTTTGCAAAAATGTTGCGTCTTATAGGAAGCTGACTCAGTACAAATTGACCTAGACATAGAATTAGCGATTCATGAATATATCTACCGAGAAATAAAATTAAATAAATAAAAAGCCTTAAGAATATTTTGATTTTTGCTTAGATTATTTTCAACAGGATTCCTCTTTGCTATGTCACTTAAAAGTAATTTCCCACATGCTCTCTGAGGATAAATCATGCTTAAAGCTATGTGTTGTTTTGCTTAAAAATAAACATGCATTTATGACATCCAGTTTTTCAGTCCAAGCTGAACCTGTTGTACTCTGCTTCATTCAGCGGTGAGCACACTCTGAAAGGACACCAGATAATTGTATGTAAATGGAAAAAAAAAAAGCAGTGTGACTGTGCTGCACCTATCTCCCTGATGGCTCCGATCTGCATGGGAGCCTCGTTTTATTGTGAATGACAGCTCCAAGTAATGTACATTTATCAGGCTATTCATGACTTTGTCATTATGGGTTAAGTCTTAGTGGTGTGTATTTAAAATGATATAAGGCCTCCCTCCATGGGATAATATCCTACTCCAATCATGTTTGTGCCACTGAATGGATCGTTTGGCACCTTGTCATCAAATGCAATGTGACAGTTAACGTAATAGGCCTGCATCACTAGACTATATCATCTGCCAATTAATTAATCCAATAGAGCCTGGCTAGGTCTATTAAATCCCATTCTAATTAATCAGATGCCACCAGAATACTTTGTCACATACCCCAAAATTTGAAGAATAATTATCCAAATGAAAGCTATCATTAAGACTGCAGAGATATACACATATTTTAAATAATATTTACTTTTAAAAAGTGGAATGAAACACATTCCTAAATACATTCAGCGTCAAATTGACAGATATACTGCTGAATTAATCAATCTTGAGCGAGTGGTAAGCAGCTCCAGAACGACATGTCTGCATAGGAACTTCAGTAAATGAGAAGGAGTTTCACAAGTAGTGGAGTGGAAAGCATACGTTTAGAGTCAGTGCAAGGAAATCCAATTTGGTTTCATTTCACTCACGCTTATTGTATTAGATTTTGTCATTAGGCCCAGGGCTTAAACTTCTTAAAAGTAGGTTTGGAGGGGGCAAAGGGACAGGAAGACCCCCACAGAGTTAAAAGAAGGGTTGGAACTGAGCAGAATATTAAGATGTTAGTCGTCTTTACCATGTATGCACAGTGTGTGTGTGTGAAGGTAGTAGCAAGAGGACAAGAAAGGAAAAGACTGAGATTGAAACAGCATGCCAGAGAAGAGATTGCAAAGAGAGGAAGATCGCAGACAGAAATCGAAGGACACTTTGTTAGTTCACGGTGTTACACCACATTTTCAGACCATTGAAATCTAACTAAGACTTCATTTGTATGCCGTTCATTTTAAACACTGGGGTAGTTTTTGAGATTGGCTTTTATTTGTTATATATTTTTGCTCTTTGACCGACATAGACAGCATCAGATCTTATTTCCGTAGTATGAGATAAACAAGTCTTTTAGTTTCTGTCACAGAAAAAGTCACTTCTTTGCAAACGACACTAAAAGATCTGTAGATTTCGTGCAGTACTATCTTCATTTTCTCGGAATCTGCAGTTATTTCTGCAACAGACTTAATTGTAACCGTATTGCTTGTGTATTTGTTAGACTGCCAAACTCCACACCTGGATGAAGGGAGTAAGTCATGCAACAGGACTTCCAGAGGGTCACAGTATTCAATTTTCCAATAATCAATCACATTGAACACAGAAAAGAAGTTTAACTGCCCATTTTGTGCTTGACAAGCCTGCATACTTTGCTGCTGAGAGCAGAGAGAATGTCAAAGAAAGGAGAGAATCTGGCTGTTATTCAAGAAGACCACTACTTTAGTATATGTTGACTTTCATGTTATTCTTCACAACATCATTAAACTCCAGGCTTACATGAAATTTATTAACATTCAGCTCCAGGGACATTACACCATGTTTCCCACCAGAGTTACTGAAGTTGGTTAAAAATAAATACTGAACACACTGGTCAAAAATGATATTGCTACCAGGAGAGAGAAAAAAAGATCAATTTAAATAAATACATTAATATACATGCATGCATTCATAGATACTGGACTTATGTCTCTACAGGAGAAAAAAAACAAAAAGAAGTCTGATCTTGGCTAAATAATACATGTTGATTCCAAATCTGAAATTACTATTTGTCCATGCTTATGCTTATGCTTATAATGCTTATATAATGCTTATAACAACATTTTAATTTTGTAAATTCTACAAAAAGTGATACAAACCTCAGATCACTTTCAGTATTTGAAAGTGATATGATGCAGTCAAAAGTCATTCAAGGCTGAAAATCTTTTTTTTTTTTTTTGTTTTAATCAAACCTCAAAATGGAAAGCTCATTGGTGATGCAGTATTCCCCTCAAAGCTCAACTCCATGGAACTGAAAGCTTTTGATTCATGTGGGCAAAGTCTTTTATGTCTGCATGATAAGTCTCTTATTTTATTTATTGCACTAACAACTATTCTCCTTGGGGTTTACCGTGTAAGAACAGCAGAAACCGACTGGACCCAGATGCAAGACTCAAACACAGATGTATAGGTTAACAGTCTTTTTTAATAAATGTGGATGAAGTCTGCTTCTCTGGATGGTACGTCTGTATACGGACCTCTCTGTAGTAAATGGCAACTGGGACACAGCAAGCAGAGACGGAGGTCAGACAAACCAGGTCAAAAACCAAACTGGCAGCAAACAGATAAAGGGAGAGTCCAAGAGACGTTACCATAGGGAAGCAGGAGGTCATACCAAGGGTCCGAGGTCCGAAGAGGCACGGAGAGGGGTCAAACAGGAACGAAGTCAAATCCAAGCCAAAGGTCAAAAACAGAGAGAGTGCAAAACAGGACAGAAACCAGAATCCAAAAAGCCAAACCACATCAAAAACTGAGTAAACAAGACAATAAATAATCCTCATAAATATCACTAGAGCTGATAATATACTCGCAAAGACCAGACAGACCCAGGAGGGTTATAAAGGCCTAAACATAGGTGAAACACATTGGGATTAATGAATGGGTGGAGACAGACACTGTGGCCAGGAGGAACTTAGTTAAAAGTTGAACATAAACCCACATGTCAAAGTAAAAGCCCAGAACTCCAACAAAGACAAAAAAAAAAATACAGAAATAAGACACTGGATACTGAACTTATGACACACAGAAAAACAAATAAGACATTCAAGCATTATTAACTGCAATTAAGAAAACAAAAAAACCATACCAAACAAACATCTATAGTAAATGAATTTATATCACAAAAACAAATGACAACAGATGTTTAAACATTCCATTACTGATAATAGCCAAGAATAAATAAACTGACAAACAATAGGCTTATTTAGCCGACACATATATTAGAATTACATCAAAACAAGCCTGACAACAACAACAACGCCATTAACAAGTAATTGATATGTGGTAGAGTGATACTGCTTCACTTTTCAATCATCATCATTTTCAGTCTGTACTGATTTTTTTTTTAAGAATAACTATCCTTAATGTATTTCTTTATTTCTTTATTTTACCATTAATGGTTGGGTTGCACAATGTCAGCATTTTCTTCACTTAAATCTTGATTTTTCCACACAGTTTGGGTGACATAAGTGATAAGCATGGTGAACTATCCCATGGAGGGCCCCTATCCTGCATGTTTTAGATATTTCCCTCTTCCAGCACACCTTTCTGTCATTATCAGTCTTCTCCAGCACTTGATGATAGGCTCATCATTTAAATCAGGTGAGTTGGAAGAGGGAAATATCTAAAACATGCAGGATAGGTGCCCTCCAGGACCAGGGTTGGTGACCACTGCACTAGAACTACAACCAAACAAAACTGGGGGTAGATCAGCCAGAGTCCGTGGTGTTAAAGAAATGTCCAGGTTATGGTGAAAAGGGAAATGGTTGCATGTCTAGATTGTGGAGGTGACAAACTGAATGATCCTACAACTGCAAGCTGCATTGCTTAAATCAGGGGTCAGCAACCCTGGTCCTAGAGTGCTACTCTCCTGCATGATTCAAATGATCAACCTATCATCACTCTCTGCAGAAGACTGTTAATGGCCTTCAGGTGTACTGAAAGAGGAAAACATCTAAAACATGCAGGACAGTGGGACTCTAGAACCAGGGTTTCTGACCCCTGGCTTAAATACTGCAGATTGGCAATGACTTGCAGCTGCACAGTGCAGGGCAGGTGAAACTGGTGAGGATCTGGGGGAAAGGTTGTGACAATTTTCTGAACCTACTTTATCCTCACGGGGGTCACTGCAGACTATCCCAGCTACTTATGGGTGAAGGCGGGGTACACCCTGGACACGCCTCCAGTTAATTATAGGAGTAAACATACAGAGACAAATGCTTGCATTCACATCTA
Organism: Siphamia tubifer; assembly: GCA_020466265.1. Taxonomy (NCBI): domain Eukaryota; kingdom Metazoa; phylum Chordata; class Actinopteri; order Kurtiformes; family Apogonidae; genus Siphamia; species Siphamia tubifer. The sequence continues at coordinate 29,710,255 of CM035797.1, forward strand.
TGGGTCATTTGGATTAACCAATTAACCTACCTGCATATGTCTTTGGATGGTGGGAGGAAGCCGGCTGGAGTATCCGGAGAGAATCCAGGCAGAAACAGGGAGAACATGCAAACTCCTGGAAAATGTCGACTTATTTATTCATTTATTTATTTATTTTGAACATGGTTGAATATTTCATAATCTTGATGAGCTGGAGACATTCTGAATTCAGATTTGGACTCATTATAGTTGTCTTAGTCAATCAGGTGTTTTTGTCATCCAGTAGATGTGTTGTTGTTGTTGTTGTTGTGCTCTATCCTACAGTATAATACATATAGGATACTGCATGCTTTCCACTCAGACTTTCTCCCCAGTGACCATCTGCTGTACAGTTTCTGAACAGGGCACTTCCATCTGCCCTTTTACTGAAAAGAAATAAATTACCTTGAGCTTTCTAGTGGAAATTTTAGGAATATGTAGCTTGAACTCAGTTGTTTTTGTGCAGTTTTACTAATCACTTGCAATCACTAGGACACACACACACACAGGTTGCAGAGTGCACTGAGCCACTACTCTTTGCATATTCATAGCCTTTCTTAGAAGCAGAACACAGATGCCATTTCCTTTGTCCATGAGCCTCTCACACTTCCTGGTACGTGAGCTTTTCAAACTGACCCCCTTTTTGACTACAATAATAGATGAATAGCTGCTGTGAATTTTAATGTATATATTATGATGAATATTACTCACTACTAGTTTAATGGATATACATATCCATACATTTATATTTTAAAAAATTTGAAAATGTTGAAGTAAATTTGTTGTTTGATGCAATTAAACTTAACATGATTTGCTTTTTGGTACCTTACTTATGCACTTTCTTGACCATAGTCTAGTAGTGGGTCACTGCTCTGTCTCTGACCACATGGGGTCAGAGGGCAAGGCATATTTATTTGTATAGCACATTACGTGTACAGGACAATTCAAGGTGCTTTACATGAAACATATAAAAAAATTTAAATGATTAAAATGCATTAAAAGACAATTAAAATAAGGAAGATAAAAAAACATTTAAAAGACCATTAAGAATTGAAGTCACACCTCCTGTGAACAGTAATGTTTTCAGGCCTGATTTAAATGAACTGTCAGTTTGAGCAGATCTCAGATATTCAGGTAGTTTGTTCTACAGGTGACGAGCAGAAAGGATGGTGGTTAAAACAGCCCAGTGTCCATTGCCAGAGCTTCACTTCCAGATATGAGCAGCATCTACAGTAAGTGCTGTCTCAGGAGAGCAGAAAACATCACCAAGGACTCCTTCCATTCAGCACATAGTCTGTTTGTCCTCCTGCCTTCTGGGAGGTGATATAGGAGTCTCCCAACTAGAACCCCCAGGTTCAGGGACAGCTTTTTCCCCACAGCTGCCCCCCAACTCACCCCTCAGACCCTCGCCCCTGTCACTGTCACTCCCATTTAACCAATTCCCCCCAGAAGGTGCTCTGGATCTGAACTAGTTGTCCTCCACCTTTTAATAATGGACATACACCCGCCTCTTACGTACACACTGTACGGTACATCACATTATATTTTTTATTATATATATATATATATATATATATATATATATATATATATATATATATATATATATATATATATATATATATATATATATATATTTATATAGTGTGTGTGTGTGTGTGTGTGTGTGTGTGTATTGTGCATTCACATACTGCTAGTTGGATACTAACTGTTGCTCTGTATTTGTACATGGTCAATGACAATAAAGTTAAATCTAATGTAATCTAACCTAATGTAATCTAATCCAATCTAATCATAGCTTTCAAAACATTTAAATGTTAACTCACTTTTATAAACTTCTCGAGTCATATAGTTTTGTCAGTGTATTCAAACTGAAAAAACAGTATAGAATTGTGCCAGTCACTATGAATATATCCCCAATTTATTTTATACTGGACAAATCACAAGTATAGGGGTCAGGTGTTTCACAATAAGTCATACACACCCACTTCTTTTTGTCACAAGTCAAAGTCAGTTCCAAATCTGTAAATCTCTTCACACAAAACATTTGCTCACTTATGTCTCCTGAAAATGCAACACCCACCGCTGCCGCAAAAATCTCCCGGATTCTACAATTCAAATGTTGGCAGGTACGCCTTATGTACAACGACCAGAGGATCAGATGAAACCTACTACAAGATTCCTTTGTTTGGCAAAATAGTTACAGAAATCCAAACATTTAAAATATATTTGATTGCAAACAGAAATAAGTGACAAAACTGTGGATATGTTGTATAATAAAAGCTTTTAAGTCTCAGACAGGAGTTCTTCCTGTGTTATCATTGTGCATATTGTGTGGAAAATGAGTACTTTTAGCACTTTTACTTTTAATAGAGAATCTGATTGCCCCTTTTTTTTAAACTAAAAGGCTCAAATGTCTGACTTTTTTGTGAACATTTTTAAAACATAATTCTTAACAGGTAGATCTGGTGTGTATTTCGACTAATTATCTCCCCTTTAAACAACCACCATCCACTAATGACTGTCTTACAGGCACAGCTGGAGTGAAATGTAGCTGACACATGCACTGGGTTCAATAACACTGCTCAGGGCACCCAAAACAAATGGCTCAACAGTCACTGTTAGGCATATAAATTTTAAACATCCCTGCAGGCACAATTAGTACTTACTGTAGCAGATACTACTAATGGTGGATAATAAGAACACTACATTGGCTAAAAAGTTTTTATTTAATTATGAATTCCTGCCCATTCTTTCCAGATGATCATTATCTAAATAAATAGGGCATGAAAAAGTGTTTTGTTTTTTTTTTTTTTTAACTTATTTGAGAGAGGGAGTATTGTTTAACAACAGACTACAATGTAAACATACCATATTATTTTTTATACCCATGAACTAGTGTAAAAAATAAACTGTAGCACTAACAGTAACATTTGGTATTATCTACACGTTGTATTTTATTTTTAATAGACATATACACTATCCATTCCCCCTTGAATGCTGATACGAGGCTGGGACACAAAGGTTAGAGAGGAAATAAAAACAAAACAAAAAATAAAGCAGATTTCTTTATAGAATAATTCCTCTCACTGTGTGTATCTTTTAAATACAACCTCCTAAACCTATTTTTTTTTTCACATTACTTATTCTATTCACTTGGTTGGGAAACAGTAGATGGAGGAATGGTTAGAAAACTATACTTTATAATTTTTTAACTGCACTGAAGTTTCTGCAGTTATCATTGTGAAAAAAACACATTTCCGGGGTAGTATTAACTAACTCTAAGTTTTATGTGGATGTAAGATAACAGAAACACAATTTCATTTTAACAAACTGGGAAAAATGTGCTTGAAGACTGTGTACATGAAAAAAATTGAATCCAAAATATGCCTCTGTCTGGAAGCTAGAAAACCTCTGCACCCGACAGCTGTCCAAGTTCCCCTGCTTCAGGGCGACTCAAGTAGTGTGACTCATTTTTAGATATTCGCTTCACTGATGTATTTTTCCCCATATATTCCATGATAATTTATTTATGTATTACCTAGTATATATTTCACCCAACTTCAGCAAGTGTAACATTGAAATATATAATGATGTGGGCAGTCAACAATTCAGTCATTGAAATTCAGAGTCTGTGATGGAGGTTGTGCTTATTCTCCCATAACATGATTAATCTATAATGTTACCTCAGGCTGTGTATTTGGAAGAGGGAGTCTTGCGTATTCACCTCTAATGCTGCAGACACTTATTGCTATTCCTTGCACATTTCTGCTTGACATGAATGGATTTTCAACTTGTCTGAAATTTAACCCTCTTCCAAATTGGTGCAGGGTCCTCGTATAACTACATCCTGGATCACAATGTGATAGACAGGACCAACTACACAGTGACAGACTCCTCATTCAACTAATAATATTCAAGTGTCATGTCCTGCGCTCTGGCCATTCTGTAATGACCGTAACAAACTAACTGCCATATAAATACTTTACCCACCATTAATGCATTGGATACTGCTATTCCTTTTTGGTAAATGAGGAGCCGCTTGGACATTAAACTACACTAGCAAGCTGCTGTGGTAACTATTCCACTTATCTTGACTTATAATACATGTGACGGCATACTGCTGGCACTGTCGACTTATTTTCTTAGACCTTGGATATGTTCAGCCAAGGCTAAAGGCTAATGAAGTCATTAAACCAGGAATTTAGTTTACGCCTACTTGAAATCTTGTCTCCGTTAGTAAAGATAAAGACAAACAGCATTGGGAGGGAAGAGCTTTATCTACAGTATTGCCCATTACTGGGTGCACAATTTCAAATCTAAAAGGACAGAACAGCTGAGATTCTTCCAGAAACATGTGTCTCAGTCTTTGCTGTGTGCTCTGGTGAAATGAATGAGACGTTAACACAACAACAAAAGGTCTCTGTTCCTGCATTTAAAAGTAGACACAGTGACTATACGACGGTATTGCTAATCGCTGAAGACGGAACGGTTACACCAGAGTAAAGCATGTGTATTACATAGAAAACAGAAATCACTCCACAGTCTGCAGTACACATAGCCCAAAGCTATGAATGAGAAAATAATTTAAGAAAAACCAAGACATGTTAGTCATCACAAGGAGTTGAAGACCCCAAGCACATAAAGACAAATTTTATGGAAACAGTTAATTATGACATGAGATTTTGCCAAAGGCTTTTAGTGAGAAGCATGTATTATTTAAGATGACAGAGAATTATTGAAGCACGGGTCATTAAAAGGGGGCACTGTTTAACAATAGCACTTACCCGTTCCTGTCTAACAGTAGCCTTTTCCCTTCCTCTTTTTTGGCTTTGATAAGTTTGCATGTGACAGCCCCTCTTCATCTAAATTCATTTTCTGGCCTTCTTCCAAAAAGGAGGAGGAAAACCATGTCTTTCCTTTTCACTCCATTGCTTAAGCCATAAACATTAATGACTCAGGTTTGTGTGACAATGAAATTCCACCTTCATCGCAGAGAGCAGGCATGACCTACCTGACAATGTCTCGGTGACTGTTTGTGGCACTTTTGAGACTAACTTATGTGGACACCCATGGAGGTGTGTCCACAAATGGAGGTGAAAGAACAAAACAATTAAATAATGTCAACTATTTTTAGCATTAGTCCTTTGTGGATGTGGTCAAAATAAAAACAACAGGTATGAATCAACAGGAAAAGAAATCGAAATCTACTGATTATCCATTGGGTGGACTACTTTCCATGGAAAGATATTTCACTACTTACTAATGCATGGATCTAGTCTACTTACACTCTGAAGCACGCAGAGCTATGCATTGAAATATCACATAAATACCTTTCTATATGCAGAAAATAAATATTGGAGCAGATGCATCATTTTCAACATGTTTGATAAATGGTTATAGTTCTCACGTTGAACAATGCCAAACTTGCTTATACTTACGTGTTTACCTTATATGAAGCCACATGTTTTTCACAGCTGATCCAGAAGCAGAATTTTGCAACATTAATGTCACATACATTATGTTTGTTACTGTGTTATCGTAGATCGTAAAGATGCAGAACACACGGAATATTTTTTTTTAGCTATCAAACATTCTAGGTACATTAAAAAATATCTTATTGGACAGTTTTACTGCTTGCATGCATTAGTCAGGAGGAGCAGACATTTATGATTGTTATGCAGATTCTGCAAGGAAACAACAAATAAAGTCTTTCTCAGAACTATAGCATAAGACAATTGAATCACCCGTTTAAGAAAAAAAACAGCTAATGATGAAATCTGTGCAGTATTTATCTTCATGGATCAAGTGAATTAAGACATCTATTCCTCTGTGACATGAATATTTTATGGTATTTTGGGTGTCTGTCAGTTGAATATCTAAATAAATCCCAAGGCTATTCGTTCTGTTTTGATCCACTTGGAATGACTCTACATTGATTCCCTGTGTCATGTGATCAAAACATTATCTATTGTTACAACTTTGATTATTCTTTCTGGTGCTCTGATGATTGAACTGATGAATAGTCAGTAACTGTGTGTGTTCATGGGTAAATGTGAGCCTTTGTAAAGTGTTTTGGGTGCCATAAAGGTATAGAAAAGTACTGTTTAAGTACTGACCATTTACCATTTAATAACTACTACTAGTACTACTACTGCTGTTGCTGCTACTGCTATGACTATGACTACTAACAACTACTATAACTATTACTACTACTATTGCTACTGCCAATATTAAATCTATTACTGCTACAACAACAGCAACTACTATTACTACTACTACTAATGATAATAATAACAATATAATCAATATTTACATTCAAAAAGGTTTTATTAAGCAGATGAGACAAAAATTAATGAAAATGTCAATAAATCAACATTTAATCAAACCACATGATAAACATACACTTTTTCATTTAAAAAAAAAAAGAAAATAAATATGATTAATTTGCGCAACTATAACTGCTGTATCACCAAGTGGCCGGTGGGGGTAGTGTGTGATTTCACAAAACTTTTGGAGATAGACGTGTTTATTCTTCCACTGCATAAGAAACAGGTCACAAACCATAAACTATTAAATGTGAGCCATTGACATGAAAGTGGAATGGATAGGATTACTGATGTTAGTCTCCAAATAAAAGAAGAACAACAACGTGTTCCCCTGGATCAGGGTCTTAGAGAAATCCCCTTTAAACAGCAGGGTAGGTGCAGTCCTGTGTGTCTGCTCTACAGGTTCTTTTCCTTCTGCAGTTTGTTCAAGGCGCTGTCCACAGCCGGTGGTGATGAAAGTTTGCTGCCTGCGCTTCTGACAGACTTAACTCAACAATTAAGAGATATTTCCGTTTCTATCGCATTCACGAGAAATATCCTTTAATTGTAAGGTTATGCCCATCTGGAAACCTCGGCTCTTCCTCGAATTCTTCTCGGCTCTGCACATACACCAGCTCTTCAGGCATTGTCAGGCGTGTAAGTGGATTCAATGGCCCCCAGTATGAAAGATTGGCACCCTGTGGTCTGGCTAAGAAAGCCTATCCCTTAAATTATAGCCCCATGGTGTCATAATCCCGCGATAAAAAAAAAAAAAAAAAAAGAATAACAAGGGCGTCAATTCTGCTGAAGCAACAGTCATTTAATCATCATTCTAAAGCATGCGGGTATAAAGAAAACAAAGCTGCCCCCCCCCCACACCAGGAATTATTTTCTTCTTCACTCCGTGCAGCTGTCCTCCGGTTCAGTCAGACATTGTGTCTTCTGTCACGTCTGTCCCTCATCAATCAGCCCCCGCCGAAGAACATGGTGTGTAAATCCTTTTCTCTGCCACATCATCTGCGCTCCATCGTCACTGAGCTTCTGAAAATATACCTCAGTCACCGCGCGCTCACATCCCTCTAAAAAAAAAAATTAAAAAAGGGGAAAAAAACACAAAAGAAAACCAAAAACTAAAAAAAAAAAAAAAAAAAAAACACAGAAAAACGCCAACTTCTTCCAAAGTAAATTGTCGACTTTTCGTGTCTCGAGCCAGTCAGGATGTTAAAAGGTTTGCGCGTGAGCTTTGTCACGCGCTTGCCTTTTTCTTTTCTGTAAGACGTCTCTGCTGCCGAAGTTGCTGCTGCTTTGGCTGTGGTCACCTCCATACACGTTTTGAGTTATCGCCTCTAAAAACGTCTTTCTCCGGCTAGTCCAAATCATTTCTACCCGGCTTGTCAGGACAGCAGCACAGTCGTGAAGTCTCTGCAGTCACGTGGTCGAGACAGGACTGAAGTGTGTGTGTTTTTTTTTTTTTTTTGTCGGAGTGTGTCTGTGAGCGTCTCTCCGTGTGTAGTTAGAGGGGTGTCCCTCCTCCGCATTTTTTTTTTTTTTGCTGCTTGCCATGCTTTAGACGCCGGGGCGCAGGGAGAGAGGCGAGAGTGAGAGATAACGCCGGTCTCTCTCAACGGGCTACCTGTGTTTTCAGTCTTTACCTCGGGTCCCCGTCGTTTCTCCCCCTTCTTTTTGAGTCCACAGTCCTGCAGTGCGCTTGGTTTTACGCGTTAAAACAGAAGAGAAAACCTGATTAATTTCTTGCGCGTGCAGTTCTGACTGGAGGAGCACCTCGGTTTTTATTTTTGCAGCGTTATTTCATCTGGGTTTTTTTTTTGTTCTCCTTTCGTTTCCTTTCCCTTCTTTTTTTTTCCCGGGGCTCTCCATTTGGACAGTAGGCTATAGAAGCGCCGAGCGGAGCTTGGATGAGCTGCCTTGCTGAAATCCCGAGATGGAGTTGCTGCTGATCTGCCTTTCCCTGTGGATATTGCAATGTAATTCGGCCAAAGCGGACTCCATCATACATATCGGTAAGCTTCCTATAACACAACATGTAGTTTGGGTTAGTCAGGTGGAAATGCAAAATATAAAAAGAAAGAAAGAAAAACCTGTGAGTATTATTAGCTCAGCCAGCGCATACAGCTTTGATCACAGGATTTTTTGGTGAGAGGGCGGGATAAATAGTCTATTCAGCTTTCATTCTGTGTTAAAGCAACACTTTGACTCTCAAGCGAGTTGAAAAGTTGGTGTTTTATGAATGAGCAGCCTCTGACCTTTACTATAAAGCCCATATTGTTTTATATTTTTTTCTTATTTTCTACCTACCAGCCTGTTTTTCCATCAGACATTTCTTGCAGTTTTTGTAGACGTCAGATCACTGCATTCTCGTTGGCATTGAAACCTCATCCACTGTCGACCTGTAACAAGAAGAATTCGGTGTTAAAAGGTAGATTAATGTACGACAAAAAGCCCCGAATCACTGATGCTTTGAAGAAATTCATATCCAATAAATAAATGGCCGAGGCTTTTTTAGACCAAGCTACCTCTTGTCTTTAGCCGACAAGCCTCAACTTTCACCAGGACGTGACTGCAATGTCAATAACTCGACAGAGGGAATGTCAGTGGAGTTTTAGAGATGCAAAACACATAGTGCCCCTTTGTACCCAAACTTCAAAACCAAAGCTGCGTATGTTTCTTTTCAGAAGCGGAGCATAATGTCATATGTTACTGGTATTAAACATAAATGTAATCTGCTTTCATCTGTCCACATTGGAAGACATTATAGCTATCTGATAGTTTGCACACAGAGCTGATGACCTCCCCCTTCACACACACACACCCACCCACACACACACACACACACACACACAGAATAATTGGCTTGCTTGTGCTTCCTTTGATGGGCTCAGTCATGTAGGGAAACATAATGAATGGCGTTGTAATCTCAGATAAAAATGTCAATGTCACTGTGAGCAAATTTAGTCTCGATGCTCCACCACCACCGCTGCTGCTGCTGCTGCTGCTGCTCTCAGTTTACTGCAACAGTCTGGCAAGCAGCAGGTGCTCAGTCACTGGTTTAATACAGCAGTGGGATTCGATCCAGATAATATTGGCTGATGCCCCGCATAATATTAGGGATCCCTAATTGTACTTCTCGCGTCCTGAAACCAGTTTCCCTAAAATAGAAGCTGATGTATGTGCGGCTAAGCAGCTAATTTAAAACAAAAAGACTGAAAGAGAGAGAAAGAGAGAGAGAGAGAGAAAGAGAGAGAGGGGAAGGGAGACAGGAGCTGGAGCTTCCCACGCAAGGCCTGTAGTGCTTATTGGTTGGGGTACTGTTGATCCACCAAACATGACATCTGTGTATTTTCTAAGTTTGGTTACTTTTCTCATCACACAATAAACTGGGTTTTATATAATGAGTGTTTGTCGCTCTCCATGGTGCTGAAATCTTGTCCAAGTGCATCCAAATGTCTGCTCCAATCGGAAATGCGTGTTGCACAACTTCTAAGCGCACCACATGGGATCCAGAGAACAACGAAACAATCAAAGCTGCAGAATTAAGCAACTGTTAATGACTTATTTATTGATATTATGAATGATTAAAAAGACCATTAACAGTGAGTGTCCAGCTGTTTCCTCCATCACCAGAGAGCTGTCACGTCTCAAAAGCGACGCAGTCTGATTTCATTTAATGAAACAAATCACTCTCCACATAACCTGTGCTCGTTTCACTCCACAGGTGCCATATTTGAAGAAAACGCAGTGCGAGATGACGAGATTTTCCAACTTGCAATCTCAGACCTGAGCCTGAACGATGATATTCTGCAGAGCGAGAAAATCACCCACTCTGTTAAACTTATTGAGCCTAACAACCCCTTCCAAGCCGTCCAAGAAGGTAAGCCCCCTCAATCCCCCTTCCTAACTGGAGAATTTCACATCAAACTGCCCTGCTATTTTGTTTCATTACCCAAGGCCGCAGGGCACGTCGGGGAACACGGTCTTGTTTGTTCATCCAGTCGCTGGTTGCGTGGTTACGAGCTGACAAGACGTCCGTTTTTCACAGGGCAAAAGTTGCGGCTGCAGGATCTTGCACGGCTGTGGCCTTTGAGCAGGTGTTTTCTTTTCTGGTGTCAGAGTGATGCGGGGGAGGGGCGGTGATGAGGATACATGTGTCACAGTGAGGGAAGCAAATGGCTGTCTGTGTGTGTGTGTGTGTGTGTGTGTGTGTGTGTGTGTTGCCACCTGCAAAGCGCAGTACCAGTGTACAAAAGCAAGGTGCCTTCTGTGGTTGGAAAGCTAGGTGGAAGCATTGAGTTAAAGCACAGCACAGGGATAACATGTTATATGAAATAAAAACAACCCAAGTTGATCAAACACAAATTCAGCACCAATGTTGTGTGTATTGATGTAATCGCAGAATAGACTCCATCAGTCTGAAAGATAAGTACCACGTGAATTTCATGTATATTCATAAACATGCATCGTTTTCCTTGAAATATATTTTTTCATATGGATTGAGTGACCTGAACATCTTCTGCCAAACAGTCAGGAATCAAAGACTGAAATTATTTATGTCAAGGCTCCTTCTCTCACTTCCTGAAAAGTGGTCGGCTGTAAAAGTGATTAAAAATTCCTTTGCTAAAATGAATCATTAAGACCTTAATAGGTTCATTGGGACTTTCAAAGCTGTTTATGTCCTCTGCATTTAGTTACCAGCTCGTACTTTTGTCCCCAGTTGCACAAAGGCCTTGATGACTCATTGCTGTTCATACTGCCCCTGACAGGCACAGAAAGATGATAATATGCCCTGCCTTTTACCATAATTACGCTTCCCCATTTAACTGTGGTCTGCACAATGCCATACATATCTAGTATCTCCCCCCAGAAAAAAATAGCATTTAACTTAATTCATAGTGAAATCCATATGGTACCAAACAGTCTACTATTCCCAACGAACCCAAAAAATGTGGATGCTATCCCAGTTTACAGCCGATATCAGACAAAAACATGTGCGACTTTACTAATTTGTCAGTTACTGTCTCCTAAGATACAGAAATGTGGTAATATAAGACTTGCCAACAAATAGTTGCTATTTGCACTCTGTTCTAATTAGTTTTCAAAAGTAGACACAGTATTTTAAGCTTAAACTCTTGGAAGACTGACAATAAACACATATATGCTCCTTTGATTTTTTTTGTTTTTGTTTTCAAATCTCAAATTGATGATTACGTTTCGTGATGGAATAAAAAAATGTAGACTTTGCGTCAGGTGATCTCATAAATAACTAGTCTGCTAGACTAACAGTAAGTAAATTCATTTTAAGAGAATTCATCATCATGGTGCTGGTTTGTCTTTAGTGACAGTTATTCAGGACTGCTTTTCTCTGATTGATTGCCTTTTGTTACCTCTGATTGGGTATCATTTAGCATGCTTAATTACTGTTTACAGTTCAGCTCTTGATAATCAAATATTCACAGAAGTGGAAGATTAGGGGGCTCTGGGTTTCCAGAGGGAGCAGGGCATAATGTGCAGTCGATGATGTGAGTATCGATGGGTGGCCCTGCATTTCGGCACATGAAACCAGGGAGTGTGGTGAGTGTTGACTGACAACTGGGATAAGTTGACCTTTTGCTTTGCTCTTTTGTTCATTGCCATCCCACTGTGAGTGGCAGTCAGGACCTTGCCATCACAAGGCAAGGGGGGAGTGCAGGAAAGAGGAGGAGACGATGGGCATTAGCAGGAAGGGGAGGAGGAGTGGTAAGTGAGGAGAATAAGGATGAGATGAGAGCGGAGGAGAGGATAAGTGGTAAGAGGAGCAATGGACATTAAGAATAACTCTGACTACCGTCAACTGTGAGGAAACGTGGGAAAAAAAGGAGAACCCAGATTAAAACCCAAGTAAACATAAGTTGACAAAAGAAGAGTGGGACAAGTGTCGCAGTGAGGTGATGAGGAGAATTAACCAATCTCATGAGGGGAGATGCAGTGTCATGTTTGTCCTTATTTGGCTCTCTACGCCCTTGCACTGGTGAAACATGCATTAACGAGGATGTCACAAAGACACCAAGCACACAGAAACACTCACCTATTCAGTCCTCCCACACTTTTATCGTTTAAAGATGACAGCTCAAGGCTGACTAGATATACCGCCTGACCACACAACTGGCAGATGCAGCACTATTTTTAGGCTATAGCAACACGAAAGAATGAATATGACAATTCCAACACCGGGAGGGAAAAATGTCTGTGGCATGCTAATGCATATGACAATAATAGCATTTAAATGCCAACCCTTTGTCAAAGGACAAAGACAACAAAATATGTGGGTAATACTGTGAAAACTCCCTTTCACGCCATTCCATTGCTGCTGGATTTCCCTTTCAGTATGTTTACATTACAGGAACAAAGATGGCAAAGAATAAATTATGCACTTTTTTATTGGCAGGAAGGAAGCATAATGTAATTTCCTTAACCAGGCTGGCAGAGTTCAGATAACACAGCCATGCACTTTTTACCTCCATGTACTTCTGATTAAGTCAACCACTAATGCTCCACTTATCTCATAACAGACAGTCATCGTTCCGGAGGGACAGCCGGGGGTCCATAGGGATGTAAGTGTCAGCAAAGTTGCTAATAACCGTAGGAATCTGCTTCCAGTTGAGTCCAAGTTTAGAATATGACTGTAACACACAGAAACTCTAACCCACTCTCCGAAAATACAACTAGGACTTTTCTTTGATTTGCAAAATGTCTCATTAATATAATGTATGTGGTGAATAATTAAAGTAAGCTATGATTTATTAAATTGCTGTACATTCAGAGCTTTCCCACAGTAGAAAAACACAAAAGAACCAGAACTGTGCAAACCTTCCTTGTCTTGTTTCGTTTTATTCAGAGGAAGTGCAGCTGTTGTCTTTTTTGTCTGACTTCATTATATATATATATATATATATATATATATATATATATATATATATATATATATATATATATATATATATATATATATATATATATATATATACGTCTATGCTGCTGTTGCTCAGTCGACACAATCACACCATCCTCACATAAATCACCAAATATATGGATGTTCCTATCGTAGCAGCACAAAGTTATTTCAACTCTAAGAGCGGGTGGGAGGAAAAGGTGAAGAGGGGTTAAACCATTTAGTTTCTGAACACAATCAGATTTTTTATTTCATTTTTTTTTCTGTTAATGGAACATTTAGGGAATGAACCAAATCATAAAACACCTGTTCTGTTCTAGTACTCTTACTGTGAAGAAAATGACCTTTTCCCAAAAATACGTTTACTGGAAGAACAAAAGAAATCATAACCATATGTCCAGTGTTAAGGGTGGGTCTTGAGCTCCTGTGATGTGCAGTAATTTGTTGAGTCACCAAGTCCTCTTCACAAACCACACCACTCCTGACCCTCCATTTTCATCTAACCCCTGCCAAGGTAACATCAAGGAGGATTTAATTCTTTGCCCTGCATGTCCCAGTGAGCCAAGAGACTCTGAAGAACTCATAGTACATTTTTATTTTTTTCTGTGGTCAATCAGCATGACAAAACTTGATATGAGGATTTCTTTTGAAGTGTTGGGATGGACTTTATCCTTTTGAAGTGTTGGGATGGACTTTATCCTTCATCTGAATCTGGGCTTGTGACTCAACTCAATTCGCCCCATGCTTGAACAGTGATAGAATGCTGCCCTTTCCCAGTGTATTTAATAACGCAGCATGAATCTTTGTAATGGATTTGTTTGTATTTTTATATTGTTTTTTTTTTTTACCAGCACAACAATAAGGGGGGATGATCAGGTCGTTTTACCAGCCCCCGTTAATTACCCAACGGTTATTTTAATCCATCATAAGCTTCTCAATGGGCTGTATAAAGGCCTGCTGGTACCTTAATCAGCTAAGTGATGTTGCAGCAGAGGTATACCTTTCACCATTTAATCCCTTCACAATGTAAAGCCTACTACTCAGCATCTTAGCCTGGTTAACCTTTAGTAGAATGGTTTTTGCATAATGCTTGTACAGTGGTGCACCCAACCTGCAACATTTCATAGTAGAGTATGTGCATAATGACATTCAAAGGTAGACTTCACTGCAAGGATTTACATAGGCTGTTATTTCTGCTAAGAATAATATGCAGTAAATAGTAAAGTATTCACTCTTGAAGCCATTTTGTGGCAGATTTTGTTGAGTGTGAATGAGGGTAGGCACACATGAAAGAGCTCCCCTGCCTTGTGTCATCTCAGATCTAGCTATAGTTCAGTCCTGTCTGGTTTGAGCTTTTGATACCACAAAGAGATGTGTTGCCTTTGGGCTTGTGTGAAGTTTTGTGTAACAGGAGACACTGTCTGCATTTCTTGTGCTCCTCTGTCATATAATATTATTATCTGTATGTCAGCGAGCTTTGTTGTGCATGTGCAATGAGGTTTTCTTTTTTTTTTTGCTTGTTTGTATGTGTTCTTGTAAATATTCATGTAGTGGTGCAGAGTATAGTGATTTTGTCCTTTTCTGGTTGTTCCTGCTATACTTTCTCTTCATCCCATGTGTCCTTTCAACAGTTCACTGGAGATTTGAAAGACAAAATAAGTGTACTTTTGTCACATGGGTCACATGTGAGCAGGTTCATAGCTATTATCACAGTTTTATGGATTACACAGAGATTTACCTATCCCTACTCCAGTCACCCTAGAGAGTAAGGATGGTACGAGGGAGGTCCAGCAAGACCCGGAGTCCACTGGGGTCTAACAGACACATTAAAAAAATATGTATTTTTCTGGCTTTTCTTTAGAATAGCTGGAGTCAGCATTGTCTGGCAAGTGCTCAGCATCACCTGCCATACAGGGAACAGAGAGAACAGAGGTGTAGGGAGAGAGAGAGGGGGGTTGGACAGTAAGAGAGGTCACTGCTGCTAAACATGGGATCTGCTTAGTACAGGCCTGCAGTTTTTGTCCTCTGTGCTCCACCGAAGCAGCACAGACGGTCAGTTGTCCTCTCCTGCAGTAGGATAACTCTGCGTCATGTAGTCTTGACATCTATACCAGATGTCTCTACTGGCTGTTGTTAGACCTCTACCAAGGAACACTTCTGTTTGTGTGCAAAAAGTAATCATTGTACAACTTATTTTTACCTTTGGTGTAAAACTACACAGTCTGTTGAGTGACTTAAAGAAAACTGTCAATTGATGCAAATGCCATGTCTGATCTGTATTCTAAAAAATGCATCACCAGCCTTGGTAAATGTCACCACGAGCGGTGGATTTAGTAATCATTTAATTTGTGTAAACAGGCCCATCCTTTTGATTCATGGAAGCAAGTTGTTGTACAGTCTAAGAATAAATCATTAAGAAAGAGTGTTTCTCTGTTTTGCTTGCTTAATCTTTTAGTGGGTTTTTTTTAGGAAATTGAGAAGTTATGTTTGGTGTTGGAAAGAAAAAAAAATACTGTATGGTGCTAATTACATAGAGTGGCACACACATTTAGCCTTTGTGCATTTATATATGCATCATATTCTTTGGGTTGCTTCAATGGAAGAATAAAATGCAGATTTTGAAGCACTGGTATATTTGTGATAGATCAGCACCTGCATATATATATATATATATATATATATATATATATATATATATATATATATATATATATATATATATATATATATATATATATATATATATATATATATATATATATATATATATATATATATATATATATATATATATATATATATATATATATATGTGTGTGTGTGTGTGTAACATTTTAATTACTCTGTAAATTTCATAACAGTTACAGTTTATCTGGTCCAATTTGTCTTTAAATATTGCTGTTAAAAGAATGGAATCAAACTACTGGCTCATTTCACTGTTTTGTTTGCTTGTTTTAGTTTTTGAAGGAACATTTAACACCTTTAATAATGACTAATATGTGAGATGACAGTGTCCAATGTATGATAAATGACTCAAATAACAAAAATGTATGGTTTAACAGAACACCTGTGTACCTGCCACAAATAACTCATGGAGCTGTCTGTTATATCTACACACAAACACACAACATATGTTTCCCCTATTACAGATCCCAATGTCTTATTCATGTTCTTGTCTTCTTTGGTCTGACAGATTTATAATGAGCTGTAGAGAACACTGTGACAGATGTTAGTGCTTTGCCACGACCCCAAACAGCCCCTAACCACCGCTGGGGATTGGCCATCAATACTACTCTACCTGTTAGAGCAGGGGAGACTAAGTGACAACTGAGACACAAAGAAAGAGAGAGAGAGAGAGAGGTGGCCCAGAGGAGATGTCCTGTCCAATCAGATTGATGCTGATGAGGCCCTCAGCCTCCATTCGTTGTAATACATCGCAGTCCCATATGTTACTGGTGTCATTTCTCTTTGTATACACAGTTATGCTTCGACTTTATTGAGCTGCCCAAAGTGTGCTGAGAAATGATAGACATGGGGAGGGGGGATAGAGGTAGAGTGGGTGTAGGAATGTTAGGAGCGGGTTTGTTTGTTTGTTTGTTTGTGCATTGCTGTATGAGTATCTCCCTTTGTGTTTGCGGTTTTATGCCACGACGTTTGTGAGCATCTGTGTTATTTTCAGGGTGTACTGCTGTGGTTTGGTGAGAAGCAGCAGTGGTAGAGGTAATACTAGAGGAGTGAACCCCCCCCCTCCCTCTCCTCTCACTTCTGGTGCTGACTAGCGCAGAGGGAAGTGTGTATAATTTACTACCTACCACCTGCACCATTGGCGGCAAGAAGACTTCATTCCAGGATGGAAGACAAGAAGCAGAAAATCAGCCCCCAAGTAAATCCTATTAGAGGCTAAACAGGAGTCAGCCAAAGAAATGCTGGTCGGCTATCTCTGACTTCAGACTCCGTGCAGACTGAGGGAGGAGAGAGATGGAGGGTTGAGAGTGGGGGTGCAGTAGGAGTCTTACCACAGAGTGAATTGGTGGAGGAACATGATGATGAGTCAGAAAGTGGGTTGATGGCGGTGGTACAGGGAAATATGGACGATAATGTGAGGGAAAAAATGGAGCAAAGGCTGTGAAATCTAAGACCGTATGGAAGACAAGAGGGGCGAAGTCACTGGAAACTGTGGAGTCGGCTCACTACCCTCATTGATGAAGAGATGCCAAAATGTATTTGGGAGCCATTGTTTGCATTACTGCCCACAGACACTGATGCCGAGTAGGACCATCTGTCACAAGGATCCCTCCTCAGTCTTCCTCACTGTTTCTCTGACTCTGTCTCACTCTCTCTACCATGGGTCCTCTACCATGCCCAGGCAACATGGATTTTATCCAAAGATGGGGCTAAGCTAGTGTGTAAGCTCTCTCTGAGTGAAATCAAAACCCAGCTTAAACCTCATGAGTGAAAGCCTAAAAGAGTAGAGTGGGTGAAATGTGCAAGTGTTGCTGTCAAGTGGGTCAGATGTGTTTGAGTATCAAAATACATCAAATATGCTGAGTAATGAATGATTTACTTCATTTTGCTGCTCCAATCGGTGCACGATCTCCTTGTTTTTCAGACTTCTTTGTTCTTCTCTGTATCTGTGCTCACTGATTGTTTTCCTTTTGAACAGTATTTCATCAGACGTCACAACTAAGAGCAGGCTGTTACTCCCTCTTAACATGCAACATTTAACATTATATTGCCTGTAAATGGAGAAATGTGCTTCTGCAGCTAATTGGGGCGATAAAAAGCACATGTGCCATAGTACTGAAGATCACCCTGTCTAACTGTCTGTGCTGTAGATAAATCTCAGATAAATAATTGAAATGGCATTGTTTGTAAAATGAGCAGAGTATGTTATCTAATCCATCACATTAACACAATGAGACAAATCATTCTGGGATTTGTACTGTTCTAATGCATTACAAGTACATGAGCTCTGACAACAGTCACATCAAAGCAACTTTCCCTTGTTGGCTTTTTGTCACATGTAGTACAAGCTGTTGAAATGCAGCACTGCACAATGATTCCAATCCCTTTTTTCTTAAATAATTCCAATATTACATTCAGTAAAACTATCCAATCCATGATATCCAATTTTTTATTATTATTATTATTATTATTATTATTATTATTATTATTATTATTATTATTATTATTATTATTATTATTATTATTATTATTATTATTATTATTATTATTATTATTATTATTATTATTATTAATAATAATAATAATAATACACTTCATAATGTTTTCTTTCTGGGACATTTTTAACATGAATAACCTTTGTATTCATTGCGTTTCTCTTACATTTTGATGCAGAAAAACATATTACATTGTTTTGAATATTTTGGCATGACTAAGCATTAGTAACACAAACTAAATGTGATTAGGTGACACGCCTAAGCTGGAGCTGAGCAGAAACAGGAGACTCATGTTAATGTTGAAGACTTTTCCAGCTGTAGACGATGTAAATAATCCTCCTTTTCATTATTTCCCATTTTCATTAGTTCATTATTTCACCTGATCATGTCACTTTCAGTCATGCATCATGTTGTTTACCTCAGGTTCAACATGCTTGCACACTGTTCTGAAATCTAGTTTTTTTTTCTGTCATTTCTGCATTCACGCCATATTTTATTTTAAACCTTTAAAAGGCACATGTATAATTAGCCGTCATACCATTGATGGCTCGCAGTAATTGTTTTTGTGTTAGTGTCTTATACTTGTCATGCTTGTTTGGTAGTTGCTAGTTCGCTGATTATATTTTGCATAATAATGCAATTTAAACTCAAACAACTTCACAACAAAAGCTAAAACTAAATAAATAGGACCGTATGTGTGCGTGTGGTTTCACTGAAAAAGAAACAGGCCTTTATAATGAATTGTCTTTAGTACTGTGATAACTGCTGGACATACTGTAGTAATTGTCTTTTTCCTTTTTATTGTCACAACCATAAATACTTAATGCACTGAAACACATTATTCACTGATTTGAACTGATATGTAACTGACCTCATACTGGCCTCAAACAGAGCATTGATTGTTGGGATTACATTTCATGGTTTCCTCAGAGGCTACTGTCCCACATTACCTATGTTGGGCAGGTCAGGGTTAGCCATGCCCTCCAGACAAACGCATACATTAAATTACATTCTTTATTTTTTTGTCAGCGCAGCTTATAAAGCGAGAGCTAGTGCCAAGTGGGTCTTAATTATGAGCAATGTACTGCATTCCATATGGTACACTGCATAATGAGTACCATCATACATCAAATGCTAACATTTTCCCTTGTCTTTGAACCTCTGGAAACATTCAATCAATATATTGACCTGTTGTTTCTTGGTAAAATAGGATAGAAAAGTGAAACATTATTTTAAAAATGAAAATATGGAAATACTGCCACCAAAAACAGTAAATAAATGAATAAATAAAAACATTAGCATTTTCTTGCAAAATTGAATGACACTTTTGTTCATTTAAATATAGTCATTTTCCATTCTGTATATACATTACAAAACACATTACATTCAATAACAGGTAGAAACACACAGACATAAGGGGGAAAACAAAACAGGAGAAATACAAAACAAAAAAGCAGCAAACCCTGGGGCAAAAACAGTATTAACTGTGGTGATTTTCAGCCACTTAGAGCCGCAGTTTTCAATCCCCTTACCATTAACACACAGAGAGAAAAATGGCATCATCAGCACTAACAGAAAAGAGTGTAACGACATGTTCAGAGAGATACTTTCTGAGGAGGTCAAACAAAAGG